>JAOPSE010000014.1:73725364-74135187 GCA_029449295.1 Zea luxurians
AGCACAACTTGAAGGCGGGTCCGAGCCGGACCTTAAATTTCGGCCCGTCGGGCACCTAGCGAAGCCAGCATACATGGGCCGGGATTGGTCCGGCACGGCCCAATAAAGACCATATTGTTTAATTACTTTAATTTAGTAAGTTATGTACTTTATCTTGTTGTAATATTTGAACTTTATATGGTCAAATGATGCTACATTATTTAATATCTTTAATTTAGTAAGCAATGGATCTTATGTGGTTGTAACATATGAATTTTATGTGGTTTAAATATATGGTCGGACTTGGACCGGCACGGCCCAACGAAAAGCATGACGTGCTTTAGGACAAGGCTGGACCACTATTTTTACTCTTTAGACTGGCAGGACACGACCCAAAAGTTTTTTAGGTCTTTTTGGCCTAACCCGTTTGAGCCGAAGCACGATGGGTCCAGACCAAGCCGTCCTGGCTCAATTCCCAACATTAGTGCTAACCATGTCCATGGTAGTCCATTCCATAGTGGACAATGACGACATGATCCGAGGCCAAGGGTCCATAAAACCGGTTGGCTAATCCGGCTAGCCGGTTATCGGCGCGAACGGTAAGGTCGATACCCCGTTTTTTTCTTGATAACATTCATTTTATCATCACTAGATTCATTGTCACTTGATTCACTACTAGATGAACTAGAGAGAGAGAGAGAGAGGAAGATTTGGGTTTTACCTTCTCATGTTTGGCCATGAGACAAATATGAGGAGAGGGACCATCATCATCGGATAGCTTTTTGAATAGCTTCAATGCATTTGATGATTCTTGTATCGCTATGGTTGCAACCTTTTCATCCTCTTCACTTGAGCTATCTTTGGATGAATCCCATTGATGACCAATATGTGCCTCTCCTCTATACTTTCTATTTTTGTCAAATCCTTTTCTTACTTCTTTCTTGTATTACTTGTTCTCTTTCTTTTCATGTGGACATAAAGCAATAAAGTGTTCCATGCTTTCACAATTGTAGCAAGTTCTCATTTTATTGTTAGGAAATCTTCTCTTCACTACCTTGTATCACTGTGATACTTCTTGACAAACAAGGCAATGTCACCTATTTCTTCATGTGATCCATCTTCACTATCACTCTCACTAGAGGACGATGAAATCACCACAATTTCTTTTGCCTTTTTGCTTGTTTTTACTTTGGTGGGAAATTCATTCTTGCTGAAATTTGTCTTGCTTACATGAGAATTTTTTGTTGTCTTGTTAGCCTTTAGAGCAATATCCTTAATCTTTATTCGATCCAACTTGGCTTGCAATTCTCCAATTTTCCTTCTCTCTGAAGCCTCTTCCCTTTGCATGGCAAAGGTAAATATTCTACCATGACCATCACTAGGTGTAAAAATGTCAAATCTCTTCTTGTCTCTAATTAAGGTGACCATGATCTCATTTCTTGGAGAGTAATCCTCTAGCATAATTTTGACTACTTTATAATCATTGATATCTTGTCCACCAAGTCCTCTATTTTTTCCAACAATAACCATCAATCTATCAAACATCTCTTGTGGCCTTCATTTTCCAATATGACAAACCAATTGAACCTGGACATTAAGAGATCAATCTTGGATCGTCTAACTTTGTCAACTCCTTCATCAGCAATGTGTAGAGTATCCAAAATATCTTTTGACACTTCCACCCCAATCACTTTGTCGTACTCATCTACACTAAGCACACTCAACAAGACACTAGTGGCTTGAGCATTTAGATGGATTCTTTGGTACTCAAGGGGGGTTGGATTACTAGGATCTTGTGGTTCTTCCATCCCACTTCTCACAATTTCCAAAAGCTCCACATGTAGGCCAATGAGATAAGACTTCATCATATGTTTTCACTTTGCAAGTTAGTTCCATCAAACTGAGGTAACTTCCCTACACGCACATTCACAAGAGATCAATGTCAAGATTAAGAATAGAATCACTACTGGACACAACCGTAGTCTGGCACTATTGGACATCCTAAAAGGCTCTAAACACAACCAAGCTTTTATTAAGTGTAATTGATATGATTTCCCACTTCTATTTAGAATATGAAGATCAGACAAGCAATGTGCAGACTGAATAGGATAGAGAGGGATTCAAATGAGCATGACTTAAACCGCTAACTACTCAAATGAGCAACTCAGATCAGCACACATGAACAAGGTATTTATCTCATGGTTCAGCGCACCACAAGGGCTTGCCCACCTCCATGTTGTTGTGGAAATCCACTAAGGCTAAGGGTTACACAAACCCTTCCTTGATCTCAAACCAAGAGCTCTTGCCCTTAGTATGAGAGGGTTTTCACTATGAATTTGGGAAACTTACAACATACCAAGGCTGCAACAAACTTACAACTTGAGGAAAGAATCACACAGCGACTAGGAGCAAGCTCCAAGATTCAATGAGAGAATGTTGGCCATGAGAAGATCCAATGCTCAAAGGGAGAACTGAGGAAACCCTAGGGTTCTTATTGTTCTTGGGTTTTCTCTTAGCTTTGGAGGAGAAGCAACATAAATTTGAGCCAAAGTGGAGCAAGTGAGGAAGAGGTAGATTCAAAGGGGACCAAGGGAACTAGTAACCCTGTCTAATGTATTTGAGTGTCAAGATACGCAACAGGTTACAGTTGGAAACCTGTAGAACAGTCAAAATAAGAGTTTTTACATTGCGATGGTCATTTAATGTCTGAAAATGCCGGGCAACCCAAACTAATCAAATTGATATGAGATTTTGGCACTGGCTAACTGGGCTTAGGTAGATATGTTTTGTGGAGTTTGAGCATCAGAGAACCAAGAACAATAGTCAAACTCACAGAACCTTGATAGTACAACATCTCTACACTAGCGAAGTTGAAAGGGAAATGTGCCCTTGGGCCATTTCTAAGTATTTTGGTGATTGAGTGCCAACACAAGTGCTTTTATGCTAATCTATGCAAAGTGGTGGACAAAGTGCAAATCTTGTCAAAAGGTATGTTTCTAGACTTAGTACATTGTTTTTATGGACTAATGTATTGGTTCTAAGTGTTGGAAACAGGAAAAATTGAATTGGAAATGAGATGGCTTTGTTCAGCCAAAGTCTGCTCGTCTGGGTGCACCGGACTGTCCGGTGGTGCACCGGACACTGTCCGGTGTGCCAGGCTGGCTCTGGCGAACAGGCTGCTCTCAGGACTTCGACGGTGGTGTACGGCTAAAATTCACCGGTCTGTCCGGTGGTGCACCGGACTGTCCGGTGAGCCGTTCACAGGCGAACTCGTTGCTCTCGGGAGATGATTAACGGCGTACGACTAAAATTCACCGGTCTGTCCGGTGGTGCACCGGACTGTCCGGTGAGTCAACAGTCAGCCGGGGCAACGGTCGGCCGAGGATTCCGCACGTGACGCGTGGCCGAGCCAACGGTCACATTGGTGCATCGGACTGTCCGGTGTGCACCAGACAGTGTCTGGTGCGCCAACGGCCCTCAGACTCCAATGGTCGGCTTCGCCAAATAAGGAAGGAGATCTGCACCGGACAGTGTCCGGTGGTGCACCGGACTATCCGGTGCGCCAGTCGACAGAAGGCAAGATCTGCCTTCCAGGATTGCTCTCAACGGCTCCTAGCTGCCTTGGGGCTATAAAAGGGACCCCTAGGCGCATGGAGGAACAAACCAAGCATCCCTTGAGCAATCTTGATCACTCACACTTCATTCTTGCGCACTTGTTCGACATTCTAGTGATTTGAGCTCCGTTCTAGTGTGCTAGTCTTTTGAGCTTAAGTCTGGGTCTTGTGTGTGCGTGTTCGCTGTGATCTTTGTGTCTTGTGTGAGTTGCTAATCCCTCCCTTGCTCAGTGCTTCTTTGTGAACTTCAAGTGTAAGGGCAAGAGGCTCCAAGTTGTGGAGATTCCTCGCAAACGGGATTAAGAAAAGCAAGCAAAACACCGTGGTATTCAAGTGGGTCTTTGGACCGCTTGAGAGGGGTTGATTGCAACCCTCGTCCGTTGGGACGCCACAACGTGGAGTAGGCAAGCGTTGGTCTTGGCCGAACCACGGGATAACCTCCGTGCCATCTCTGTGATTGATATCCTTGTGGTATTGTGTTTTGTCTAGACTCCTCTCTAGCCAATTGGCAATTATTGTGCTAACACTTAACCAAGTTTTTGTGGCTTAAGTTTCAAGTTTCACAGGATCACCTATTCACCCCCCCCCTCTAGGTGCTCTCAGAAGTAAATAAAATGTACAAAAGATTTTATAAACTCTTGAGGTCCCTCCTTTGCCATAAGTTTTCTCCCTTTTTGGTGCTTTTCCTATCACATTGCTTAGTAAATAGATTAGACCTTAAATTGCGTGACCATTGTCACCAAAACCTACAATTAGAGCTTGATTGCACTTTCAGGATGTGCATGTGGTGCGCTACTCACGACAGTTTCAGTGGTTCCCTCAAAACCAGCCACTGCTACGGAGGGCTAGTTTCACCATGTTTGGGCCTTAAAACTCGGCGATGTGGTTCTGACAGAAATTCGAGGCGGCACATGGCGTCATCGCGAAGGATGCGTCAAAAGGCGAAGCAACTTACAGTGGTGGGCCCAGCTGCTATGCTTAGGGTGTGCCAGAAAAAATATAAAAAACAAACAAAAAATAGGGATTATCAAGACTTGAACCTTGACCACAAAGTTCAAGATATAGCACTTACACCACTATGTTAACTACTCATATGTAATCTTAGGGTGTGCCGTGGCCCATATGGACCACCCGCCGGGTCCGCCCCTGGTTAAAAACCATAGTTTCCATTTCCTAGGTCGCTCTAGTTGTTAGCCCAGAGATCCACAAGTGTTTTTGTGAACTCCACATCTATGTACTCGCAATTTTGAGAGAAACGGTGGTCGTAGCCGCCCATGGTCCAACACTTGTTTAGATCGTATTTTGTTGATCCCGCTGCGATTTTTGTTTGGTTTCTCCTCTCTCAATCCCTCTCGTCTCTCTAGTTGTTTTTTGTGAGAACCTTCGAGTTCTTGAGTTGTGGGCTGATTTGGGATTGTATTGGGGTGAGATAGTCTTTGGACCACTACAATCATCTGTTTAAGTGGTTTGTGGTCATGATCTCATCTGAACTCGTTTTGAAAACCCCAACAAAACCCCCAAGTCTAATCTATATTTTCTGATCTGCAATTGAGTTATAAATCCGTTTGAGTTCAAACTTTGTGGACACCTTGGAACCTCATTTGTAAAGGTGTGTGCAGAATTTCCGCTTAATCGGAGTCGGTTCGGATCAGTTTCACACTCAAAAATTGATTTTCGAAGGGTTGAAAACAACATGAGTTAGCAAGTCATTTTTGCTTCGTTTCGGACTGTTTGATGTCCATTGCAATCCGTTTGTTTTTGTTAGAATCATGTTTGTCGCGGAAACTTTTAAACGTCTTTTGTGTACTATTTGGAGTTTTGGAGGTCTAGGTGTGACTTGGGCTCCAAGGCAAATTTATCTGAGCGTAAAAATTCTACAGGCTCCCGTCCATCCTCCTCTGGCCGCCTATTTGATTCTTCATTCACTACCGGAATCGCGTTCTTTGCCGAGTGTCTAAGACACTCAGCAAAGGCTATTTTACACTCGGCAAAGCCTTTGCCGAGTGTAACACTCGGCAAATATTTTATCGGCAAAGGGTTCTTTGCCGAGTGCTTTTTTCGGACACTCGGCAAAGACTTTGCCGAGTGTCAAAAAGCACTCGGCAAAGAAAAACACTCGGCAAATTAAGAATCGAAAAAATTAAAAAAACAGCAAAACATTTTTTCAATTCTAGGAACAACTCTACAACCCTACCTATTACCTTACTCGTTGCCCTATCATTTTTCACTATTATTTTGAATCAAACTTATATGTTTTGTAAATGGTGAGATTTGAACTCGCAACCTCTCTCTCGCGCATACCCTCCTATACCACTACACTACTACACCAATTATATCTATATTACGTTTTCATTCCCTATGTACTATAACAAATTGAGAGTAATTTGATTATTTAAGGCACTAAATGAGTTCATTTGAAAATGTGACCAACTATAAAGTTGCATAACTTTTTGAGATCTACAAGTTTTATTTTAATAGTTTCTACATCCGAGACCGTTATAAAATTTGAATTTTAAATTTGAAAACTTCACACAAATTTTTCAATGATAAGATGATTTCAAATCAAAAAATTGTCAACTACAAAGTTTCATTACATATCAAGACCTACAACTTTTATTTTGGTGGTTTTTCCATCCGAGACAGTTTGAAAAATTCAAATTTCAAAATTCAAACATAGTTTTGCATAACAAGATGATTTCCAACCAAAACATTGTCAACTACAAAGTTTCATAACTCTTCAATACCTACAACTTTCATGTTGGTGGTTTTTTCTTTCAAAGTCATTTTCAAAATTCAAATTTTTTAAATTCAGACGTAGTTTTCGTTGACAATATGACTTCAAATAAAAAAATTGTCAACTATAAACTTCTATAACTTCTCAAGATCTACAAAGTTTATTTTGGTTGTATGGTCATTTGTTTATCTCACATGATGTTTCTAATAATATACACAAATTCTATACGTCTCTCTCGTAGTTTCATAAACTACGAGAGAGATATAGGTTTTATGAACAAATTTGTTTTTATTTTGTCATATGAAAAAATGTTCAATATATAAATTGTACATCATGATGAGTTATACAAATTTTTAGTTGAAAACTTTTTCATTTGAATTAATTTACTACTTTAAAATATGATTTTTAAATTGTCTTTGCCTAGTGTTGGAGAAAAAAACACTCGGCAAAGAGCTCTTTGCCGAGTGTTGTATTTGTGATACTCGGCAAAGAGCCCTTTGCCGAGTGTCAAAAAAGACACTCGACAAAGAGCTTTTTCGTCGATTGTTTTATTTTACCGAGGGTTTTTTGTGTGACACTCGGCAAAGAGCTTCTTTGCCGAGTGCCCGAAATAAAACACTTGGCAAAGAATATATCACTCGGCAAAGAGCCAAATTCTGGTAGTGATTTAGTTTACTTAGTCGCTAGCTTGATTATAGGATATTATGTAATATCTGATTTCTTCCATTCCTTTGTTCTTTTGATGAGTAGCTGGGTGTGGCTTCCCCCAATCTTTTATCTCCTGCATATATAGAGCATGCGACTTTACAAGTAGACTGTGGTAGAATGTGAGCTTCAATTGGACGGACTCCGTGGTCTTATAGATTGTACTAATTATAAAGTAGATTTTAAAATAAATCTTAGGTGTGCTGTGCATCCCACTGCAACGCTACAGTTTGTTGCTATGCCATTTTGAGTCGCTGTGGATTATCATATGCTCGCTGTCGCTAGGTGCCATTGTTGTTCCTTGATTGCCGATCACCTATATATATATATATATATATAGGGCAGGTATAACGGGAGCCCTGGGCTTCCAATAGTTAAAGGAAGCCCAGGCCGACCACCCCTGCAAACTGGTTCAACCAGCGCGCCCAAACAGGCTGTCGGGTGCGCCACCTGCCCCACGTCTGTTAGTGCAAAAAAAGGAATGCATGCATGAGTCAAACACGATCCAATGCATGCGCATAAATTTAGGAAAGATGCATGCGCATAAATTTAGGAAAGATATGTGCGGCAGTTTCTGTTTTTAAAATCCTTTATTTCCTCCATAAATTTAGGATCGCTGCAACAGCCATGCAGCTAGACGCGTAAGGACCATTTTATGATATATACTGAGACTAAATATGCTACACTGTGTTAATAATTATGCAATTCGATATACTGCGTAAAAATCTGTTACCAGCTGCATGCACACGAATTTATGATAAAAATAATGTGCAATGAAAGGAAATGAATTACACGCATAGAAACAAAAAATCATATTTAATATTTTATTTCCTTCATAAATATAAGATCCCTCCAACAGCCATGCAGGTAAAACACATTAAATCTAGTTTATGATATATACTGATACAAATTATACTACATGGTGTAGGTATTTATGCAATTCGTTACACTGCGTAAAAAATCTGGCATGTTGTTCACTGGTGGACGCACCTCCGGGTTGGAGCGTAATAACCTTAAGTTTTGAGCATAAAATCCCTCAATTATAAGCGTATATACCGAGCCAATGTGAGAGGTTGATAGCTCTAGTAGGTTGTTATTACGATCCTATTTTTATGGCAGATTCGAAAAACATGGCAGTCGCATGCATGCGGTTATACAGATCCTAAAATTATGGCAAAATGCATGTATGAGTCAAACACGTTCCCTTGCATGCGCGTAAATTTAGAAAAGATATGTGTGGCAGTTTCTATTTTAAATGCTTTATTTCCTCCATAAATTTGGGATTGCTGCAACAGACATGCAACTAAAACTCGTAATGACCATTTTATGCTATATACTTATACTAAATATGCTACACTGTGTAGATAATTATGCAATTCGGTATACTGCGTAAAAATCTGCTACAGGCTGCATGCACACGAATTTATGATGGAAAGAATATGCAATGAAAGGAAATGAATTGCATGTATAGAAACAAAAAATCACATTTAATGTTTTATTTCCTTCATAAATATAGGATCCCTCCAACAGCCATGCAACTAAACGCATTAGAACTAGTTTATGATGTATACTGAAACAAATTATACTACACGGTGTAGGTATTTATGCAATTCCTTACACTGCGTAAAAAATCTGGCATGTTGTTCACTAGTGGACGCATCTCCGGGGGAGCGTAAAAACCTTAAGTTTTGAGCATAAAATCCCTCAATTATAAGCGTAAATACCGAGTCAATTAGAGGTTGATAGCTTTAGTAGGTTGTTATTACGATCCTATTTTTATGACAGATCCGAAAAACATGGCAGCCGCATGCATGCGGTTTCTATTTTTATACAGATCCAAAAATTATGGCAAAATCGTGGGAGTTTCCATTGCATGCGCGCAAATTAAGAACAGCATAAATCAAGGAATTGTATTTCCAATGTGCATGCAGTAAACTGGTATACGAACTCTGTGTTAAAGCATAAAATCATACAGTTTTTAGCGTAAATAATACATGTGGTAGGCATAAAACACAATAATCGAAAAGAAAAATGCGCCGGATCAGAGGATGTCACGCGCGATCATCGCTGCGCGCATCTCGCCCCTTCCGTGACGTCGCTCGCTCGAACATCACGCCTCATGCGTCGCCGTCGCTACTCGCACGTCGACGGGCGTCGCTTGCTCGCCGGCCTTGGAAGTGCCGCCTCCTCGGGGCTTCAGGGACGCCGCCGCTTGCCTGCACAAGGGCCTCGCTGCGGATCGAGGAACCTCCGCCACCGCGCGTCGAGGTAATGGAGTTGCGGCCACCGGCCTGGGATCCGCCGCCGCTCACCCTCTGGATCGGGGGCCGCCACCGCCGGCCTAGGAACCGCCGCCACCGCATGTCGAGGTCGGGGAGCCACGACCACCGCAGCCACTGGCCGAGGTCCACCGCCGCGCGCGCTATCGGGCAACCGTCGTCGCTAATGAATCGAGATGGGGCGTGAAAAACTGAACCCTAGCACTCCGGGTCCTGTTTTATAGACGTCCGGATGTGGTCCGGCTCGACCGGATTGCACTGTCTGGCCCGGGCTTCCTTTAGTTATTGGAAGCCCAGGGCTCCTAATATACAATCTATATATATATATATATATATATATATATATATATATATATATATTAGGAGTCCTGGGCTTCCTTTTAGTTATTGGAAGCCCAGGCTAGACAGTGCAATCCGGTTGAGCCGGACCAGGTCCAGACGTCTATAAAAGAAAATCTGTAGTGCTAGGGATCGGTTTTTCACGCCCCATCTCGATTCATTAGCGACGGCGGTTGCCTGATAGTGCGCGCGGCGGTGGCCGCGGCTCCCCGACCTCGACATGCGGTGGCGGCGGTTCCCAGGCCGGCGGTGGCGGCCCCCGATCCAGAGAGCGAGCGGCGGCAGCGCCCTTGTGCGATGGCGGCGGTTCCCAGGCCGGTGGCCGCAACTCCATTACCTCGACGCGCGGTGGCGGAGGTTCCTCGATCCGCAGCGGGGCCCTTGTGCGGGCAAGCGGCGGCGTCCCCGAAGCTCCGAGGAGGCGGCACTTACAAGGCCGACGAGCAAGCGACGCCCGTCGACGTGCGAGTAGCGACGGCGACGCATGAGGCGCGATGTTCGAGCGAGCGACGTCACGGAAGACGCGAGATGCGCGCAGCGATGATCATGCGTGACATCCTCCGATCCGGCATAGTTTTCTTTTCGATTATTGTGTTTTATGCCTACCACATGTACTATTTATGCTAAAAACTGTACGATTTTATGCTTGACCACGGAGTTCGTATATCAGTTTACTGCATGCACATTGGAAAGACAATTCCTTAATTTATGCTGTTCGTAATTTGTGCGCATGCAATGGAAACTCCCACGATTTTTGCCATAATTTTTGGATCTGTATAAAAATAGAAACCGCATGCATGCGGCTGCCATGTTTTTAGGATCTGTCATAAAAATAGGATCGTAATAACAACCTACTAGAGCTATCAACCTCTCATTGGCTCGGTATTTACGCTTATAATTGAGGGATTTTATGCTCAAAACTTAAGGTTTTTACGCTTCACCTGGATATGCGTCCACCAGTGAACAACATGTCAGTTTTTTTACGCAGTGTAAGGAATTGCATAAATACCTACACCGTGTCGTATAATTTGTTTCAATATACATCATAAACTAGTTCTAATGCGTTTAGCTGCATGACTGTTGGAGGGATCCTATATTTATGAAGAAAATAAAACATTAAATGCGATTTTTTGTTTCTATGCATGCAATTCATTTCCTTTTATTGCATATTCTTTCCATCATAAACTCGTGTGCATGCAGCTGGTAACAGATTTTTACGCAGTATACCCAATTGTATAATTATCTACACAGTGTAGCATATTTAGTATCACTATATATCATAAAATAATAATTACGAGTCTAGCTGCATTGCTGTTGTAGCGATCCTAAATTTACGGAGAAAATAAAGCATTTAAAATAGAAATCGTCACACATATCTTTCCTAAATTTACGCGTATGCAAGGGAACGTGTTTAACTCATGCTGCATTTTGCCATAATTTTTGGATCTGTATAACCGCATGCATGCGACTGCCATGTTTTTCGGATCTGCCATAAAAATAGGATCGTAATAACAACCTACTAGAGCTATCAACCTCTCACATTGGCTCGGTATATACGCTTATAATTGAGGGATTTTATGCTCAAAACTTAAGGTTATTACGCTTCAACCCGGAGGTGCGTCCACCAGTGAACAACATGCCAGATTTTTTACGCAGTGTAACGAATTGCATAAATACCTACACCATGTAGTATAATTTGTATCAGTATATATCATAAACTAGATTTAATGTGTTTAGCTGCATGGCTGTTAGAGGGATCTTATATTTATGAAGGAAATAAAACATTAAATACGATTTTTTGTTTCTATGCGTGTAATTCATTTCATTTCATTGCACATTATTTTTATCATAAATTCGTGTGCATGCAGCTGGTAACAGATTTTTACGCAGTATGTCGAATTGCATAATTATTTACACAGTATAGCATATTTAGGCCCTGTTTGGCAAAGCTCCAGCTCCTGCTTCTTTAGCTCCAGATCCTGATCCTCATGAGGAGCTGATCCTCCTGATTCTCCTAGAAAATCAGAATCATTTTTAAAACCGTTTGGCAAGTAAACTGATTCTTGTCTTCTGAGAGTTGGTGGTCTGTGGTGATTGTCTATTTTACCCTTTGCAGTTCAACTTTGTTACAAACCAATAAGTAGGATGCATATATGGAAAAAGATATGAAACAATAACATATAAAATATTTCCACCATAGTAGTGCATAAAATGGTCTCAAATGTTTAATCCATAAATTGGCTCGTTATTTTTTTGTCCAATGGCAACTACGGGTAATTTCGATCAAACTTTAAGGGAAGGTCCATATTTGGTTGGTTGAGGAGCTGTTTTAAGGGAGGGTGGAGCAGGTTTTTTTAGATCCCACCTTTCTTCACAAAAACGACTCCCGATCTTTCAGCTCCACACGAGAATCAGTTTTAAAAAATACCCGTTTGGCACGGCTCCTCTAGATCCTCGCTTAGAATCAGGAGCTGGAGCTGTGCCAAACGGGCCCTTAGTCTCAGTATATATCATAAAATGATCCTTACGCGTCTAGCTGCATGACTGTTGCAGCGATCCTAAATTTATGGAGGAAATAAAGGATTTAAAAATAGAAACTGCCGCACATATCTTTCCTAAATTTATGCGCATGCATTGGATCGTGTTTGACTCATGCATGCATTTCTTTTTTTGCGCTAACAGACGTGGGGCAGGTGGCGCACCCGACAGCCTGGTTGGGCGCGCTGGTTGAACCAGTTTGCAGGGTGGTCGGCCTGGGCTTCCTTTAACTATTGGAAGCACAGGGCTCCCGTTATACCTCTCTATATATTACTCCTACCTAACTAACGTAATTATCTACCATACTCGTCAACGCTGGCGACTGATACCCACTTGTCACCTATCGGTCAAACTGTTTGGCCCATCTTCGTTTGTCTCCTGGGCTTCATTGCTATTTATACTGGGCTCTTTTTTCTTCGCAGAAACCTTTTCTTTTGGGCACATCCAGTCTCTGCTTGTTTATACACATACTCACACCACACGCGAGGGCAAATGGCTGAATGCAATGCGAAGTTTTCCACGACCCAATCAAATAGAGTAAGCATGTGAATCTTTGATTTATCCTTTATCCTTTATAAAAGAACACCAAACATGGAAAAAGAATTGAGAAATATAATTAAGCAGATTTTAAACTCGCTTCGAGCTTTTTTTTTTCTAGCCCCACATACGACTTTACAGGTAGTACGTGAGCTTCACTTGGACCGACTCCGTCGTCTAATAGATTGTACTAAACTAGTGTATTTTGCGCGCCCTTGCGCGCGTGCTGAGTTTGTTAACATGTCTTAATGTAAAGAAAGTGCACGTGAATGTGTATAAGAGTTGTTATGAGTCAAATATAAGCATTTGGGAACATGATAGGATGTAAGCAAAAGTTGTTGTTTTGCTCTTTTTTTTCTTTGGATAAGGCAGCAACTACTTACAAAATTTATAACTGAATTTGGTTGCTAACTGCAGTTGTAGTGTCCAATGAGATTACAATATATCGCAAGTAGCATTTAAGTAGTATATTTCAAGATCCAATAATAGTGTGTTTCTAGAGGTTGCATAAGTCAATACAGTTTTAGAAATGCTCCAACAGTTGGTTCATATGTATATAAAAGGTTTTTATATTCAAAAGTGATGGAGCTCTTCTAATGCTTGCAAAATCCAATACCTGTGTATTCATGAGAAGAGGAGAACCTTAGTTATGCTTAAAGTGTGTTAAATACGTAACAGGTGCAAAGGAGAATAAGAGGAAACCGTGAGGATGGTATGAAAGGATGATATGCAAAGGACTGTAGATGTCGTTATACCTTCGTGTGCTTCATGATGAGCTACCAGACTTAATTTTTTTGAAGTTGCAGAATCTAGTAACTCTTTGCTAAGCTGGGTGTGCTTCATCATGCATGCATTATTATTGTATCAGTATGGAATAGAATTTGTGCTTGCGAAATTAACAGGCAGACGTTGTTCTCATTAACTTTCAGAATCTACTTACTTTTTTGGTGGTGATGGTAGTCCGAGCTTGGTGTCTTCGTCGACGACCTATGATGGATAAGATAAACATTGTTATTTTATTTTGGTAGTCCAAAGTGGGAGAGCACCTTTGTGAATTTGTAGTTGTTTAACTAGGAAAACATGTTTTTACCATTTGTTGTAAATGCATTAATAGTAAACAGATACATATCTTCATTAGTACATATAGAAGTTAAGTATGTAAGTACGTCAAATTTACCTCTATATTGTGTGGCACATCGAATATGCTAGAACGCGTCGAGCCTGTTATACATATTTCATTAGGTTGTATATCTAAAAGATGCTTTGCTAAAGTTGCAAATATTTTTAAATAAGAAGCTTTGTACCGTTTTTTCCTGGTTAGTAGAAGTGGATAACTTAGGAAATGATGTGGCTGGAGAATCCTGTGTTGTTGTAAACCTGAATATGTCTTCTTATGTCAATAGCTGTTGTTGGGGGTAGCTCATCATGGTAGATGGTACTGAGTTTTGCCTTCCATGATTTTTTAACACAGAGAGAATATAGAAGACTATGTTTGTCATTGAAAATGTCGCTATGTTAATAGTAAATGCAAAGGTAAATTTTAGAGATACAATGGCGGCCAGATCTGCTGGAGGACCCTGTGAAGTTCTAGCTGCTGTAAGAAGAGTTTCATAAGGTTTTCCTACTATTCGTCTGGCTATGCTATGGAAGCAGAAGAACTCTGCTTCACACGTTCTGTCAGTGACAATGAAGCTGAGTTTGTAGCTATCAAGTGAATGCATTAGTTATCTACAGCAGTGTTTAAAGATGTAAAAAGGGAAGATATCTTGGTGAACAGACTAAGCGTGGCAAATGAAACATGTATTTTTAGAATTACCTAAATTTCATTTCTGTACAGCCACACCATGTGCAGCAATATCCAGTGGAGGTCTTAGATGAAGATAATCTGCACTTGGTGCAAGCTAGGAACCACCATTTGTTATCATGTTTGAGGCGTGAGATAGTGACTGTGCACGTATAGCCCTGTGGCTGCCTCATGTAAGAGAATGAGGATGTTATAAATAAAATAAACTCATTCTGGATGTATTGAGGAGGTAGGATACAAAACTTTTTTCACTATAATTACAGGGAACATGTCTGGATCCATGTCAAGGAGTTCTTCAACAGTTTTGTCTTCCAAACTGGGTGTTTGAGAAATGTGGACTTCTTCATTCGTTACTGTGGGTTGAATCAGTTGGAGGTCACTGCTTTGTAACCTTTTAAGTAAAGTGATAATTTTAATCATATGAGAGTGATATGTTTATTTTTTAATTTTCTTTCTTTTGTTTTGGTTCAAGTTGCACTAACTATGTTAATGTGTAAGAAGTAATTTCAAGGAGAATGCTGGACTACATCTTTGATTCATGAATTTGTATCTATATAGTATTATTCTGAGGTAGTTAATCGTGAACACAAGATTATAGAGGAGCAAGTGTATATAGGGCAAAATGAAACAAGGGAGTGATTAAAATCATCAGGTTTCATATGAGCTGAGGTCCACCGGTATCACTGCACGTGCTTTGACCAAGGAGCAGAAGTAAACGAAACATAAAACATGTGGAGTACATGTACTTAGTGCAGAATATGTAATTGTAAGGCACCATGCATCATGGAGTGAACAAGCAGCACAAATGAAAGTAAATTAAAACTAATGTCAATTACCTCATCAATGATGCCTCATCGATAAAGCAACTGGGGTGCAGAGGTATCACTCCACGTGCTTAGATCAAAGAGCAGAATTAAACAGTACCTATAAGACATGGAGCATCTAAACTTAGTTCAAGAAAGGTAACTATAAAATCAATGTAACTGTAAAACCATCACACGTCATGTAGTGGACAACCAGTGCGAATGGAAGTAGCTTAAAACAAATTTTAGTTTACCTCGTCAATGAAATCTCCTAGCGTGAGAGTTACTGGTCGATGTGGATACATTCAGTTTTTGGTAGCCACAAAGGATTCTGGCAATTTATGTAGAACATCATATAATCAATTCTTTTACACATCAATACCAATTCAAAGTGGCAAAGCATGAATAACTTGATGGCGTAAAAAAAGCTTACCTTTGTGTATCAGCAAACAGCATGCATGTTGACTGTATTGTGCAGTGGCTAGAGGAACAGATCTAAGAAAACCTTTACATATGAAACACGAATGAAAGTGGGATTTTGGGGGAAGAACTGGAATTCAAACTATGTTGGATTAAACCGAATGGGATTGGAAATCAGGGAACCCAGGGGAGACAAATTCGAGGAAAGTTATGAAAATAAAATCAAAGTGGGTAAGCTGAAACAAAAGAGGATAAAAAAGAATTTCTGAGAATTTTTTTTAAGAAAATATAGACGAGAAACAAAGGATTGCCCAACTACGAATTATGTGAAAGATCATGCATATGTGAGCCATGTATGAAAAAAGAAACATGGGTTTAAAAAAGACGAATAGATTCAAGATTTGAAGTAAAAGAACTGGGTATTAAATAGAATTGAAAGTAACAGTAAGAATGTTTTTTTCTTTGGTTCAATCCTTTGTTTCTCGTGAATAACTTGATGGCGTAAAAAAAGCTTACCTTTGTGTATCAGCAAACAACATGCATGTTGACTGTATTGTGTAGTGGCTAGAGGAATAGATTCATTTTCCCTTCCTTTTTCTTTTTCTGTACCTAAACCCTAAACCCAAAGTTGTAAAAGTTAAAGTGAGACATATGACGGGAAGGGGGGAGAAGAGGAGTGAAAAAACAGCAGATTATAGATTTGGAACAGGAGATGGTAGTAAAGCAAACAACAGAAAGGACAATTTCCTTCCTATGTCCTTTTCTGTTGAGAAAGCATACCTTGGATTACCGACACCAGGGAATAAGTAGCAAACATCACTAATAATTGTATTTAAAAAAGGGGGAAAGGGTCAAAATCTGGAAGCGCAGTGAGTAACTGTCCATGTTGTAGACAGGAGACAACGAAGACGAGAATGTGGCTGCAATCTAAAGCGACCAATGTATCCCAAATTTTAAGGTGCGAATGGCATGAAGCAATCGACTAATCTTGGGGAGGAAAAATGGATCTGGTAGAAGCATGAAACATTGGGGGGGAAAGGAATACAAACCTTGCAATTGACGAATCTTGCGAAGGAAAATGGATCTGGTAAAAGCATGAAACGCTGGGGAAAAAAGAATACAAACCTTTTCCTTACCTGATGAATACGTTGGACGACGAAACTAGCTGTAGATGAAGAATACGGAGGGTGTAAGGACAAAGAAGAGCTTGCCAGAAATGGAGAGAGTGAGGAGGAAGATGGGCGAAGCCAGCGACGCAGGCAACAAAATAGGTGGAGTGAGGAGGAAGAGAGACGACTAACGAGGAGCGTAATCGGTGCGTGGAAAGTCTCCAGAGGCGACGAGAACGCGGAGCGCACAAAAAATCAGACGAGGGAAAATGAACCAATGATCGACGATCTAACGGCTATGAAGTTTTCAGCCGACGTGGATACACTCATATGCGCCGTTTCCGTCCAGCTTTAATAATAAGAAATTATAAAGTAGATTTTAAAATAAAACTTAGGTAACATGCATCACACTGCAGCGCTACAGTTTGGTTGCTATGCCATTTTTGCGTTCGCTGTGGATTGTCATGTGCCCGCTACCAGGGAGCTAGGCTGTCCAGTATAGGGATGGCAACGGGTAAACTATCCGCGGATAGTGTCTCTAGATATCCATATCCGTGACTTATATCCGATATCCGAACCCGTACCCGTTACCCGCTATGGATAACAAACAGTATCCACATCCGTTACCCGCGGGTAACGGATATCCGTGGATATATCCGTTTGCCCACTACATATACAACATATTTAAATCCAGTAAATTCAAACATGGTATCATATTTGTCCAGCAAATTTAAATATGATAAAAACATACAACCATACAGAATTTGTCCAGCAAATGAAATCTGATACATGTATTAAGGCATACAACGAGCAATATAAATTTGTCTAGCAAAATCAAATTTGAATTGTTCAAATTGATAAAATTACAAACAACAAGCCATAAGAATCAACACCAAAGACCAGCTGGTTATTCAGAATTAGCAGCCAACACACAAGATTCTTCTTTCATGTCTTCTTCATTATCTTCAAGGCAAGACCAAAAACTATTGAATCTTCCATCACCAACATCTAGAATAAAGTTGCATGCACATTAGTATCTATATACTTCAAATATAACATATTGGAAAAATGAATAAAAGTTCACCTTTAAGAGTGTGACGAAGCCAACTTTGACTGCACACCAAAGCTTTCACCATTTTAGGAGTGAGACGATTGCGATGGTCACTTAAAAGCCTGCCACTTGTGGGACGAGAGTACAAGATATTTTAACGGATATTCGGGTATTTGGGTATGAATATTGATTTTTCGTACCCGTTTTAAAAATATCCATGGATATCAAGTGCTACCCGTATCCGTATCCATGGGTACAAACTTGTACCCAAAACCATGTCCAATGGTTTTTTATCCGCGGGTACGGATAAATCACATCCATTGCCATCCCTAGTCCAGTAGACCAGTACACGTCGGTTCCATTGCTTGCTTGCACGTATCTGCCGCCCGAGTCGCCGTTGTTGTTGTCCCTTGATTGCCGATCACCTATCTATATACCTAACGAACCTAATCTATCTACCATCTTAGTCAACGCTGGCGACTGACAGCCACCCTTCACCTACCGGCCCAACGATTTGGTCCATCTTCGTTTGTCTACTGGGCTTCATTGCTATCTGTACTGGGCTCCTTTTTTTTCCCCAGGAAAGCCTTTTGTCTTCGGCATCTGCTTGTTGAAAGACATGTTCACACTTCACGCACACGCGAGGGCAAATGGCTGAATGAAATGCGAACTTGCGAATCGTTCGGCGACCCAATCAAATGAAGCAGTAACAACTAACAAGTAAGCATGTGAGTCTTTGATTTATCCTTTTTTCACTTTATAAAAGAACACCAAAAATGGAAAAGAATTGAGAAATGTATATAATTAAGGAGGCTATAGGGAGGGAAGAAAACTCTAAAAGTCATTTGAAAAAAAACAAAACAAACAAACTGTACTTTCATGTGCTGCTCTCTGCGACGCTGCTACTCCCTGAGGAGCTGCATGGCCTTGCGGAGCACGGGCTCGAACCGCTGGAGGTCGAGCCGGACGTCCTGCTTGCCGAGGTAGTACTCGGCCACCTTCCCCCACCCACTCCGGTGGATGGACTCCGGGTCCTTGACGGCCGGGTGGTCGCGCCCCAGCGTGTCCACCAGGGTGGTCTCCTCGACGCCGGCGGAGTAGGCGATGTACTTGAGCCCCATGTCCACGGCGGGGATGCCGAAGTCCACCTCCCCGATGTGCTCCATCTTGCCGTACGGGTTGATCTGGATGAAGACGGCGCCCGTGGGGAGGAACAGCGAGTTGGTGAGCCCGGCGCCGTGCACGCCCACCAGCACGTCCACGGCGTTCACCTCCTTGGCGAACTCCCCGACGTCGACGTTGAAGGGCGGGTCCCCGATGACGACCTCGAACCCGACGCGCCGCGCCAGAGCCACCACGGCGTCCAAGTTCACCAGCTTCCGCGGGTGGCGGCGCGAGATGACCATCATGCGGGGCCGCGCCCGCTCGTCCTCCTCGCCGTCGGCGCCCGCCAGCCTCGCCGGCGCGGCCCGCGGGAGCGAGTAGGTCTCGCGGAGGAACGCGGTGAACTCCGGCATGGAGTGGCCCAGCGGCTCCCGCGCCGGGTCGATGCTGAACTCCTTGTGCATGCGGATGCCCACCACCGCGCCCGGGAAGCAGCGCACGCGGTCGTCCCGGTCCATGTCCACGATGTCGTGCCGCGACAGCCGCCGCAGGATGGCCCGGTACTTGCCCACGTACCACGGCTGGATGTTCTCCACCACCAGCTGCACCTCGCCCTCGAACCGCGCCGCCTGGAGGTAGAGCGGGATCATGATGTCGCTGAAGTCGTGCCAGTAGTTGCCCGTCAGCCCGCCCATGGCCAGCACCATCGCCGGCACGGGGGACCGGACGTCGCACGCCGGCGCGTCGGCGCTGGACGCCAGCTCGCGCACCGTCACCTCCTTGATCCCGCCCTGGTGCTTCCGGGAGTAGGGGCGGACGCGCCACTCCTGCGGGTTCGGGTTGCCGCCGCTCTCGATGGACGGCGCGATCAGCACGGTGCCCGCCGACCCGTGGATCCGCACGTCGCCGTCGATGTCGCACACGTCGGACGCCCACGGGCCCTGGATGTCGCACGCCGGCTTCTTGGCCGGAGCACTCTCCGTGGCGATGCCATCGCCGCCGCTGATACCACTGCTCCTACCGTCATCGTCTGCAGGATTGGAAGCTTTCAGACGACAATGAATACGAAACTAACACGTCTCTGCTCTGCACACGGCCACTTTTGGTTCTAAAATAAAAGGTCCCAAAATAAAAAAGTAGACGAGTTCGAAACTGATCGCAAAGCAAAAGCATACAGAATAAGCTCGTGTGCTAGCTTTCTTTTTCTTTGTCACGATTGATGATGAGGATGAAAAGAAGTGGGGGTGTGGATTTGCAAAGTACCAGGGACAGGCTTCTTCTGGTCCTCATCTGTTTCAGCATGGGGCCCTTCAACATCAACGCGTGGCGGCTTCTCTTCCTTCGGAGGCTTCTCCTCCGGTGCAACCTCTGGCTTGGGTGGCTTCTCCTCTGCTCATGGTAAGAAAAACAGACGTGGTATTTAAAAAAATTGATAAATCTTGCTGAATTCTCATCACCAAATTAACGTGGTCTGATTTGATTAATCGTTGACAGGAAGGAAGGAAAGACAAGGTGGGGCCGGGTAGAGGCTGATTTTACCTATGGCAGGAGGCTGCTGCCTCTTCTCTTCAACGGCCGAGGTGATCGGCGACCCCGAGGTGTGCGCGTGGCCCGGCAATGACCTCCGAACAGCTGCGCACGTCAGCTCAATTCCCATCAGTTTCCGCAGGAAATATAAGTTGCTCAAACTGGAATGGTGTTCTAATTATTGAGCCCCAGCCTCCTATGGATTTTCTGCTGGAACCAAACCCATGTCATCAGAGCAATTGAACTCACCGTTGGGCGCCGTGATGGCGAACTGCTCGGAGACGGTGAAGTAGGTGAGGAGCACGAGGAAGAAGCCGAGGAGGAAGCCAACGCCGAGGTACTTCTGCGCGGCGCCCTTCACGTTCCTGATGACCTTCCCCGGGTCGCCGCCCATCTTCCGTCGTCGTCGTCGTCTCCGGCGAGCGCGTGAACCCCTGGCTGGCTGGCTCCCTCTCCCCTTTCAGCTTGCTCGCTGGCTTCCTCCCCCGCGCGCCGTGATGATAGAGATATGGAGGCCTCGCCGCCGCGTGTGCAGCAGGTCTCCCCGGGACACCTTAGCTACGCGGACACGGGAGGAGAACCTTCCGAGAACTCTCTTCAATGGACCGGTTCTTGGTGGTGCGTGATGAAGTTTTATGGGCGGGCTACTACGGCTGCTGGCCCGAGGCCGAGAGGGGAAGACCAAGCCAAACGCCGACTCTCCCTCGTGATGGCTACATTTTAGAAATTATGCTTGCTTAGGTCACGTTTCGATCCGCCGGCCCAGTAAACTATTAGCTGGGGAAAAAATAGCTAATTGTTAGCTAGGTAATACTGTAATAGACGAGAACTTATTAGCTGATTTATTAGTTATGGGTCACCTAATTCTTTTAAGAGCATCTCCAACAGCGTGACCTATAAAAATACCCTATAATTTAAAAATAAGTATATTTTATAGACTTTAGGGCACCAATAAAACACTTCGCTCCAACAGTAAAGCCCCAAATCTAGATTATAGGGCAGTCTACTACGGTGTAGTATATTTGAGTCACTTGAGAGGGTGCCCTATAATTTTTTGATAAAATTTTTTTGAAATAGGGCACTGTTGGAGTAGTTTTTCCTGTGTAAAGCCCTATATTTCAATTTGATGCACTAATTTGAGGCATTGTTGGAGATGCTCTAATAGCTAATTGTTAGCTGCATGTGGTCTAAACTGAATTTTAGGCGTATAATCACAAGTATTATATAGTTCAGTAGTTGGCATAAAGCTTCTGGGTCGAGCTTATTATACTGGGGATTTGGAATATGCCGCGTTTTTACTAGTTTGTGGGGCGGTTTGGCACGAAGGATTCTAAATCATCTGCGCGAGCTGTGTACGATGATTGGGGGCAGGGAGTCGGTGTAGTGTAGCTAGGAAGAATAGGTCATATATATGCGAGAGGCATCCCTGATTGATCCATCATGGGTGCATGTGTGGTGGTAGATGATGCTAAAGCGTGTAAGAGGTCAAACGCGTGGAATATTTGATTGGCATATTAGCATGTTTCAGTCGAAGAGAAGTCATGAGCTGTCAAGGTATGTGTCACCAAGAGCGCGCCCACCACCCCTGCCTAATTAAGAACCTACACTACACCATGCACAATTGCACGTTCGCCCATCTTTGATTGTTTCTTTGGCTTCATTCATATGTTCGAACATTTGTTCAAGATCAGCTGAGGTAAGCTTTTTTTGTATATACATGGCAGGCCTGTCTAGGGCTTATATTGTAAAAGTATAAAAATGTTTGGAACGATCGCCAATAACCTAAAGTTGGGTCTGTGTCAGAGGCAGGATAGGGGTTTCATGGGTATTCATTAAATACTCAAGTTTTTGGTGATATATAGTAATTTGTCAATAATGTATTACACAAAATAGCGTTAGAGCACTATTTTCTTGAATCTTTTGATTTTTTGAATACCCAATCTCAAATGTATGGGCCCGCTTCTGGTCTGTGTGTGCACTGTGTGTCGATCTATTGAATCAATGGTATATAATCTCTCATGATGGTGTGTATATATCGGAGCGGATTAAATACAAAACATATCTAAACTAAATCGTAAATTCTAGTCTATCTTAGAACCAGAATACATATCGATTACAACTCCTCGTCCTATACAATCTCCTAAAAACCTCCCTCGATCTTTAGCTTCTCTAAATTTAGATCATACTTAAAGTTATCTAATAATCTTACTGATAAAGCTTTAGTAAATTCGTCGTCCACCTAATCCTTTGAAGGAGACAAAACCAGTCTCAAGTACTCTTCTAATAAGGAAGCTTTCTCGAACAAAATGATAATCAACTTCTATATGCTTTGTTCTAGCATAGAGGATTATATGATAAATACTTTGCTCCAATATTGACAGACCACTTGCCTTCGGACTAGAAATGTTAATCTCTCTTAGAACAATTTGCACCCACATGATTTATGTTGTAGCATTTGACATGGTTTTATACTCAGCTTCAGAACTAGAACTTGATACAATACCTTGCTTACGTCCACTCCATGAGATGACATTACTGTCTAAATTAACTTGCAAAATCCATGTATAGATCTTTTATCATCTATATCTTCTGTCACTGTCTAAATTATCCTGCAAAATCCACGTATAGATCTTCTATCATCTATATCTTCTGTCTAATCTACATCAGAGAAAGCACTGACAAGAGTAGAATTTGACTTCTTAGTTTTTAGTTCTAAGCTATTGTCACCAATATACTCTTGATGAAGTGATAACTTCTCATTTATTGAAAGTGGTGTGGCAACATGTTTGCAATCAACCATTCTAATTCATTTAAGAAGACCATATACATACTTTTCTTGAATAAGTACAATCTCGTCTGAAGTTTTTGTTTCTTATATACCAAGAGAATATTGAAGATCTTCTAAGTCCTCGAGAGTAAATTATTTTTGTAAGTCCTACAACAAAACTGTGGTGGGCTTCTCTGATGAACTATAAACAACAATGTCATCGACATATACAAGAACATACATAATTATATTCTCTTTGTTATAAAAGAATAATGATATATATATGCCTTTGATGCATGGAAACCGAGAGAGATTAGTTTATTTCTTACCCAATAGTGCCAGGCTCTAAGAGCTTGTTTTAATCCATATATTGTTTCAACAATCTTGCAAGCTGATTGTAAAGAATGGATTAAGCTTTTGGTATTCGCCTCCCCAATCTGATTGTACAACAAGAACCTCCCAGTTAAATTGTTGCTCTACAAGAGTCTGAAACTCTTAGATCTTCTAATTTTTAATTTAAACTTTATGAGATATACCCAAGTCAACTTATTATATTCATCGATAAAACTTACATAATATTTTTTCGAACTACTAATTCTAATGTTTGGCCCCAAACATCAGTATGCATAAACTACAATGAAAATTCAGATACACTAGTAGACTTAGACATGGTAATTGATGACTCTTATATTGTTGGCAAGTATTACAAATTTACTCACTCTAAGACTATTGTAAACACAACAGATTGTTATTGCTAACAACTTGCTAGACAATACTAAGAGATGGGTGCCCAAAATGACTATGCCACATGTTTATCAATGACCTCCCAGCATTGTAAACTTCCTTTATTATTAAAAATACAAGTGGATATAGCCCTCATGTTTATCTCCCTATAAGCATAATTATTTTGGTTTTCTAATCCTTAATGAGATAGAAAGTAA
Organism: Zea luxurians; assembly: GCA_029449295.1. Lineage (NCBI taxonomy): Eukaryota > Viridiplantae > Streptophyta > Magnoliopsida > Poales > Poaceae > Zea > Zea luxurians. The sequence continues at coordinate 73,749,616 of JAOPSE010000014.1, forward strand.
GATATAGTTCAATAAAGATCGAATCATCAGATTAATTCGATGAATAGAAATAAGTTTCTCTTGAATTTGGGAACATGTAGAACATCTTTTAGTGTAAAACTATGACTAGGAGCAGTTAATGAAGTATGACCAATATAACCGATATTCATACCTGATCCACTAATGATGTGGATTTGATCTTTTCCTTGATACTTATTTTTTATACAGAGCTTGTATATCCCTTTCGTGATGTGATCAATGGCATCACAATACATGTACCAATTTGGATTAGTCTGATAAGAAACAGTAGTAGAGGTAGCAAGTTTTTGATCTAGGACAAAATCATGATCAAACTTGTACCATCACTCAACAGTTGTGTGATTTTTCTTAAAGAAGATTTGGTTAGAAGAGTTGCTCCTCTGATTTACCATGATTCTGGTTAGAGCTGCTAGGGCCACACCACCTTCTATTATCGTGCCTAAAACTACCAAGTCCACCTAGCAGGGGCAAACCTACATAGGCTTGAGTGAGGACCTAGGCCTCTGCTCATTTCTCTGTTGCAAGTAGTAGAGCCTAGATTTTCACTATGAGGTCTCCTGCTTAGCCCAACTTAGATGCCTCTACTTTGGCATTTTGGTGCTCGTCCTTGCAAGTGTGCCTCACTTCCATTTTGTCCTAGGTCCACCCGTACCATCTAGGCGTATGTGGATCCCGTCTAATCCTCAAATAGCACCATGTCCTTGGCTCATGAGGTTGACAAAATCTATTATCAAAGACAATGTCGACGTGAGTCTCGAAATTCAGAAGTTGATTGAATCGCTCGCTCATTATGATCAGCTCCAACATGGAGCAAACATGAGAGACTAGTGGGAGGTAGTCGTCATCGAGTCATGTGAGATGTACTTCTCCAATTCTTCATCTTCTTGAGGTTGCCCAACTGTTGTGATCTCATCACCTAGAGATTTCATCTCTCCAAAATATTCAAAAATAGATAGTTTTCCCTTGGTATTTGTTAGGGCCAACCACACATTGATGGTTCTTGCTCTTATTTGCGAGGCTAGGCGTCTTGAATCTCTTTATAGGCTTCATTTGCGGTTTTGATCAAAGAATCTTGAATCACCATTTTTCAAGCGACGAGAGCAGACAACTTATGACTTGTTGTTATTTTGCTTTCCAATCTTCGAACTCTAGATTATCCATTCAATGTATTTTTTGCCGTCGCCGTTCTGGGAGATTTGGGCCGCCGACGCCTTGGTGTCACCAATCAGAAAGTCGAGCGACTTTGCACTGTGGATAGTAGCCCTAACCTACGCATGCCATAGCACATGGTTGGGTTTGCCAGCTTCTTAGTGAAAGGATTCACAGAGGTAGATGATAATGAAATCACCAAAGCTCTGATATATCATGCAAAAGTATGTAGGTGCTTGGTAGAATTGCCGACAACCTAAACTCGGATCTACGTGTGTTACATGTTATTATGTTGGATGAGAAATAACTTCTCATAGTGGTGTACATATATTGGAGCCGATTTTGAGAGTACTAGATAAAGAGAATACTTATTTAAACTAGATTCTAGTCTCCGGAACACCTATCTAATTAGAACTCCTTGTCCTATACAATATCTCTTAACACATAAACCACACATATATAATATGTAGTTATATGCCTGTAGGCAGGGCCGTGCTGGCAAAATCCGAGGCCCTGTTCTGAAACAAGGCCTCTTTTATTGTTCGAGGACGTCAGACGTCGGTGAACGAAACATCATAAAACTGTAGGTATGTGTGGTACGGCTAAACTCATGCCTCAGTCATAGAATAGATGCATGCGCAGAAACGAAGCCAAAAAATTATAGGAGACTAAACGAAACTGCTACTATGTATGATTTTTTACATTATACGATGTACATTTTAAATTTTAGGGGAGCTTTTAGTGGAGTGGGTAGACCTGCACGTTTGGGGGCCCTAGAGATTTGGGGCCTGTTTGGTTCGTGGCTAAATACACCACACTTTGCCTAAGGTTAGTTGTTCAAATTGTAGAACTAACCTTAGGCAGAAAAGTTAGGTAAAGTATGACAAGTTAGGCAGTAAACCAAACATGCCCTTGGAGACCCCGTTCCATCGCACGCCCTCTCGCCCGGGCCTGGCTGTAGGAGAGTACTTGGATTCTATCAGTGATGCCACCTACACTTAGGTTAATCCATCATCAATACTTCATTTTTCTTCCCTCCTGATAGAGACCACACAATATCAGATTCAGAGATGGCATGCGTCAAGTTGAGCTACAGCGAAGACCTATCACAGTTTGTTGGATCACTACAGGAAAATGACAAATTTCCGATTGTCGTCTTATGTCCGACAGCTTCCTTGGCGGCCGCCGGACGTAAGAGTATAACCGTCGAACATAAGACTCTTATGTCCGGCTAAAAGATCAATCGTTACCCACGTTTAATGCCGATGGTCCTTTGTGACCGTCGGACATAGGTTATTTTCGACGTGCCGTCGTCGAAAATAACCTCGTCAAAAATAACCGATCCGTTACAACTAAGGATAGGTGCTGTCAGAATAACCTTTGGTCGTTGGAAATAAGCTATGTCCAGCGCCGGCCCTGGCGGGGGTCGAGCAGTGCCCCCGACCAGGGCCCCCAGATTAGTGGGGCCTCACCCCATGTATTAAATAACAGTATATATATATTGTATAGATTTGTCTGTTAGCTCTATAGATTTTTAAAGATCTAATTATAAGTAAACAACACGACAGCAATAAGCAAGAATAATTAGGCATAGCATATAAATCTTGATTTCTATATTCTAGTAGTAGTACTTCATAGTCTCAGGCCCAACCACCTAGGCTCTCAGCGTACAACGAGACAACGATGTTTGACGTTTCATCTCTATTTCTCGCACAATTGTAGACAATATATACATATACTATATTTATGTATAATAATTTATTATTATAAAGGGTCTTCTTTATAAGTTTTGCTCTGGGCCTCTAAAATGTCAGGACCGGCACTGGCTATGTCCAGCCGTTGGAAATTTCGTCGTATACTGTTGTGGATTCTTCCCTGCCAACGTTCTGTGCCGGCAACTCACGGCTACCTTTTCACCCGCTCATGAGAAGCGGTCGCCTACTGCTGCAACATGCCAAGACATACACATCTGCGATTCAAACGTAGAAAAATCATTCACACAGGTCGAGTACATTTCTTCTCTTTCCTTGCCAAGAAATTATCTTTTGCGTCTTCTGAATTAATGCATGAACGTGTTTCTTGTTCCGTCGCCTCCTGTACTGGTTGGAGATTCCTCTTGCTGGTGGCATTTCCAGATCGTGATTAATTTGGGAGCAGTGCAGAGGCTCTATGGGCCTCCACTTCTGTTAGCAGTTAGCTTAGCTGCCAACACGAACGATGCCATGATGTCTGTTGGAGCGAAGGCAGAAACGCCACCCTTCGCCCGAAGTCTCCACCGCTAAGCCCCTGCCCTGACAGACAAAGCAGGCAGGGACACCCTTCGCTCGATTCGGCACCAGAGACAACATGGAGACCCTTCGCTCGATTCGGCACCAGACGAATGCCTGCGGCAACGCCTCCCCACGGCGCGGCCTCGGTCAGCTCCGAGGCCCACATGAGATCAGGCCCATTGTAACAGGCCCTGCGTGGCCGCGTTTGTGTTACGGGCCTAATTTGTAAAGGTGTACTTGTAATTACAGCTTGTAACCCCGCTTTATGGGAATATTCTGGGGATAAACTAGGTACCTGAGGGCACATGCGTCCTTAACGCAAGGTGCCGTGCACTCGGATACCTATAAATACCCCCGCACAGTGCCCGTGAGAGGCCAGATTAACAGAGCTTTTGCCATCACGCGCGAGTGCCCTGTTGCCATCACCATTCACCCGTGTTGGATCTCCTTGCTGTCGAGAGACAGTCCCAACATTTGGCGCCCACCGTTCGTGCTACGAGACAACCACCCGCGATGGCACCCAAGAGAGCTAACCCGAAGGCTGACGAGGCTGCGAAGGCAGCACTGCTCGCCGCAAGAAAGGGCAAGGCCCTCGCCCTCACCCAATCCACCCACCAAGAGGCCACTGAAGACGACACCCTCCGCACCTGCGACCCTGAGGGACAACCCTCAGGCTTCGCACCTCCCTCAGGCTTCGCACCTCCCCTAGGCTTCGCACCTCCCTCAGGCTTCGCACCACCGGAGGGCGCGGACCTCGCCGAGGACGGTGAGGTCCTCGGCATCTCCGCAGAAGAACAGCTACAGCTGCGCGCTCTGCGCCTCAAGAACCGCAACCTCCAGAGGCAGAAGGAGATATTGGAGGCCAAGCGCCAGCGTGTGTCCGCACTCGCCAAAGTGCGGCAGATGATACGCGACGAAGAGCACAAGGCCCAGGAACTCGAGCGGGAGATCGCGCTGATGCAGCGCGAAGGCCACCTCGGCCCGCAGCACGAGTCATCCCTCCAGCAGCGCGCACAAAACGAAGACACGCGCGAAGGCCACCCCGGCCTGCAGCGTGAGCCACCCCTGCAACACCGCGCGCAACCGGAGGACCCGCGTTTACCCCAGCGCGACTTCACTTTCCCGCACGCCGCGCCATTCCAAGGGGTCAATTATCTCGATGAGCGAAGTCCCCTGGCGCCTCACCTGCAAGTGACGCCGTGGCCAGCTAACTTCCGGGCTGGGACCTACCCCAAGTACAACGGCAGCACCGACCCGGCTCAATACATAATGAGTTACCAGGTCGCCGTCGCATCGTCCGGGGGGGACGACGCCACAATGGTGAAGTCCTTCATCATCGCCCTCGAGGGCCCCGCGCTCACCTGGTTCACCAGGTTGCCTCCGCTGTCCATCGATTCCTGGAGAAGTCTCCGGGACAAGTTCCTCCTCAACTTCCAAGGGTACCGCCCGGACACCGACGCCCTGGCCGAGCTCTCGCTCTGCAAGCAGCTAGAGAGGGAGACCCTGAGGGAATATTACCGCAAATTCCTCACACTCAAGTCACAGCTACCCTCAGTCGATGACCAGATTGCCATCCACTATGCTATCAGTGGTCTTCGCGCTGGCGTCCTTTACAGCCACTGCATCAGAGACCCGCCGAAGAACCTCCAAGAGTTGTACCAGCTGTTTGAAAAGTATGCCAGATCCGAGGAGCTCCACCAGCGCAAGATTGAGTCCCAGCGGAAGCCAAAAGACGCTCCACAGTCCAGCCGCATGTGGACAAGAACTCCGCAACCAGACTCCGGTCGAGATGGCCGCGGTCAGCCGCAAGTGCACAACATTGCCAACCAGCAGCCGGCCGCTGACCCCCTTCGCCGCCAGGAATATCCCCCCCAGGGCCGCGGAAGTGGAACTCGCGGCAGGGGCCGAGGGCGTGCACAACCACCCCCTCCACCGCGCCGATTTTACTGCCTTTTCCATGGCGAAGACTGCGCCCACCCAACCAAAGACTGCCCCGAAGTGAAGGCCACCAGAGACAGAATGGCGAGGGCGCAGCCAGCCGACAACCCCAGAATTGTCGCGCATAACTACCAGCCACCCCCTCCACCATATATCCACGCTCCCGCCCCGCATCCACCGCACCACGCTTACCAACAGCATCAGGAAGTACAAATCGTACATCCTCCGCCTCCACCACCACACCAGCAACAACAAAACATCCCCAACGCCCCAAAGCAGGAGGACTTCGCCGATCAACCTTATCGCGGAGTCATTCATATGATAACTGGGGGGTCCAGCACCGACTTCGACACCAAGCGGCAGAAGCGGGACCACTACCGCAGCATAAACCATGTAGCCGTCACGGGCCCAGTTGTACAGACAAAGTGGTCCCACGTACCGCTCACCTTCGACGCACGGGACGTCGATTTGCGCAGCGCCCCCCACTGCGATGCCATGGTCATCAATTGCAGCGTGGCAGGCTGGGACCTACACAAGGTCCTCGTTGACAACGGCAGCCAGGCAGACATCATCTTCCTCCACGCCTTCGATCGCATGGGCATCAGCCACAGCCTGCTTAAGCCTTCGGACAACCCGTTGTACGGCTTCGGCGGCAAAGGCACCTTCCCCGTCGGCAAAATAGAGTTGCCCCTCTCCTTCGGTGTAGCACCCAATGCCCGAAGTGAGCAAGTGACTTTTGACATTGTGGATATGGTATATCCATACAACGCCATCATGGGACGGGGCTCCATCAATAAGTTTGAAGCTGCCATCCACGGACTGTATTTGTGCATGAAGATACCAGGCCCGCTAGGCGTAATTACAGTCCGCGGTGACCAGCAAACAGCGCGCAACATAGAGCGGGACTTCGTGCCCGGGCAGAGGAACGTGCACTGTCTCACGACACAGTGCGAGGTCCCTGCGCCCGCCAGCCCAACTGACAAGCAGCACGACAGGGCTCAGTTGCAGAGTCAGGATGGGACCAAGATTGTCCCCCTCGATCAGGCCACGCCCAAGCAGACAGTCACTATCAGCGAAGACCTTACTTCGCATGAAGAAGAGAAGCTCCTCTGCTGCCTGGCCAAGAATAAAGATGTCTTCGCCTGGTCCGCCCTCGACCTGGTCGGAGTCAGCCGATCCATAATCGAGCACAGTTTGGGAATCGACCCCTCGGTGCGACCAAGAAAGCAAAAGCTTCGCAAAATGTCCGATGAAAAGACAGAGGCCGCCAAGGCGGAGGTGCACCGCCTCCTAGAGGCTAAATTCATTGAGCCAGTGGCTTACCCCACATGGCTCTCCAATGTTGTAATGGTGCAGAAAAAAAGCGGGAAATGGCGGATGTGCATAGACTTCACCTGTCTCAATAAGGCCTGCCCAAAAGACAATTTCCCGTTGCCACGGATCGACAAAATAGTCGATAGCGCGGCCGGATGCGAGGTCCTGTCTCTCCTCGACTGCTTCTCCGGCTATCACCAGATATACATGAAGGAGGAAGACAAGGCCAGCACCAGCTTTATAACACCCTTCGGCACTTATTGCTTCGTCAGAATGCCGGAGGGTCTCAAGAATGCCGGGTCCACCTTCTCCAGACTCACCAAAACAGTACTCGAAGGGCAGGTCGGCAGAAATATATTTACATATGTGGACGACATCGTCGTCGCCAGCAAAAATAAGGAGGACCATCTCGCCGACCTGGCCGAGACATTCGCAAACATGCGAGACGCACGACTCCGCTTAAACCCGGAAAAGTGCGTTTTCGGTGTTCGCCAGGGCAAGATATTGGGCTACCTGGTGTCGCACCGCGGCATCGAGGCCAACCCAACCAAGATCCAGGCCATCATCGACATGTCGCCTCCGCAGTCCACCAGGGATGTCCAGCGTCTGACAGGCAGATTGGCCGCTCTCAACAGATTCATTTCCAGGTCGGCCGAGCGAAGTCTTCCTTTCCTCAAAACTCTCCGCGGCGCAAAAGACTTCGCTTGGGGGCCGGAGCAAGCAGCGGCCTTCGCCTCATTAAAACAGTACTTAACGGAGCTGGCCACCCTCACGAGCCCCGACTCCTCGCTCCCCTTATTGCTCTATGTCGCGGCTTCGCCGCACGCGGTCAGCGTGGCACTAGTGCAGGAGCAGACAGTCGAAGGCGCAGTCAGACAGTGCCCTGTTTATTACGTCTCCGAGGTCCTGACACCGTCCAAATGCAACATGACAGAGCTGGAGAAGATCGCCTATGCAGTCGTTATGTCCTCGCGCAAGCTGCGCCATTATTTTGAAGCATTCAAGGTCCGCGTCACCTCAGACAGGGGGCTCGGCGAACTGTTTAGAAACCCGGAGGCATCGGTGAGGATCGCCAAGTGGGCAGCCGAACTCTCCGGCTACCACATCAGCTTCGAGCCCAGGACAGCCATCAAATCACAAGTCCTGGCAGACTTCGTCGTCGACTGGACCGGGCCAGTAACACAGCCGGACCCGACCACAGAGAAGGTCTGGACGATCCACTGCGACGGCGCATGGTGCCATGCGGGGGCAGGCGTCGCCGCAATCATAACCTCACCAGTCGGGGTCAAGCACAGATATGCAGCACGACTCAGCTTCAATCTGGACTCCGACAGATGCACAAATAATATAGCAGAGTACGAAGCAGTTATCCTCGGCCTCCGCAAGCTAAGGGCCCTCGGAGTCACCACTTGCATCATCAAAACAGACTCCAAGGTAGTTGCCGGCCAGGTCGAAAAAGACTATGCAGCCAAGGACCCAGCACTCATGCAATACCTCGCGGCCATCCGAAGTCTCGAGAGGCAGTTCAAGGGGTTCACCGTGCAGCATGTGGACCGGGCCAAGAATGAGGAGGCCGACGCATTGGCCAAGGCCGCGGCCAGGGGCGACACTCTGCCCTCCGACGTGTTCTTCCACGTCATCGGCACACCAGCAGTCCGGAGCCCCGAAGGGCTCCAAATAACCAATGACAGCGAGGGCCACCGTACAGTCAACCTCATCATGACCGAAGACTGGCGCGCACCCATAACCCTGTTCCTGCAGGGGTATTATCACCCAGCCGACATCAGTGAGGCCAAGCGCATCAGACATCGAAGCCGAGACTTCGCTCTGATTGAAGGCCAACTCTATAAAAAAGGGGTCAGTCAACCAATGCTTAAGTGCGTCACCGAGGCCGAAGGCATGCAGATTCTACGTGAAGTCCACAGTGGCACGTGCGGCTCGCACGCGGGGCCGAGGGCCCTAGCTGCTAAGGTGATCCGCCAGGGTTTTTACTGGCCCGCAATGATTTGCGCTGCGAATCGGGTCACTCGGTCCTGCGAAGCCTGCCAGAAGTTCTCTCCTCGGTCAGGTGGCCCTTCGCAGTATACAAAGCTGATCGCCCACACATGGCCTCTCCAGCGCTGGGGTCTCGACATTGTTGGACCCTTGCCCACCGCTCAGGGGAACCTTAAGTTCGCCTTCGTCGCGGTCGAGTACTTCACCAAATGGATCGAGGCACGGGCTGTCTCCACAATAACATCAAAGACTGCCCAAAAATTCTTCTGGCAGAACATCGTTTGCCGCTTCGGAGTACCGTCCGAATTAACAGTCGACAACGGCAAGCAGTTTGATAACCAAGGCTTCAAGGATTTTTGTTTCTCCATTGGCACCAAGCTTGCCTTCGCCTCAGTCTATCATCCGCAGTCCAACGGGGTCGTGGAGCGCGCCAACGGAAAAATCTTCACAGCTATCAAAAAAATGCTCCTCGACGAAAAAAGGGCAGATGGAGCGATTTTTTACCCGAGGCAGTCTGGGCACTAAACACGACTGAGTGCAGGGCGACCGGATTCACTCCCTTCCGTCTTTTATACGGATCGGAGGCCATGACCCCGCAAGAAATAAAGCACGGGTCCCCGCGAACAGTCCCGTCGGCCGTCCCAGATGTGGACGAACCAACTTCAAAGGATCTCATCGACGGAGACCGTGTCTTCGCCCTACAGGCCCTGAACAAGTATCAAGCCCAGACCAAAGCATGGCGCGACCATTCAGTCACCCCGAGGGAGTTCAGCGAGGGGGACCTCGTACTCATTCGGACAGCTCGAACGGAGTCCAAGGGCAAGCTGGAGCCCAGGTGGGAGGGCCCTTTCATCGTCAAGACAAAAGCTTCCCCCAGCGCTTACAGGCTCACAACGCCAACCGGCGAGGACCTGGAGCACTCCTGGAACATTGACAACCTCCGCAAATTTTTTGTTTGATTCCTCAGGGCTGCCTTCGCCCTTGTAATTCGCAAAAACAATCTTGCGCCGGCCCGCACTCTTTTCCTCCCGGGGGGTGAGGTTTTTAACGAGGCGGAGCCATGTAATATATGCGTAAAAAATCCCCCGCAAAAAGACATGCGTCGAAAAAGACCGCGATGACGGTCTTCGACATTCGACCACCACGAGGTCACCGCGAGGCTAAGCGCTAGCTACCCTCGCGTGCGACAAATCCGCGCAAAAGTCGCCTACGGGTGCAGCCGGATTAGCACAACAAGTGCGAAAAAAAAAATCTAAGTCTATCGCGAAGACTATCCGCGCAAAAGTCGCCTAAGGGTGCAGCCGGATTAGCACAACAAGTGCGAAAAAAATCTAAGTCTATCGCGAAGACTATCCGCGCAAAAGTCGCCTAAGGGTGCAGCCGGATTAGCACAACAAGTGCGAAAAAAATCTAAGTCTATCGCGAAGACTATCCGCGCAAAAGTCGCCTAAGGGTGCAGCCGGATTAGCACAACAAGTGCGAAAAAAAATCTAAGTCTATTCGGAAGACTATCCGCGCAAAAGTCGCCTAAGGGTGCAGCCGGATTAGCACAACAAGTGCGAAAAAAATCTAAGTCTATCGCGAAGACTATCCGCGCAAAAGTCGCCTACGGGTGCAGCCGGATTAGCACAACAAGTGCGAAAAAAAAAATCTAAGTCTATCGCGAAGACTATCCGCGCAAAAGTCGCCTAAGGGTGCAGCCGGATTAGCACAACAAGTGCGAAAAAAATCTAAGTCTATCGCGAAGACTATCCGCGCAAAAGTCGCCTAAGGGTGCAGCCGGATTAGCACAACAAGTGCGAAAAAAAATCTAAGTCTATCGCGAAGACTATCCGCGCAAAAGTCGCCTAAGGGTGCAGCCGGATTAGCACAACAAGTGCGAAAAAAATCTAAGTCTATCGCGAAGACTATCCGCGCAAAAGTCGCCTAAGGGTGCAGCCGGATTAGCACAACAAGTGCGGAAAAAATCTGAGTCTATCGCGAAGGCTATCCGTGCAGAAGTCGCTTAAAAGCGCAGCCGGATCAGCACAACAAGTGCGAAAAAACCGAAGACTATCTATGCAGAAGACACCTAAGGGTACACCTGGACTAGCACAACAACGGCCGAAACGACAACATCAAACCATCCACACCAAGACCAACTATAATCAAGCCAACACAGCGCAGCAAAACAAACAAGTAAGTACAAAACGCCTTCGCACACACACATGCACGCGAGGGCACACAATTCCACCATACAGGCCTCGACGTACACAAGCGAGGGCACCACACTCTACATCGGCTCAACCTTAGGAATAATTCCCATCTCCCTATAATTAAATAGCATTATCCTGAGCTCCTCACCCGCAAAAAGCCTTCGCAGTTCCCCTTCACCTACACCCTCGGCGGTCGGCAGGGACAACAGTTCCTGCCGACCAGCCCCACTCACACGAAGCAGAGACCGCTCCTCCGCGCTAACCCTACGTTTTGCAACCGCCCTTCGTCGACGGCGCCCAGTGCTAGGGCCTGGCACGTCCGACGCGTCCGCGGCGTGTGGCGAAGCCTCCGCCGCAGCCACGTCCAAAGCCGCAAAATAATCCAAATTCTCCTCCGACGACTCCTCAGTCCACTCAACCGAGCTCCCGGAGTCGGCAAAATCCAAAAACTCAGATGCAGACCCACTATATTCATTACCACCTTCCGCGGTCGAAGCCGCCAAAAACTCAGTAGCAGCGGTTGCGTGCGCAGGCCCAAAATCTTGAACCTGCGCAGCAACCAAAATTCAGTACAACATCCAAAAATCCTCAACCCTAAACAACCACTATGCCACCTGCGAGGGCCCTGACGCTGCGGGGGCCTCCGCCGTTGGCTCCGCTGCCACCTCCGCCATTGTTTCCACCGCCTCCACCGCCGGATCTTCGACGGTCGGCGCAGCTGCTGCGAGGGCATCGGTAGCGCCTTCGGCCACCTTCAGGGGCAGGTCTTCCACTGTCGCAGCAGATGTGGGGGCGCCTGGTGCGTCCTCCATGGTCTCCGGGGTCGGCTCCGGGTCAGGCAGGGCGTCGTTCAGTGCTCCGAAGTCGTCCACCCGCTCGCCTCGCTCCGCCTAAAACAAAACATACAAAAAGTCAGCAAACACACGCACAGACCACATTCAGCAAACGCAGAACAAACGACAACGTTACCTGAGCCCTCGCAGCCTCGGCCCGCTCCCTGACCACTTCACCACCATACAGACCCCACATCCGGTCATAGAGGGCGCCGGCGGACTCCTTCACCACGGGGTCTTCGACCTTATAGATGTCTCGCCCAAAATCTTCATCTGCCTGGTCGAAGGCCTCATAGTGCCGGCACCCTTCGCGAGAGAGTGCGTTCATCGCCCCCTCGCAGGTGACCAGGGAGGCGAACGACATTAATCCCCCCAGCACGGTGGGGAGCTCCCGCAGCTCCTCTTGCACCCATTCCAAACAGCGAAGCCCGGCCTCTCGCTCCGGCACCACGAAGTCACCGGTCCGCGCACCCAGCTCGCGATATGTGGCCATAAGCTGTGTGCGCGTCCGTTCGGCCTCCGTTCGCACCGCGGCTTCGGCCCCCTTCGCGCGGCTCTCCAGAGCGGTGAGCCGCCCCCGCAGGTCTTCGGCGAGATCCTTGGCAAGATTGGCTTCCGCCCGTGCCAGCCTAGCCTCCGCCTGCGCGGCCTGCTCCTTGGCGATGGCCTCGTTGGTCTCCCTCCTCTCCCCCGCCAGCTGGCGCCGGAGGTCAGCCTTTTCCTCCTCCAGGGCGGCCACCTTGTCCGCCAGTTTACGACACTTGCTGTCGGAGGCAGACTTCTCACGGACAGCGTCAGCATGTTGCGTCCGAAGTCCCTCGACTTCGGCAGATAAGGCTGCCGTAAGTGCCCCCGACGCAGTACGGCTGGTGAAGTCAGCCACCTGCAGAGCACACGTAAGGCCTTGGCCGTAAAAAAAAAAAAAAAAAGAAGCTCCGCGGACCTGACTCAGCGCCTCCGTCGCATGACTCAGCGCCTCCGTCACTCCTTTCAGCCGGCGGGTCGCCGCGCCAGCCTCGTCTCTGACCAACGCGAGGGCCGACACCTCGCCTCCGGCGCCAAGGGTCCCGCCCCTCGCCTTCGACGACAGCGCAGCCGTCGCGATTGCCCCGGCAGGCACAGCTATAGCAAGCCGGCCTTCGTCCGACCCTGCAACGCATCAACGATCAAAAAAAAAAAGCGGCCGGGTGACTTACCCCCAAGATAATCGTCCACACTAATGTCCGTGCCGAAGTCGGCAACGCGTTTGCCCGGCGGCGGCAACGTTCGGGCCGCCTTCGAAGCCTCCGCCACTCCGCTGGCCGGCGGCACCACCTTCGTCAGCTTGGAGACTCCGGCGCCCACCGTTGTCTCCGGCGCCTTGCTGGGTGCAGAGGCGCCCGCCTTCGCCGGCAACGGCGGCTTGCCTCCGCTGGAGGCCGCAGCCTTCGCCGTCCCCCGCTGCCTTTTCGGCCGGGCCTCGTGAATCCTGACGGTCGCCTGGCGTTTTTGCGCCGCCCCTTGGCGATCCTTGTCCATCACTGCCCACACAACAGCACCAATATTTCGCCCGTAAGGAAAAACTCTCCACTGACGAGCCATACGAGATGTAAAACAGTCTTCCTCAGCCGCGCAGGGGACAGGAACATTTCTAGGCCAGCAGCCCCCGGTAACCCTCAGCATCCGAGCCGAAGACTCCCGGAGCTCGGGCGAAGACATCCTCTCCCCCGGGGCCGCACACGTCCTCATTAACTCTCTAGCAAAACTATCAGACACCCCGATTCCTCCCATCGCAGTACCTAATTTTCTCTTTTTTGAGGAGGGGGCGGCTGTCAGCGCAGGGTCGCCTCCAGTCTCCACCGCCGGTTTCTTCCCACGGCGGTCCGCTTCGTCTTGACCAGGGTAGCCGTCGTACGGCAATTGATTTAACTCGAAGACCCTGTTCAAACGTTCATTTGACCCGCGAATATCAAAGCTGCGCTGGCCTTCCGTCCTCGCCACGTACCGCCCCACGAGCCGCACCGCCAAGTCCTCCGCATCACGCACAAAGGCGGCCGGGTCACAGTTTCGCAAGTTCAGTGCAAAGGCAGGACTTCGCACCACCCTTCCTCCGTGAAAAGGCATCTGACGAGGGCACACTTCGCCCAGCGTCCAGCCGTGCGCCAAGGGCCAGACCCCGTACGCCACAAACTCTTCAACTAAATCACGACCACTGCTCTGGCCGGCGGCACACCGAAGGGCCCCTTCGTCTGCATCCTCTTCTGCCACTTCAAAAGGCGGATATGCAGAGTAATAGTGAGAGCACATCTCAGACATGGGGAGTCCTTCATGGCCTTCGACAGTAGCCTCAGCAACGTAAAACCAAAATTCATTCCAATTGCCCCACTTGTTGCGGGCGCACGGAACCAACTCCACTACTGGCATTGTGGTCTTGCCGGTCTTCGGCGTGAATGTACACGACCCAAACTGGGCAACTCCGTCCTCAATCACCCTCTTCTGCCAATGCAAGCAGTAATTCTTCGCAAAAACTTCAACCGACGGCTGCCCGCCGTACGAAGTCGTCGCCCAGACATACTTCGCCAGCGCCACCACGGCGTTCGGTGTCAGCTGATGAATTTGAACGTTGAATCTACGCAGGACTTCGCCAACAAACCGGTGCGCAGGCAAGCGGAGACCGGCGACGAAGAACGCCTCGAAAACAACCAACTCACCCTCCGGCTCGGGGACTTCCTCCGTCCCCGGAGCACGAGCGACTCCGCCGCCAAAGTAGCCCAAGCGCTGCATCTCTTCGACGCGGGCCGACGTCATCCGTGACACACCAAAATCAACAGAGTCGCCGGCGCGCAGCTCCTCCACCATCACGCTACTCAACGTCTCCTCAGACGAGGCGGCGGCCGGCGGCGTGGCGTCGGCGGAAGAAGAAGAGGATGGCATTGCTACGTACCGTCGGCGGCGGCGGGCGGTTTGCTTCACTCGAGCCAGATCTCCGACGAGCAAAGGGAGCAGTAGAAGAAGAGGAGCAGAAAGACGGCGGGCGGCTAGGGTTTTCACGGAGCGCGGAAGGCAAAGTGCAAACAGCGCCGTCCCCCGCCCCCCTTTATAGGCAGGGCGCGGCTCCTCGGGAAACCCACAATCCCACAGGGCGCGACGCTTCGGAAAACCCGCAGTCCAACAGTACGATGTCCATCAACGGTCACATCAAAAACCCCCGCGGAACCACTTCGAGCGAGGGCAGCGTCTCCGCCATCTAGCGACGTCTTCGGCACCAGGTGACTTTGTCGAACTGGTCCCTCGGAGGGCAAATGTTGGAGCGAAGGCAGAAACGCCACCCTTCGCCCGAAGTCTCCACCGCTAAGCCCCTGCCCTGACAGACAAAGCAGGCAGGGACACCCTTCGCTTCATCGGCACCAGAGACAACATGGAGACCCTTCGCTCGATTCGGCACCAGACGAATGCCTGCGGCAACGCCTCCCCACGGCGCGGCCTCGGTCAGCTCCGAGGCCCACATGAGATCAGGCCCATTGTAACGGGCCCTGCGTGGCCGCGTTTGTGTTACGGGCCTAATTTATAAAGGTGTACTTGTAATTACAGCTTGTAACCCCGCTTTATGGGAATATTCTAGGGATAAACTAGGTACCTGAGGGCACATGCGTCCTTAACGCAAGGTGCCGTGCACTCGGATACCTATAAATACCCCCGCACAGTGCCCGTGAGAGGCCAGATTAACAGAGCTTTTGCCATCACGCGCGAGTGCCCTGTTGCCATCACCATTCACCCGTGTTGGATCTCCTTGCTGTCGAGAGACAGTCCCAACAATGTCTCTCTCTTAACATTAAAAAAATAAAACAGAAAAAAAAAGCAATCGCAATGGCTCGTTTTGTGCTGATTGTTTTTGGCCTACGCTGATTAATTTGCGATGGTCGTCATTCGGCAACTATATCATTCAGGAGTCACTGTCGACGCTGTACGGCTGCCGATCAATGAATTAAACTGCTACTGTTTGCGCAAACAAAAATTGAACTGGTACTCGACTGCGACATATCTAGGTATCCTCTAACCGGCCAACTAATACAACTGTTTGCGCTGAATACACTGAAGATGACATATACATGTGGTGTTTGGTGTGGTGTGGTGATCAATCAAAGAATATTGCAGAACGTACACGGTGATTTGACTGATCAGGAAACTAGGCTAGTAGTAGCAGGTGTGAAGAGCCCGAACTGTCAACTGTTTGCTCTGAATACCACTACTTATTGATTGCATTAACGTTGTCCTTGCCAGCAGTGAATCAAACATCACTTAAGCTTTGTTTAGATGCTCTAGTATTTATCTCAATTCACATGTATTGAGATAGATTGATTGTAAATTAGTTTAATTTACACCCGAATTCATTTCAATATATATATAGATTGTGGTGAATAATAGAGTACCTAAATAAAGCCTTAGGGCTGATTTGGTGACCGGATAATTGAAGATGATTTATGGAGTGATGACCAAAGAATTAAAGGGGATATATGGAGGAAGAATCTACTTGCTATTTAAAATTGAACAGCAAATAAATTCCTTCCCATGGATCCACTCTAATTCTCTAGTCACCAAACCAGATTAAAAGGTTGATTGGAGAGGATTAGAAGAGATTTAATCTTCTCCTAATTAATTCTCTTTAATCTACCCTAATCGAACGAGCCCTAAATGATGTTGGCCAGCTAGCTACCTAGCTTGGTATGTTTCGCCCGTCAGCGGGAACAGGAATAAGAATCTGAATACGTATTTTGTCCATGCCTAGCA
Organism: Zea luxurians; assembly: GCA_029449295.1. NCBI lineage: Eukaryota > Viridiplantae > Streptophyta > Magnoliopsida > Poales > Poaceae > Zea > Zea luxurians. Next base: position 73,766,095 of record JAOPSE010000014.1, read on the forward strand.
GCAATAGCAGACATGAACGGGAGAGCGAGAGGATGACCCCTTACCTGCTCCATATATTTATTATGTTCAGTCTAACGGCCTAGCAAGAATTTCATATAACCTACACATCAAATTTAAGAAAAATAGTTTATTTTAATGGAAAAGTACGTATGAAACAAAAAAATCTCACAATTCAAAGAAACCTACTCTTTCGAATCTGTGTGTACTTAGATGATGTTTGGTTCACATATTTGTAACGTATCGAGTAACTAATAATGTTAAAACTATGTTTGTTTAAATCTAACTGTAATCAGATTCCACCCTAGAAATTACTATTGACCTATTCAAACTTATTATCGCTTGTACTTACATTCCGTAAACCAAACAACACATCAGTGTAACACTTAGCCAAAAGGAATTGTTTTTCTTTGAATTTTGTGCAGTGAGATGGTTAATTCCTTTAATGACTAAAGCATCAAGGATGTCGCCTATAAAAGAGGGAATCATCATCACTGAAGAAAAGGGCTTAGGGTATTCATAGCCCCTCACATAAAACTAGCCCATATAGACCCATTAGGGCTTGTTTGGACAATCTCAGATTGAAGTGGATTGAGGTGGTATGGGATGTATCGAAGTGTAATATAAACTAATTTCTCTTTCAATCCCTTCAATATACCTCTATCCACTTCAATCCCTCTTTACCTAAACAAAGCCTTAGGTGTCATACTGGACTGCTATCCAGTATACATACCAGATCTGCAATGTTGACTCAGGAGCAAACCCACCTCAAAAATTCTGAACCCTTGTACAAAAATTCTGATTGAAAAAGTGAAATTGTCATAGCACTCTCTCTTGGAAATTCCCATGGACAAATCCCCAAAAAAATCACAACAGGTTAGTGTGTCCTCCTTATACAATGCTATCTGGTATGAATGCCAGACCATCTGGTCTACCACCAACAGCACACTAAAGGTAACACATTTTCCACTCTTCCCTCAAACCTCATATGAGTTGGCTTAAGCACTCATAGACAATCAATTACTATCATGTTGCATACCTCTTAATAGTATGTCATGCACATTGACTCAAGTTTAAATAAAAATGAATTTCAAACCGATTAAGTTTACATTTCTCTAACATATGATGGTACTTTCAATCTTCATCTTTAGAGAATACCAACATGTAGTGGCGGAGGAACGACCTGGCATGCCCAGGCACGTGCCGGGCACTACAGAAAAACTAGGAAAAATATGTCTGCCATGTTAAGAACATCGATGCTGACGTTCTTAAATAGGTTAAGAACATCGGTTATTGAGGGCCGACGCGCAGGCTGACATACCTAAGGTGCCTTACTCTGGTCGGTGTTTTTAAAGTGTTAAGAACATTGACCTTGTCCTATCCGACGTTCTTAGTCATTTTAAGAAACCATGCGTCGGTTTCTCCTCTTCCCTTTTCTCTCTCCCGACCTGTCTTCTCTCGCGTAGCAGGAAAGCGCTGCTGCCATTGTGCTCCTCCACCGCTTTCCTCTTTGTCCAACATCGGTGCTGCGCCTCCGCCACCATGCTCATGCGTCCGGAGCCACCACCACGCCTGAAGCCGCCACCGCGCCGAAGTCGTGTCTGGAGCCGCGCTGGCCGCCGTCACGTCATATTTGGTACATCGACCACCAACGTACTTAACCTAAATATGTCGGCCTATTAGAGTAAGAACGTCGATTCTTAGCCGATGTTCTTTTTGACGGTTTCCTGTAGTGGGGCTTCGACGCTGTTAAGCCTGGGAGCCCCGAGCGTGAGTGACTTGGTGGAGATGGAAGGTGGTAGGCTACGCAGCAGTGCACAACCATGATCGTGGACCTGCTCAATGTGTGCGGAGGTGGAGCAGTGGGAGAGAGTGGGAGAGAGCTGAGGCGAATGCGCACAACAATCGTCCTATCTTGGGCTTGTTTGGTTCAAGTTTTTTCTAACCAGTTTTTTTGAGAATCTGGCTGCGAGGAGAATCTGAGTACCGTAGAGATTGCGTGCGGAGGAAGATGAAAGTGCACATAGGGTTTAGGACCTAGAAAGTGATCGATTTCTACTATTACAACGACTCGACCAATTATGTGTTCATGTTGATTTTGGATGATTTTTACCAAATCGATTATTATAGGAGCGGGCTAATAAGCTGAGTGTTTGGCAATCCACAACAGTTTCTGGTGTCCAGAAGCTGAAAAAAAGCTGAAACAAATACGGACGTGAGATTTGGACTTCAGACTTTGGAGGAGATTGTTTTTGTGGATTGGGCTGCTGTGAGGCTTCTTCTCGAATGAAAATCTATCCGGTCCCTCTCTTCTACTTTGTGAGCCTGTTTTGCCTCTTTCCATAGAAAAACCTAAATTTTTACACGCTTCCAATTGTTAAAACCGCTTTGTTTGCTTGAGTATCGTTGCATAATAAAATCTGACGTGAAAATAGTCATATTAGATGCTAAAATTCTAAAGTGTTAAATTAGTTTCCCATCTATTTTTTTGCATGGAACTTAATGTGTATTGCTACATCTAGGGAATGTGTGAATGCTAATTTTTAAAGTTTGAAACTGCTACGCGTTGCTTGACTCAAAGCAGTACATATGAAAGAATGAGCGAGAGACCCGCTAAGACATAATTTATTTAGAGCCAGAATTTATTTAAAATAAATAATATAAAAAGTTGGTCATAAAAAAGTGCAGGTGGAAATCAATTTTAGCTTTACATATCTAAAATACGGTGAGAGCACAGGCTGACGGCTCAACGCGCTAGGCCTGTAAAAACGGTTGAAAGGGAATTAGTCTTACACTCAGTTCCTAATTAATTTTGGTGGTTAAATTGTCCAACACAAACAATTGGACTAACTAGTTTGCTTTAGTGTATAAGTTATACAGGTGTCAAAGGTTCACAACAAGCCAATTAAAAAAACCAAAGTTGGGTTCAAACTAGAGAGCTAAAGGCATCCCGAAAGGCTCCCTGGTCTGGCGCACCGGACTGTCCGGTGGCGCACCGGACAGTGTCCGGTGCACCAGGGGACTTCGCGCAGAACTCCTCAGCCTCGGGATTTTCCAGAAGCCGGCGCGCTATAATTCACCGGACTGTCCGGTGTACACCGGACAGTGTCCGGTGCTCCAAGAAGACGCGGCTCTGGAACTTGGCAGCCTCGGGAAATCATAACGGCTGCTCCGCTATAATTCACCGGACATGTCCGGTGTACACCGGACTGTCCGGTGCAACTGCGGAGCAACGGCTACTTCGCGCCAACGGTCACCTGCAGGCGCATTTAATGCGCGCCAGAAGTACGGAGAAGTCAGGCACGCGCGCGCTGGCACACCAGACATTGAACAGTACATGTCCGGTGTACACCGGACATCCAGGCGGGCCTAGAAGTCAGAACTCCAACGGTCGAATCGCAACGGCTTTGGTGACGTGGCTGGCGCACCGGACATGTCCGGTGTGCACCGGACTGTCCGGTGCACCATCGAACAGACAGCCTCCACCAAACGGCTAGTTTGGTGGTTGGGGCTATAAATACCCCCAACCACCCCACATTCAAGTCATCCAAGTTTTCCAGCTTCCAACCACTATACAAGAGCTAGCATTCATTGCAAAGCACATCAAAAGAGATCAAATCCTCTCCCAACTCCACACAAAGCCTTAGTGACTAGAGAGAGTGATTTGTAGTGTTCATTTGAGCTCTTGCGATTGGATCGCTTCTTTTCTTTGACATTCTTTCTTGTGATCAAACACTCACTTGTAATTGAGGCAAGAGACACCAATCGTGTGGTGGTCCTTGCTGGAAGTTTGATTCCCAAGTGATTTGAGAAGAGAAGCTCACTCGGTCCGAGGGACCGTTTGAGAGAGAAAAGGGTTGAAAGAGACCCGGCCTTTGTGGCCTCCTCAACGGGGAGTAGGTTTGCGAGAACCGAACCTCGGTAAAACAAATCCGCGTGTCACACTCCTTATTCACTCGCGATTTGTTTTGCACCCTCTCTTGCGGACTCGATTATATTTCTAACGCTAACCCGGCTTGTAGTTGTGTTTATATTTGTAAATTTCAGTTTCGCCCTATTCACCCCCCCCCCCCTCTAGGCGACTTTCAATTGGTATCAGAGCCTGGTGCTTCATTTGAGCCTAACCGCTCGAAGTGATGTCGGGAGATCACACCAAGAGGGAGATGGAGACCGGCGACAAGCCCACTACAAGCCAAGGGAGCACTTTATCGGAAGAGTCCCGCACCAAGAGGAAGGAGAAGAAGAAGGACTCCTCCAAACGGAAGAAGAAAAGATCTTCCTCTTCTCACCACAAAGAGAAGAAGGAAAAATCTTCTTCTCACAAGTCGCATCGGAAGGGCGACAAGCACAAGAGGATGAGGAAAGTGGTCTACTACGAGACCGACACTTCATCAACATCGACCTCCGACTCCGATGCGTCGTCCGTAACTTCTAAGCGCCAAGAGCGCAAGAAGTTTAGTAAGATCCCCTTACACTATCCTCATACATCTAGACCTACTTCATTACTTTCCGTTCCATTAGACAAACCGCCAACCTTTGATGGCGAAGATTATGCTAGGTGGAGTGATTTAATGAAATTTCATCTAACCTCACTCCACAAAAGTATATGGAATGTTGTTGAGTTTGGAGCACAGGTACCATCCGTAGGGGATGAAGACTACGATACGGACGAAGTGGCCCAAATCGAGCACTTCAACTCTCAAGCTACAACCATACTCCTCGCCTCTCTAAGCAAGGAGGAATACAACAAGGTGCAAGGGTTGAAGAATGCAAAGGAGATTTGGGACCTTCTCAAGACCGCGCACGAGGGTGATGAACTCACCAAGATCACCAAGCGGGAAACGATCGAGGGGGAGCTCGGTCGTTTTCGTCTTCGCCAAGGGGAGGAGCCACAAGATATGTACAACCGGCTCAAAACCTTGGTGAACCAAGTGCGCAACCTCGGGAGCAAGAAATGGGATAACCACGAGGTGGTTAAGGTTATTCTAAGATCTCTCATTTTCCTTAACCCCACTCAAGTTCAATTAATTCGTGGTAATCCTAGATACACACTAATGACCCCCGAGGAAGTTATCGGGAATTTTATGAGCTTTGAATGTATGATCAAGGGCTCAAAGAAGATCAACGAGCTTGACGAACCCTCCACGTCCGAAGCACAACCGGTGGCATTTAAGGCGACGGAGGAGAAGAAGGAGGAGTCTACACCGAGTAGACAACCAATTGACGCCTCCAAGCTCGACAATGAGGAGATGGCTTTAATCATCAAAAGCTTTCGCCAAATCCTCAAGCAACGGAAGGGGAAGGACTACAAATCCCGTTCCAAGAAGGTTTGCTACAAGTGTGGTAAGCCCGGTCATTTCATTGCAAAATGTCCTATATCTAGTGACAGTGACAGGGGCAACGACAAGAAGGGAAAGAGAGAGAAAAGAAGAGGTACTACAAGAAGAAGGGCAGCAATGCCCATGTTTGCCGGGAGTGGGACTCGGACGAGAGCTCCACCGACTCATCCTCCGACGACGAGGACGCCGCCAACATCGCCGTCACCAAGGGACTCCTCTTCCCCAACGTCAGCCACAAGTGCCTCATGGCAAAGGACGGCAAAAGGAAGAAGGTTAAATCTAAATCCTCCACTAAATATGAATCCTCTAGTGATGATAATGCTAGTGATGAGGAAAATAATTTGCGTACCCTTTTTGCCGACCTAAACATGTAACAAAAGGAAAAATTAAATGAATTGATTAGTGCTATTCATGAGAAGGATGATCTCTTGGACTCTCAAGAGGACTTCCTTATTAAGGAAAACAAAAAGCATGTTAAGGTCAAAAATGCTTATGCTCTACAAGTTGAAAAATGTGAAAAATTGTCTAGTGAGCTAAGCACCTGCCGTGAGATTATTGACAACCTTAGAAATGAAAATGCTAGATTAATTGCTAAGGTTGATTCTCATGTTTGTGATGCTTCAATTTCCAATCTTAGAAATGATAATGATGATTTGCTTGCTAAGATTAAGGAATTGAACGATTCTCTTGCTAGCCTTAGAGTAGAAAATGAAAATTTGATTGCTAAGGCTAAAGATCTTGATGTTTGCAATGTTACAATTTCCAATCTTAGAGATAACAATGATATTTTGCGTGCTAAGATTGTTGAACTTAATTCTTGCAAATCCTCTACATCTACTGTTGAGCACACTTCTATTTGCACTAGATGTAGAGATGTTGATATCAATGCTATTCATGATCACATGGTATTAATTAAACAACAAAATGATCATATAGCAAAATTAGATGCTAAAATTGCTGAGCATAATTTAGAAAATGAAAAGTTTAAGTTTGCTAGAAGTATGCTCTATAATGGGAGACGCCCTGGCATCAAGGATGGCATTGGCTTCCAAAGGGGAGACAATGTCAAACTTAATGCCCCTCCTAAGAACTTGTCTAACTTTGTTAAGGGCAAGGCTCCCATGCCTCAGGATAACGAGGGTTACATTTTGTACCCTGCCGGCTATCCTGAGAGCAAAATTAGGAGAACTCATTCTAGGAAGTCTCACTCTGGCCCCAACTATGCTTTTATGTATAAGGGTGAGACATCTAGTTCTAGGCAACCAACCCGTGCTAAGTTGCCTAAAAAGAAAACTCCTAATGCATCAAATAAGCATGACATTTCATTTAAGACTTTTGATGCATCTTATGTTTTAACTAACAAATCTGGCAAGGTAGTTGCCAAGTTTGTTGGGGGCAAACACAAGGGCTCTAAAACTTGTGTTTGGGTACCCAAAGTTCTTGTTTCTAATGCCAAAGGACCCAAAACCGTTTGGGTACCTAAAGTCAAGAACTAAAATTGTTTTGTAGGTTTATGCATCTGGGGGCTCAAGTTGGATACTCGACAGCGGGTGCACAAACCACATGACAGGGGAGAAAAAGATGTTCTCCTCATATGAGAAAAACCAAGATCCCCAACGAGCTATCACATTCGGGGATGGAAATCAAGGTTTGGTCAAAGGATTGGGTAAAATTGCTATATCACCTGACCATACTATTTCAAATGTTTTTCTTGTAGATTCATTAGATTACAATTTGCTTTCTGTATCCCAATTATGTCAAATGGGCTACAACTGTCTATTTACTGATGTAGGTGTTACTGTCTTTAGAAGAAGTGATGATTCAATAGCATTTAAGGGTGTGTTAGAGGGTCAGCTATACTTGGTAGATTTTGATAGAGCTGAACTCGACACATGCTTAATTGCTAAGACTAACATGGGTTGGCTCTGGCATCGCCGACTAGCCCACATTGGGATGAAGAATCTTCATAAGCTTCTAAAGGGAGAGCACATTTTAGGACTAACAAATGTTTATTTTGAGAAAGACAGGATTTGTAGCGCATGCCAAGCAGGAAAGCAAGTTGGGACTCATCATCCACACAAGAACATCATGACTAGTGACAGGCCACTGGAGCTCCTACACATGGACCTATTCGGCCTGATCGCTTACATAAGCATCAGCGGGAGTAAGTACTGTCTAGTTATTGTGGATGATTATTCTCGCTTCACTTGGGTGTTCTTTTTGCAGGAAAAATCTCATACCCAAGAGACCTTAAAGGGATTCTTGAGACGGGCTCAAAATGAGTTCAGCTTAAGGATCAAGAAAATAAGAAGCGACAACGGGACGGAGTTCAAGAACTCTCAAATTGAAGGCTTCCTTGAGGAGGAGGGCATCAAGCATGAGTTCTCTTCTCCCTACACTCCACAACAAAATGGTGTAGTGGAGAGGAAGAATCGAACTCTATTGGACATGGCAAGAACCATGCTTGATGAGTACAAGACACCGGATCGGTTTTGGGCCGAGGCGGTCAACACCGCTTGCTACGCCATCAACCGGTTATATCTACACCGAATCCTCAAGAAGACATCCTATGAACTCCTAACCAGTAAAAAGCCAAATATTTCATATTTTAGAGTTTTTGGTAGCAAATGCTTTATTCTTGTTAAGAGAGGTAGAAAATCTAAATTTGCTCCTAAAACTGTAGAAGGGTTTTTACTAGGATATGATTCAAACACAAGGGCATATAGAGTCTTTAACAAGTCCTCAGGACTCGTTGAAGTTTCTTGTGACGTTGTGTTTGATGAGACTAACGGCTCTCAAGTAGAGCAAGTTGATCTTGATGAGATAGGTGAAGAACAGGCTCCGTGCATCGCGCTAAGGAACATGTCCATTGGGGATGTGTGCCCTAAGGAATCCGAAGAGCCTCCAAGTGCACAAGATCAACCTTCCTCCTCCACACAAGCATCTCCACCAACTCAAAATGAGGACGAGGCTCAAGTTGATGAAGGAGAAGATCAAAGAGATGAGCCACCTCAAGATGACGGCAATGATCAAGGGGGAGATGCAAATGATCAAGACAAGAAGGATGAAGAACCAAGGCCGCCACACCCAAGAATCCACCAAGCAATCCAACGAGATCACCCCGTCGACACCATCCTCGGCGACATTCATAAGGGAGTAACTACTCGATCTCGTGTTGCACATTTTTGTGAGCATTACTCTTTTGTTTCCTCTATTGAGCCACACAGGGTAGAGGAAGCACTACAAGATTCGGATTGGGTGATGGCGATGCAAGAGGAGCTCAACAATTTCACGAGGAATGAGGTATGGCATTTAGTCCCACGTCCTAACCAAAATGTTGTAGGAACCAAATGGGTCTTCCGCAACAAGCAAGATGAGCATGGTGTGGTGACAAGGAACAAAGCTTGACTCGTGGCCAAGGGGTATTCACAAGTCGAAGGTTTGGATTTTGGTGAAACCTATGCACCCGTAGCTAGGCTTGAGTCAATTCGTATATTATTGGCCTATGCTACTTACCATGGCTTCAAGCTTTACCAAATGGACGTGAAGAGTGCCTTCCTCAACGGACCGATCAAGGAGGAGGTCTATGTTGAGCAACCTCCCAGCTTTTAAGACAGTGAGTATCCTAATCATGTCTATAGGCTCTCTAAGGCGCTTTATGGGCTCAAGCAAGCCCCAAGAGCATGGTATGAATGCCTTAGAGATTTCCTTATTGCAAATGGCTTCAAAGTCGGCAAGGCCGATCCTACTTTATTCACTAAAACTCTTGACAATAATTTGTTTGTATGTCAAATTTATGTTGATGATATCATATTTGGGTCTACTAACGAATCTACTTGTGAAGAATTTAGTATGATCATGACACAAAAATTCGAGATGTCTATGATGGGGGAGTTGAAGTATTTTCTAGGATTCCAAGTCAAGCAACTCCAAGAGGGCACCTTCATTAGCCAAACGAAGTATACTCAAGACATTCTAAGCAAGTTTGGAATGAAGGATGCCAAGCCCATCAAGACACCCATGGGAACCAATGGGCATCTCGACCTCGACACGGGAGGTAAGTCCGTGGATCAAAAGGTATACCGATCGATGATTGGTTCATTGCTTTATTTATGTGCATCTCGACCAGACATTATGCTTTTCGTTTGCATGTGTGCAAGATTCCAAGCCGACCCTAAGGAATCACACCTTACGGCCATGAAACGAATCTTGAGATATTTGGCTTATACTCCTAAGTTTGGGCTTTGGTACCCTCGGGGATCCACATTTGATTTGATTGGTTATTCGGATGCCGATTGGGCGGGGTGTAAAATCAATAGGAAGAGCACATCGGGGACTTGCCAGTTCTTGGGAAGATCCTTGGTGTCTTGGGCTTCAAAGAAGCAAAATTCGGTCGCTCTTTCTACCGCCGAAGCCGAGTACATTGCCGCAGGCCATTGTTGCACGCAATTACTTTGGATGAGGCAAACCCTGCGGGACTATGGTTACAAATTAACCAAAGTTCCTCTTCTATGTGATAATGAGAGTGCAATCCGCATGGCGGATAATCCCGTTGAGCATAGCCGCACTAAACACATAGCCATTCGGTATCATTTTCTTAGGGATCACCAACAAAAGGGGGATATCGAGATTTCATATATTAATACTAAAGATCAATTAGCCGATATCTTTACCAAGCCACTTGATGAACAATCTTTTACCAAACTTAGGCATGAGCTCAATATTCTTGATTCTAGGAATTTCTTTTGCTAGCTTGCACACATAGCTCATAAATATACCTTTGATCATGTCTCTTTTATATATGCTATGACTAATGTGTTTTTCAAGTGTATTTCAAACCAAGTCATAGGTATATTGAAAGGGAATTGGAGTCTTCGGCGAAGACAAAGGCTTCCACTCTACTCTACTATTCATCCTTCGCCGTCGCTCCGCATCACTCTCCGTCATGGTATAATCTTTACTCATATGTTTTATTTATGACCAACGGGGGAGAAAGTACTTCTAAGGGCTTATATCTCACTCCAAGTATCCGTTTTTGGCGATTCATGCCAAAGGGGGAGAAAGTATGAGCCCAAAGCAAAAGGACCGTACCACCACCCTAATTTTAAAAATTAATGATATTCAATTGGAAAATTTCAAATTAATATCTCTTTGTATTCTAAAGGGGGAGCAAATAGTATTTTCAAAATTGATGTCTTAAAACCCTCTTGAACACTAAGAGGAGGATCTCATTTAGGGGGAGTTTTGTTTAGTCAAAGGAAAAGCATTTGAAACAGGGGGAGAAAATTTCAAATCTTGAAAATGCTTTGCAAAATCTTACTCATTTACCTTTGACTTTTTGCAAAAGAACTTTGAAAAGGATTTACAAAATAATTTGCAAAAACAAAACATGTGGTGCAAGCGTGGTCCAAAATGTTAAAATGAAAAAACAATCCATGCATATCTTGTAAGAATTTACATTGGCTCAATTTCAAGCAACCTTTGCACTTACATTATGCAAACTAGTTCAATTATGCACTTCTATATTTGCTTTGGTTTGTGTTGGCATCAATCACCAAAAAGGGGGAGATTGAAAGGGAATTAGGCTTACACCCAGTCCCTAATTAATTTTGGTGGTTAAATTGCCCAACACAAACAATTGGACTAACTAGTTTGCTCTAGTGTATAAGGTATACAGGTGTCAAAGGTTCACAACAAGCCAATTAAAAAAACTAAAGTTGGGTTCAAACTAGAGAGCTAAAGGCATCCCGAAAGGCTCCCTGGTCTGGCGCACCGGACTGTCCGGTGGCGCACCGGACAGTGTCCGGTGCACCAGGGGACTTCGCGCAGAACTCCTCAGCCTCGGGATTTTCCAGAAGCCGGCGCGCTATAATTCACCGGACTGTCCGATATACACCGGACAGTGTCCGGTGCTCCAAGAAGACGCGACTCTGGAACTTGGCAGCCTCGGGAAATCATAACGGCTGCTCCGCTATAATTCACCGGACATGTCCGGTGTACACCGGACTGTCCGGTGCAACTGCGGAGCAACGGCTACTTCGCGCCAACGGTCACCTGCAGGCGCATTTAATGCGTGCCAGAAGTACGGAGAAGTCAGGCACGCGCGCGCTGGCACACCGGACATTGAACAGTACATGTCCGGTGTACACCGGACATCCAGGCGGGCCCAGAAGTCAGAACTCCAACGGTCGAATCGCAATGGCTTTGGTGACGTGGCTGGCGCACCGGACATGTCCGGTGTGCACCGGACTGTCCGGTGCACCATCGAACAGACAGCCTCCACCAAACGGCTAGTTTGGTGGTTGGGGCTATAAATACCCCCAACCACCCCACATTCAAGTCATCCAAGTTTTCCAGCTTCCAACCACTATACAAGAGCTAGCATTCATTGCAAATCACATCAAAAGAGATCAAATCCTCTCCCAACTCCACACAAAGCCTTAGTGACTAGAGAGAGTGATTTGTAGTGTTCATTTGAGCTCTTGCGCTTGGATCGCTTCTTTTCTTTGACATTCTTTCTTGTGATCAAACACTCACTTGTAATTGAGGCAAGAGACACCAATCGTGTGGTGGTCCTTGCTGGAAGTTTGATTCTCAAGTGATTTGAGAAGAGAAGCTCACTCGGTCCGAGGGACCGTTTGAGAGAGGGAAGGGTTGAAAGAGACCCAGCCTTTGTGGCCTCCTCAACGGGGAGTAGGTTTGCGAGAACCGAACCTCAGTAAAACAAATCCGCGTGTCACACTCCTTATTCACTCGCGATTTGTTTTGCACCCTCTCTTGCGGACTCGATTATATTTCTAACGCTAACCCGGCTTGTAGTTGTGTTTATATTTGTAAATTTCAGTTTCGCCCTATTCACCCCCCTCTAGGCGACTTTCAACGGTGCCCATGCTTTGGTTCTGAGCTAGCTTCGCCACTACCAACATGTCCATTTTGTTTGTTGCTTGGGCAAAGCCATCTTGAGCATGTAACTTGGTCCAATTCCACATATTTGAATACATCCAAATACACCAAGTCACTTTCATCAAATGACCTGCCAAAGATTTGATTGTCTTCATAATATAAGTTGATATAACATTATTAGTGATGACTGAATGCAACTACTCTTTTGTCCACCACAACCATGGTCCTTCAACACCCAAGCTATCTGTTACCCTTCGGCCTTCACCTTCGCTTGGTCCTCTGAAACCATTTCCTTGTTATCTTCACTTTCACAAACCATTCCAAGTCATACCATAGTTTGAATCAACATTAGGCACACACTGAAATCCATATAATCAACACAAACTTATTCAATATTGATTTTCATCACAAGCTTATCAAATGGGAGCATTCCATATGCAAGACCTCATGTCTCCTGAGACCAACTCTTGCATTCATTTGAACCGTAAGTGAATCACAATATATAAGTTTTAACATGAACTTCATTTGTATTGTTGTTTTGTGCTTGAACTAAATTGCTCTTACAACAACACAACTTTTGGTCTTCCATTTCAACACAGTGTGGAACAACATCAACTTTTCCATTATAATTGAACATCTATACACTTCGAATGATACCGTATAATATATATGTAATATAATCAGTCCCATGTTCAATAATTAGTAAACTTCTTAGACCATTAATCATGTTGTCTGAAAGGAACACAGACGTCTAAGAGAGGTGAATTAGGACTTCTAAAATTCTTGCTAATCTAGGCCACAAATAAATCTCCTAAACAAAACCTATGCAAATAACTAAACAAGAATGTGCAAACTAGGTTTTGTCTAAATGTTGTTATCTCTACCACAAAAGATTTATGCAACCTAAGTTCCAATCCTCAATATTCTAAACTAGAAATAGAGATATTGAAACTTAAGTACTTAATGTAAATGTGGAAGCTAAAGATGAAAGGTAGAGATTGCAAACTCCCGTGGACACGCCAGTATTTTTACCTATGTATCCAAATCCGTGCAAGGTACTGACTAATCCTCGTTGGTGCCCTATGCAAAGGGTAGCCCACGCGAGGGCTAAGCATCACGGATAAGTGACTCCATAGAGAGTCGCGGGCCTTCTCCACTAACAGATGGTGCTCCACTTACGACTCCTCTCAGACGCTCACCGCCATCTTCACTATCAAGCTTCCGGTTCAAACACCGTGGGCCTCGTTCCCTCCAGTACACGATGACGGTCGCTGTGGGGGACGGATATCCCCCGGGTCCACTAGAAGGCAAGAAGGCCTCACGAAAGGCTTTGGGCCTATTGTCTCGCAAGGCCGTCCCTTCATGGGCCAGGGGAGAACTGCCGGCAGAATGGGCCGACGCAGGGAATGAGTAGACTCGGGCCCAGACGGTTCGTTGGATTTAAGCGTTATCCACAGCACTGATCCGATTTTCCCGCGCGCCACCCTTGGACGTTGGAACCAAATGAGGATAAGTCAGCAAGATTATAGGAAGATAAGTTCAGTTGGTTCACTATTACTTAGGTATACATCGTTATCATACACGCATGTAGTGCCCCACGGTCGAATATATAAGGCCTAGGGGTACACCATCATTTCCAAGTCATTCATCGACCATCTACTCAGCTCACTAGCTTTCTCCATACTGGAGACTTCCCTTGTAGCCCACCACATAAAGATCCACATCAGGAAGTAGGGTGTTACACATCTCAAAGCGGCCCGAACCTGTAGAAAATCATCTACCGTCTCTCATGCGTCTCGCACGAACCATTGAGTTACAATCAACAACACCGTCATACCCAAAAGCACCTCGAGGGGTAACCCCGGGTGCGCGGTCGGGCTCTAAACTCCGACAGTCGCACCACAAACGCGGTTGATGCAGTCTCGTAAGACTCTCGCCCCACTCGGTACAATATTACAACGGCTCGTGCAAGAGCCGAGGAATTTGTTGGGTTGTCTAACCTCACTCATAGAACTAGGAACAAATCTAGAGCAGGTGTATAAGCGATCTAACTAACCTAAGCACTTTGCAAAGCACCTACGCTAATCACCGAGTGATTCTATTAAGCACGTGAGTGTTTGAGCTATTGGAAATGTGTCTCTACACTTGGACAAACTTCTTGAGCTCTCCACACCTTCAAATGGTCGGCCAAGGGGTATATATAGAGCCCCCACACAAAAGTAGTCGTTGCAGGAATCCTGGACCCGTCTGGTGCCTCCACATCAGCTAGCCATTGTCTGCTGACAACTACATTGGCGGTCCGATGTGCCACCTGCATGGTCCATTGCACGCCACGTCAGCTAGCCATTGGCTAACTAGTCGTTGTTGACCGTTGGGACCGGTCGGTGTGCACTCACTCAGTCCGGTGCCCTAGCTCGCCGAAAACTCGAGAGCGTCCTGCAAACTGGTTCAGTGCACCCAGATTCAGCTCATCTTCTTATTCTTCAATCCTCTTCGCTTGGGCTCTTTTGGTCTTGTGTCTTAGACTTGTGCAGAATATTTGTAGCTCTTCCTAGAATTTTTAGGTCTTCTTTTGATGTGTTGCATCCTCATAGCCTTTGTCTAATCCACTTTGCATCATGGGAACTATAAAACGCAAACACTTGAAAACATTAGTTCACCGATTACGTTGGTCATCAAACACAAAAATCACATAGTCAAATGGGTTGGGGTCCACTTTCCTTACAATCTTCCCCTTTTGGTGTTTGATGACAACACAACCAAAGCAAGCAAATATTAAATACCAAATTAAAATATGCAATCTACTTGCTATGGATGCATGTGCATAGACAAGATGAATGAGATACCAAAATGACTGGTATGAGGTCATTTAGAAATTAAGCACATTCTTACATATGCAACTAGTCTCCAATGTGTGATTATGGAATTAAGCCTCCCACTAACTCCATAATCCACATACTTCCTATCTAGGACTGAAACCAATTATATGCAACCACTTCAAAGGTTATGAACCAATTGAAGGGACATAAAAATATTAAATTGATGGTTTTTGGTATCTGATAACTTTGTTTGCTTTGGTCCACAGAATTCTCCCCCTTTGGAATCAAACACCGAAAAGGAAGACATATTAAAGCATATAGGAATAAATAAAAGACTTTCCCTCTAAAAAGATTTCTCCCCTAAAAGAAAGCTCTCCCTATTTAGAAAAGCAATCTCCCCCTTTACAAAAAAAACATACCCCCTGTCGAAAAACTCTCTAAATAGGAAAAGCACATGAATATAAGAGGAAACAAGACATGATTTAATAGACTAACTCCCACTTAATCTATGCATAGTCAAATGATAAAGGATATTCTAGTGACACAAAATGAAATTTTTAACAACATATGCACATATGGCAACATGGGGGCAAGTTATGTGAAAATGGCATAGTCTATTCAAAAGTGGAGAAGACATGTAAATGATATCAATCGAAAGATGATTTATGAACTCTTTGTAGTGAAAGAACATTGCCTTTCTCCAAGGACTCCATTTTCCTTCAGTGAAACTACTACACACATAATAGGCTTGAAAAGCGGTGTTAGTCTGAAAGACTTAGATTATAAAGTAACCTCCCACTAAAGGTGTGCATATAAGTTTTGAATACTTGTAGAAGACATGCACTTTGATTTTTAAGATCAAGAGGGGGAAATTATCTATAATCCGTATTTTGGCACATATAATTCAAAATGACACCAATTGAAAGATATTACTTTAGAAACTAGCAATAGTGCCTTATATTTAGAAATTTTTAATTAAGCTATGTGCCTTGTTTTACTAAACTTTTTAAACCATGTAGGTTTGCTCAACAAGAATGATTTTAAACCGAGCATTCTTACCATATGGTATACCTAGCATGTGTGCAATTCAATTGAAAACAAAATACTAATTGAAAAGATATGAATAATACCGATTTGAAAAATGATATTAATTGAAAGAAATACTAGGCATGAATGGTAATCTAGATACAAGAAAATAGATAAGCATATCTAAAACAAAGAAATGTAATAAACGTAGTTCCCTTAGTCATGGGTGGGGAATTTGGGTACAAAGTATTTACTAACCCACTTGACAATAGACTTGGTCTGATATGATGCATCCCATGAAATACATCCAAATTTGACAAGTCCCCAAATTCCCTGAAGTCCTTTAGACTCCTTACTTCTCTCTGGGGACGCAAACGTTCTTGGTGCTTTTCATATTGGAAATAATATCCTTTGGCACCCAGATGTGTTTACCCCTTTCCCTTGTTGGCTTGCTTGTTGGCCTTGATGTCTATCACCTTTCCATTCTTATTCTTCCTGATTAAGTATGGTGTAGCTACCTTTTTGACCACCTTGTTGATATAGATGTTGGAGATCTTGCTTGTTGGTTTTTTCTTCTTTTCTTCCCCGGTCTTTGCTTTGTATTGGTAAAACTTATGCCATTCTTTATGACATAGCCAGCAAACCACAATTTCACCCTCCACAGGCTTGTTCACTCCTGAAGTGGTGTTATCCTGATGAGGTTGGGGTTTTGGCTTTGCCTTTCTTATCATATAAGACCTTACCTTGGTGAGTCACTTCTTGCTTCAATATTTCATTTTCTAAAGAAATCTAATCCGAACAAGTTTCTATAACAACCTTTTTAACAAGAACTTGATTGCAAGAGTTAGAATGATCAATTAAATCTAAGTAATAAGTAGAAGTGTCCTTTTTAATAATTTCACAAATTTCAAATAGAGATGCTCCTGGGGTACTACCGATGATTTCTAGCTTAGTAGTTACCTCATTATTGTGTATGCTAAGAATTTTCATTTTCTCTAGCAAGTTTTTGATAGCATCTTAAGAGCTAGCTAACTTAGCCTTAAGTGTTTCATTCTTTTTAACTAGGTTATCATCGGTAGTTGAGGATGAAGCTTTTGACTCTAGTTGCTCAATTCTAGTTGTTAGCTCACAATTCAAATTTGCAAATGTTTCAATTTTTCTAGCAAACATTTATATTCATTTTGAGAGCTAAGCAACTTAGATTTAAGCACTTTCAGTTGAGCTTTTTGTTTAGTCCAAACATCCTAAAAAATTAACGTCATGCACAAGTTCATCTATGGAGGGCTTATCTTCATCATCACTATCGCTATCACTAGAGAATGAGATAATTGTGTTACCTCTTGCCATAAGACATTTTTGTGATGAGCGTGATGAAGAGTGAACGGCGGCGGTGACCCCCTAGGACCGAACAATGGCGATGCTCACGAGGCGGGCGGGCAAGCGACGATAGCGCACCCGAAGCGGACGAGCGGAGGCAGTGCACTCCAGGCCCAATGGCGACGGTTGTTGCGCGAGGCGCTATAGGCTTCGGCAGAGGCAGTGGTGGGTGGCTCTGGTGGTCGCGCGAGGCGCGGTCATCTCCATTGGTGGTGGCCATGTGAGGTGTGGGTGGCTCCGACGTCCTTAGATGACCAACTCCTCCAATCAGGTGGCCTTGGCGACGTCCTCCGGCGACGACCTCCTCCAACCCTTTGTTTATGCATGTGGATGTTGGTTGAGCCCATACTAAGATTTTTTAATTAATTATGGTGTACGGTGTAGGTATTTATGTAACTTTCTGTAACGATTTATGCTTTGTGGGATTTCAGCCATCCAACTTTTGTATGTATGCTGTGGGAACGAAAATGGCATTCAAAATTTATGCACGTCCAATGAAAACTCCCACGATTTGTCATAATTTTCGGATCTGCATAAAAATAGGAACCACATGTATGTGCTTAGTGCTTGTCATATTGTTCAGATCTGCCAAAAAAATTGGACCACATGCATGAGTCCAGTGGGAGACGCGCCTAAATGCATGTTCCTGGTAAAGACGACATACAATCGCGTACATATTTTATGTCAGTTTGTACACATATCTATGCCAACATTATGAGGTTTGCAAAAGCTTTAAGGTTGGATCAATATTTTACGCTTGTAACTTCAGGTTTTTACGCTCAAAACTAAAGGTTTTTAAGCTCGAACATGGAGATGTGTCAACCAATGAACCATATGCCAAATTTTTACACAGTGTACCGTATTGCATAAATACCTACACTATATAGTATAATTAGTATCAGTATATACCATAAACTGGTTCTAACGACTCTAACTGCATGGTTATTGGAGTGACCCTATATTTGTGGAGGAAATAAAGCATTTAAATCAGATGTTTTATTTACATGCGTGCCAATCCATTTTCTTACGTCGCACATTATGTCATCTTAAATTTGTGCGCATGAAGCATAAACCAAATTTTTTACGCAGTGTACCGAATTGCATATATACCTACAACATGTAGCATAATTAGTATCGGTATATGTCATAAACTGGTTCTAACGAGCCTAACTACATGGCTGTTGGAGCGATCCTATATTTATGGAGCCATCCAATTTTTGCACGCATGCAGTGGAAACGAAAATGTTATCCAAAAATTGGCGCATGCAATGGAAACTCCCATGATCTGCCATAATTATCGGATCTACCATAAAAATAGATCTGCATGTATGCGCTTGTGGACGTGGTTCAGTGGCTAGGCGGAGGGTTTATGCTATCTTTATAAACTATTTATGTTATTAAGCAAAAAAACAGAACCACAATTTATGGCGTGTGTCCCCTGCGGGGTAAGGTGTTAGATCGAAAGTTTGGCTAATGCGTGGGGGAGTTTTGACCTGGTGCATGGTGAGGGGCCGCACCTAAGGCTAGAAAAAGCTAGAAGCTTGTGAGTCGGCATGAGCTCGAAGCGGCTCGGCTCGTGAGCCTCAAGCGAGTCGAGTCGATCCAGGTTTTCGAGCTCATTGAGGCAACGAGCCGGGCCGAGCCGAGTCGCTCTAGCTCGCGAGCCGGCTCGTGAGCTGCACAAAATTAATAAACCTATATGTAGGAAACGGGTGACGCCTAAGAGGGGGGGGGGTGAATTAGGACTTCTAAAACTTTTACTAAACTAGGCCACAATTAAATCCCTAGAGCAAAACCTATGCAAATAATCAAAACTAGAATGTGCAACCTAGGTTTTGACTAAGTGTTGCTATCTCTACCGCAAAGGCTAAGTTTCAATCTACACTAAATAAGTATGACAAATAAGATTGAAACTTAAATGCTTAATATAAATGCGGAATGTAAAGAGCTAAGTAGAGAAGCAAACTCTCGTGGATGACGCCGGTATTTTTACCGAGGTATCCGGAACCACGCAAGGTCCCGACTAATCCTCGTTGGTGCCCCTACGCAAAGGGAAGCCCACACAAGGGCCAAGCACCACGGTCGAGTAACTCCGTAGAGAGCCGCGGGCCTTCTCCACGCGCAAGTGGTGCTCCGCTTCCGGCTCCTCTCGGACGCTCCCCGCCGTCTCCACTATCGAGCTTCCGGCCGAAACGCCGCGGGCCTCGTTCCCTCCGGTACACGGTGGCGGCCGTGACACAAACGCGGTTGTCACGGTCTCGCAAGACTCTCGCCCCACTCGGTACAATTACAACGACTCGCGCAAGAGCCGAGGGGTTGTGTGGTTTTACAAAACTCACTCAACTAACTAGGATTCACCTAGAGCAAGCGCTAAAGCGGTCTAACTAACCTAAGCACTTCGCAAAGCACCTACGCTAATCACCGAGTGATTCTATTAAGCACTTGGGTGTTTGAGCTCTTGGAAATATGCACTATGTGTATTGGTATGTTGCTTGGGCTCTCACACTTGAGAATGGCCGGTTGGGGTGGTATTTATAGCCTCCACACCCCCAACTAGCCGTTGGACAGAAAGCAGCAGCTTTCTGTCGTCGGGTGCACCGGACAGTCCGGTGCACCACCGGACACTGCACAGTAGGTGTCCGGTGCACGCCACGTCAGCCGACCGTTGGCGCCTGTAGCAGTCGACCGTTGGATCCGACCGTTGCCGTCTGCCCGTTGGCACACCGGACAGTCCGGTGCACACCGGACAGTCCGGTGCTACAGCCAGAGAGCGTCTGTCTGCGGCCTCTCTGCGCAGGCTGTCCGGTGCCTCACCGGACAGTCCGGTGCACACCGGACACCAATGTCCGGTGCGCCACCAGGCGCTGGCTGACAGCCCTTATCTTTGGATTTCTTCGCTGATTTCTTCGGGCTTCTTTGTTCTTGAGTATTGGACTCCTATGCATCTTTTTATGTCTTCTTTTGAGGTGTTGCATCCTCATTGCCTTGGTCCAATTCTCTTCGCATCCTGTGAACTACAAACACAAACACTAGAAAACTTATTAGTTCACGGATTGTGTTGTTCATGAAACACCAAAACTCAATTAGCCAAATGGCCCGGGGTCCATTTTCCTTACAATCTCCCCTTTTTGGTGATTGATGACAACACAACCAAAGCAAGCAAATAATACAAGTATTTGAGTGAAAATATGCAATCTACTTGCTAAGATGCATGATTGTCCCCACAATGTGATATTATGGACTTAAGCCTCCCCCTAACTCCATAATTCACTTACTTCCTATTTTTAGACCAAATAACCAAAACCACTTGAAAAGCCATTTGTAGATATAAAATTTTAAATTGGTGGTGTTTGGTGTTTGATATAGTTTTCATTGCTTTGGTCCCTAAACTTCTCCCCCTTTGGCATCAACTACCGAAAAGGAAGACATTAAAAGCATGTAGGAAGTAAATAAAAGCTTGCCCTCATCAAGAATTGTATCAAATGATATCACTAGAAGGATATTAAATTAAATTATGTGAATGATACCACTTGAAGGAGTCCTCAAAAGATTACTCCCCCTAAATGAGTATTCTCCTTTAGAAAGAGTTTTTCTCCCCCTTTAGAGATGAAGAAATACTCCCCCTGACAGAGATCCTCTACTTAGGAAAAAGCATGTGAAAATTAGAGGTGCAAGACATGATTTGAAAAGACTGACTTCCCTTATGCATAGGTAACAGAATATGAGTTAAGTACTTATGCATTTTGGCAACACGGAAGCATATGATATGAAATATAGTCTAATCAAATATTGGAGAAGACATGTAAATGATACTGAATGTAGTCTCAAGAGATACCAATTGGAGATCAATGGCGAGCTTGAGAGACATGAGAGTTCTTGGAGATTTTGCAGTGGAAGATTGTTGTCTTTCTCTGGGGACCTTATTTTCCTTACAATGAGACTATCACATGAAATAGACTTGAAAAGGTGTTAGTCTCTAAGTGTTAGATTATAGAGTAACCTCCCCTAAAGGTGTGCATACAAGTTTTGAATACTTGTAGGAGACATGCACTTTGATTTGATATCAAGAGGGGTAAATTATCCATAATCCAAACTTTGGCACATATAAGTTAAATGATACAACTTGTAGGAATCAAAGTTTTCAATTTATGCATCATTTACTATGGAGTAATAT
Organism: Zea luxurians; assembly: GCA_029449295.1. Taxonomy (NCBI): domain Eukaryota; kingdom Viridiplantae; phylum Streptophyta; class Magnoliopsida; order Poales; family Poaceae; genus Zea; species Zea luxurians. The sequence goes on from JAOPSE010000014.1 coordinate 73,787,730, forward strand.
AAAAGCTATGTGCCGTGCTTAAATAAACATTTTAAGCCATGTAGGTTTGCTTAAGTATATGAATTAAAAACAAGCAATCCTACCATATGATTTACCTAGTATGCATGATTTTAAACAAAAGTACATAACAAATGTAATACTAGGCAAGAAAGGTAAACTAGATAAAAGATAAATAGATACGCATATCTAAAGACGAAGAATAAAATAAAGCTAGTTACCTTAGTCATGGGTGGGAAATTTGGGTCCAAAATTTTCACTAACCCACTTGGCAATCAACTTGATCCAATATGATGTATCCCATGATATACATCCCAAATTTGCCAAGTCTCCAAATTTCCCGCAGACCTTTGGTCCACTCACTTCCCTTTCGGGATCCAAACCTTCTTGGTGCTTTTCATGGTTGAAATTATCTCTTTTGGCATCCAGATGCGTTTGGCCCCTTTTTCTTTGTTGGCTTGCTTGTTGGCCTTGATTGCTATCACCTTTCCGTTCTTTTTCTTCTTGATCAAATATGGTGTAGCATCCTTTTTGTTCACCTTTTTGATGTAGGTGTTGGAGATTTTGCTTGATGGCTTTTGCTTGAGCTTTTGCCTTTGTTTATCCCCGGTCATCGCCTTGCATTGGAAAGACTTGTGGCCTTCCTTGTGGCATAGCCTACAAATCACAGTTTCTCCCTCTACAGGCTTGTTCACTCCCGCAGTGGTGTTATCCTGTGGAGGTCGGATTTGTTTGGCTTTGCCTTTCTTGTCATACAAAGCCTTGCCAAGGCGAGCCACTTCTTGCTTTAATTGTTCATTTTCCTTTGCAACCTCATCCGTACATGTCTCTACAACAATATTATCAACAACGACTTGGTTGCAGGGGTTAGAATCATCAATTAAATCAAAGCAGGAAGTAGAAGCATCTTTCTTAATTATTTCAGGTATTTCAACTAAAGATGCTGCTGGGGTGCTACCAATGTTTTCTAGCTTAGTAGTTAGCTCATTATTGTGTATGCTAAGAATTTCCATTTTCTCTAGCAAACTTTCAATAGCTTCTTGGGAGCTAGCTAACTTAGCCTTAAGTTTTTCATTCTTTTTAATAAGGCTATCATCGGTAGCAGTGGATGGAGCACTAGATTCTAATAGCTCAATTTTAGTTGATAGCTCACTATTTAAGTTTGCAAAAATTTCAAATTTTTCTAGCAAACCTTTGTAATCATTTTGAGAGCTAACCAACTTATTTTTCAAAGTTTTAAGTTGAGCTTTTTGCTTAGTGCAAACATCCTGGAAAAATTTTACGGCTTCCGCAAGCTCTTCTAGAGAGGCCTTTCCCTCGCCTTCATCATCACTACTACTTTCATCACTAGAGGATGTAATGCTTTTGTTACCTCTTGCCATAAGGCATTTGTGTGATGACCGTGATGATCGTGACGAGGACCGGTGGCTGCGCGTCCTTGGAGGTTTATCTTCACTTGAAGAATCATCCCAAGTTCTAACACTTGTGAGCGCCTTGCCTTTGCTCCTCTCCTTTTTGGGTTTGCCATATTCGGACAGTTGTCCCTGAAGTGGCCCTTCTCCCCACATGCAAAGCATCCTCTCTTCCTTTGCTTTTTCCTGTCAATGTTAAAGAGAAGATCCTCGACCTGCAGGGGCACACTGAAAGGGAATTAGGCTTACACCTAGTCCCTAAATAATTTTGGTGGTTGAATTGCCCAACACAAATATTGGACTAACTAGTTTGCTCTAGTGTATAAGTTATACAGGTGCAAAAGGTTCACATTCAGCCAATAAAAAGAACAAAGTTGGGTTCAAAATAGAGAGCTAAAGGCATCCCGAGAGGCTCCCTGGTCTGGCACACCGGACTGTCCGGTGTGCCACCGGACAGTGTCCGGTGCACCAGGAGACTTCCCAATGAACTCCTCAGCCTCGGGAAATCCTTGGAGCCGGCGCGCTAAAATTCACCGGACTGTCCGGTGTACACCGGACAGTGTCCGGTGCTCCAAGTCGACGGGCTCTAGAACTTGGCAGCCTCGGGAATTCGCAACGGCTGCTCGGCTATAATTCACCGGACATGTCCGGTGTACACCGGACTGTCCGGTGTAACCGCAGGGCAACAGCTACTTCGGCGCCAACGGTCGACTCTGACAGTAAACAGTACACGCGGCAGAGTCAGAGCAGAGGATCAGAGAGGCACCGGACTGTCCGGTGTGCACCGGACTGTCCGGTGCCGCATGAGGACAAAGCCTCCAACAGTCGACCAGCTCCAACCCCAACGGCTAGGATGACGTGGCTGGCGCACCGGACACTGTCCGGTGTACACCGGACTGTCCGGTGCACCCATCGCCAGCAAGCTTCTCCAACGGCTACAAATTTGGTTGGTGGCTATAAATACCACCCCAACCGGCCACTTCAAGGTGTGGGAGCCCAAGCAACATTCCAAGTCATCTAGTTGACATACTCAAGCCCTCCCAACCACATATATTCATTGATCCATCCTATACACAAGATTTAGACCACTACAACCAACACAAGTGCCACAAAAGAGAGAGCAAGCAAAAGAGAGCTACTCATTTGAGTTTAGCACTAGTGCCTTGTGAGATTCATCGAGAGATAGTGTGTGCTTCATCTTTGTGTTCATTTGCGCGTGGAGTTTTGACTCCCATTGAACTTCCTCCAAAGTTTTGGAGGCTTGTAAAAGCTAGCAAGAGACACCAAAGATTGTGGTGGTCCTTGTGGGATCGAGAGTGATCCTTGAGAAGAAGAAGAGCTCACCGATCCTTGTGTGATCGGGGGAGAGAGGGAAAGGGTTGAAAAAGACCCGTCCTTAAGTGGACTCCTCAACGGGGACTAGGCCTTCGAGGGCCGAACCTCGGTAAAACAAATCACCCGTGTCCATTGTGTTTATTGCTTGTGATTTGTTTGCTTTCCCTTGCTCTAAGTTTTCTTGCACCATTATTTGCTACTTTCATTTGGTATTGCTTCAAGTTAAATTTCCATTTAGTGAAGCAACACGTTGCAAGAAAGAACCTGTCCTAGTGCTCTTCTCATCTAAGGCTTCTTGCTTTGTTATTCTATAACTTACTAGTTGTATTGATTTATCACTTCCGCATTATTTAGCAATACTCTTTTCAAGCAAGAACTTAGTTTCTATTCTCCGATATTTGTATATCTTGTTCTAACCACTAATCAAGGGATCTAGTTGGGGGATAAAGTTTTAATTTTCAGGTTTCGCCTATTCACCCCCCCTCTAGACGACTTTCAATTGGTATCAAAGCTAGGCACTTCATCTTGAGTCTAACAACTCGAAGTGATGGCTCGTAGAAGATCCCAAAAGAACAAGAAGACTCCTCCATCAAACGTAACTCAAAAGGAGGTAACTCTTGAAATATTATTTGATGATTGTTCTAATTATGACTCATGGTCTACTAGTGTGATAAATGCTTTTAGAACCATAGATCCACGATTAGAACAAATTATAGACAAGAGTATTTTTTCCTCTAATTTCAATGGAAAAATTAATTCCGAGGAGGATCAAAGATGTTATCGCTTAAACTATCTAGCTTTTGACATCTTAACTAATTCTCTTAGTAGAGAAGATTATCATGCCTTCATATCAAACTATGACGAATCTATCCATGATGCGCATGATATTTGGACTAGAATTAAAAATAAATTTGATGAGTCCAAACATGATAGTTCATTTGATGCTTCTACTTCCTTTAGTCTTTGTGATACTAACCCTTGCAAGGAAGAAGAAGAAAATGAACGGTGGAGACCAAACGATGAATCCACCTCTCCAAAAGGTTTGTCTTCCCATTTCGATTCCAACATATGTTGTGTGGCTAATGAAAATGATAGCGGAAGGACAAATGAGGATGAGGAGGAAGAAAGAAGCTTCTTGCATCTCTACGCTCGCCTAAGCCAAGAAGATAAGGCGGTCATGCTCAAACTTCTAGAAAGAGCGAGAGAGCAAAGCGAAGCTCGTCAAAGGCTAGAAGATATTCTCTCCACGAAAATGCTACACTTTGACGAGTTGACTAAAGAACATGAGGAGCTAAAGTGCTCTCATGTTGATTTGGTCCAAAGGTATGAAACTAGTTCAATTGAGCAAGATAACGCTTTACATTGTATCGCTCAATTAGTAAATAGGAATACCTTGCTTAAGGACCAAGTAGAAAAGCTAAAAATTGAAAATCTAGCTTTTCAAGAAAAATATGATATGCTCATATGCTCTCATGAAAATCTTATGGATGATCATATCATGTTAAACATTGCTCATGAGGTTGTGATAGAAAATTTAAAATCCCAACAACCTCACTCATGCACATGTATTCAAATTGATACTATATTACCATGTGCTAATGCTTGTTGTCCGTCGACAAGCAAATCTTCCTTTGAGCTAGAATTTGCAGGAACAAACGATGATTCATATCAAAAGCTCAAGGAAGAAAATGAGAGGCTAAAGATGAGCTTGACACAACTAAAAGGGAAATGCATTGCCCAACCTTCTCAAGATAACCGTGATCACATGGTGAAGAAGCTTGAGACGGGAACAACCGTGGCATGCACTACATCCCTTAAAGAAAATGTCAAGGATTTGATGATTACCAAGAGGAAGAAACAAAAGATGAAATTCAACACCTCCTCCAAAAGCCTCAACCACGCCTCCACAAAAGGTAACATCCAAGGTAATGATCAAGCCACACTTCACATTAAGAGGTGTAGTGAATGCTTTGAAGAGGGGCACTTGATTAGGTCATGTCCCTACATTAAAAATGGCTTGATTATTAACAAGGATGATAGACTTTGTTTTAAATGCTCCAAGAAGGGACACTTGCTTAGATCTTGTCCCCATTTAAAACAAAAAGGCATAGGGTTAGAAAAGAAAGTTTTTACTAACCATGTAGCAGGCGACAAACAAGGAAAGAAGAAAACTTCAAAACTTGAAAAACGCCTATGCTACACATGCCGAAAGAAGGGACATCAATGCAAGGATTGTCCCATTGGTAACAATTCCACTCCTAGCTTGTCAATTAATTCTCATGTAACTAGGCAACCCAAAATTGCAACATGTGCTAGAAAGGTAATGAGTTTACCTAGTGCTAACACAAAGGACTCTTGGGTTCCTAGATCCTTGTTGACTAACCGTGATGGACCCATCAAGCGATGGGTACCAAAATATGCTTGACAAGCTTTGCAGGAGAAAGAGATGATATGAAGCCTTGAGGTGCTTGAGAGAGTCCATTCAATTCTTATCAACTCAAGCTATCAATCTTCAATGATCTATATCCGTGATTGACTCAAGGTTATTTTTCAAATTACTATGTCTTAAACTCATATCATCTCGAGGAAGGTATTGATGTTGTAGGAAATAAAGAGTTATCATGTGCCAAAAATCAAGGTCTACAACATGGAGGAAAGTCAAAGGATGGTAACTTCTATGCTTTTAAATGCAAGTATTTTAAACTATCATTTCTTATGTGTCTTGTGTAGTCACATAGAAATATATATAAGACTTCAAATATCTTTAAATTTTACTTACCATTCTTTGAAGAATCTCCTCTCATATGGTAGATTGCACATTCATCATTTCCATACTATGGCAATCTACATGCTCTAATTTGTTGCAAGTATATCATGGCATGTTCTTCCCCTAATTATCTATTTATTGCCGTGATTCTAGATATAGAGAGATATTTCATGTTCTTAAAAGAATAAGGTGTCATGTAAAGAATTCAAATCCTTAGGACACTTGTAAAAGGAAAACTCTCTCTATAACTAGAATAGTGAGACTAATGATTTTTATCTAAGTAACCTAAGTAGTCTCACTTGTAGAGAATAAGTTTCTCTTTGGAAGCATGTAATCTAACATGAAAAGAAAAATCAATCCAAATGTTTTATGATGTATTTTTACTTGCTCAAATTGGATATGATTCTTTTACATTTATCGCTTTCCAAATCATGAATTAGATTTATTCCTATAATCTCAAAGGGTTATTTATGCTTGTTTTATGAGTTAAAATTGAGCATAACATCATCTATGGATAATCTAGTTCATACTATGGAGTATCCATGTTTTGGTAATCTAGCTTCTCATTCCTTATCAAAATGATTACAAAAATAGAAACTAGTGCTTGTGTTGCTACTAACATTTCTCTTGAGTTCAATTATGAAAATCTACAAGAAAGAAAGTGCACAAGCCTCATGGGTTGATCTTCACCCAAAGGAAGAAAGCAAAGGTATGGGAACTCATCTTCTTAAGTTTGGTTCCCATCTCAATGGGTATTTAATCTAAATTATCATATTCTACCTTATGAGGAATAGATTCTTTATTGGACCGAAATTAACTAAGTGTGCATTCAATATCATTTTCATAAATGCGCTTGTCCATTAGAATCTAATTCATGCCTTTGCTATATCCATTCTCATATTGATGCGCTTCTAAGTCATGATAATAAATTCAATATGAAAAAGTAAAATTCCTTTGATTGATCAAAAATGATTAAAAAGGTGCTCATTCCTCTTTTCTGTTAATATGCACTAACGTTAAGGAATTTACTTCATGTCTATGTGACTCATGGATGATGAATTATGCTTATTTCCTATCTAATGTAATCATCCTTCACCATATACTCCCTTGCGCTATTAACATGTCTCTTGAGTATTTTCAATAAGTTTGGAAGGAAAAAGAGACAAATACAAAGGAGGACACTCAAATGAAAAAGAAAGAACATCAAGGACAACAACACCTACTTGGACAATAAGGTCTTCACAACAATCAATGGTGTGGTTGTAAGCATTTTAAATCCTTTTTTATTACCAGGCTTAAGTTGTTTATTGCAAAATTTACAAGCCTTGATCAAAATGTATAATGCTTCTCCCTTTATGTCCTTAAAAGTGAATGCATCGAAATCAATTCTTTCAATTACTTGATGCATATCTTGAGGGGGAGTTCATTCTTATATTTTGATTATGTTGAGACTATTGCTTTATCTTAATAATTTCATATAGTCTCTTGCATGAGAATAATGTTTCTCATATAATATGCTACTACACATCAATCCAACTTGTTAAAAATAATGTCGCTTTTATCAAGGATTGTTGCTTTCATTTCTAAAGTAGCATGCGTATTGGATTCTCCTATTTTTAAGCTTGATTGAAAATCTAATGCCTATGTTGTTCTCTTGATCGCATATTAGTTGATCATTGGACAACTTCAATTATCACTTATGCTTCTTAGTGCCTCATGAAATTTCAATTTGATTTCAATTGGTAACTTTAATTGATATCTATCTTGATATGCACTAAGGAAAAAGGAGAATTCATGATTCATTTGTGCAACTTGTGATCCATTTGATATATGCTAACAATAACTTGAAAAAGATCACTAGTTGTAGAACTCTCTTGTGCAAAATATTTCCATATATTGTCATTAAGTATAGGTCTTAAGCATTTAAGACTAAGGACAAAGCACAATGAAGAGAGCGTCCCTATGTAAAGGTACAAAAAGGTAAAACTATCTTCTTTCATTTAAACTTGTACCTAAATCTTCCTTTTCTATACTCTCTTTACATATCTTGTACGAAAGGAAGAGAAAGCATGTCCTTTGCACTTTTTCCCTGCTTCATACCTAGTTTAACCTCTCAAACACTTCATTCTTGCATTTATGCATCTTTGTTAAAACTAGATGAAGTACTTTTATTGTCAAAGAGCTTAAAGCTTAACCTTGTAACGAGGATAAGCTGCCTTTGTTTCAAAGGTGGATGGTCCTTAAGTCTCTTTGAAATCCTTAAGGGAAAATGCTTAAAATGTTTGTAACATGCTTTCGGTAGTGCATAAACTGTCATGAGCATCACACTTATCCTATGACACAATGCACTTCACATTCTCTATGGTATAGATATGTTCTCATTAACCTCATTATGTGCAATTGGCGTTTCAAGGCCAAAATATGTATTCCTCTCAAGGCACATATTTAGGGGGAGCAATCTATATCATATAGAACTATGATCATGCTTAACTTAATATATCTTTTTGATCATATCTCTTTATGTCCACGACTAATGTGCTTTCAAGTGATTTCTATGATTAAGTCGTAGATTGAAAGGGAAATGGAGTCTTCGGCGAGGACAAGGCTTCCACTCAACTCTATCGGTATTATCTATCCTTCGCCATCACTCCACAATGCCTCTCCATCTTTGGTATAATCTTCACGCATATGTTTTCTTTGCCAAAGGGGAGAAAGTAGATAGAAAAAGGGCCTATATTTCATTCTAATTATCCGTTTTTGGCGATTCATGCCAAAGGGGGAGAAAGTATTGGCCCAAAGCAAAAGGACCGCACCACCACCCTAATTTTAAAAATTAATGGTTTTCAATTGGAAAATTTCAAATTGGTATCTCTTTGTGTTCTAAAGGGGAGCAAGTAGTATTTTTAAAAAAAACTTGATGTCTTAAAACCCTCTTGAACACTAAGAGGAGAATTTATTTGAGGGGGAGTTTTGTTTAGTCAAAGGAAAAGCATTTGAAACAAGGGGAGAAAATTTCAAACTTGAAAATGCTTTGAAAAATCTTATTCATTTACCTTTGACTATCTTGCAAAAGGACTTTGAAAAGAATTTACAAAAGAGTTTGCTAAAACAAAACTTTTGGTGCAAGTATGGTCCAATATGTCAAAAACAAAGAAATCAATCCATGCGCATCATGTAAGCATTTATATTGGCTCAATTCCAAGCAACCTTTGCACTTACATTATGCAAACTAGTTCAATTTTGCACTTCTATATTTGCTTTGGTTTGTGTTGGCATCAATCACCAAAAAGGGGGAGATTGAAAGGGAATTAGGCTTACACCTAGTCCCTAAATAATTTTGGTGGTTGAATTGCCCAACACAAATATTGGACTAACTAGTTTGCTCTAGTGTATAAGTTATACAGGTGCAAAAGGTTCACATTCAGCCAATAAAAAGAACAAAGTTGGGTTCAAAATAGAGAGCTAAAGGCATCCCGAGAGGCTCTCTGGTCTGGCACACCGGACTGTCCGGTGTGCCACCGGACAGTGTCCGGTGCACCAGGAGACTTCCCAATGAACTCCTCAGCCTCGGGAAATCCTTGGAGCCGACGCGCTAAAATTCACCAGACTGTCCGGTGTACACCGGACAGTGTCCGGTGCTCCAAGTCGACGGGCTCTAGAACTTGGCAGCCTCGGGAATTCGCAACGGCTGCTCGGCTATAATTCACCGGACATGTCCGGTGTACACCGGACTGTCCGGTGTAACCGCAGGGCAACGGCTACTTCGGCGCCAACGGTCGACTCTGACAGTAAACAGTACACGCGGCAGAGTCAGAGCAGAGGATCAGAGAGGCACCGGACTGTCCGGTGTGCACCGGACTGTCCGGTGCCGCATGAGGACAAAGCCTCCAACGGTCGACCAGCTCCAACCCCAACGGCTAGGATGACGTGGCTGGCGCACCGGACACTGTCCGGTGTACACCGGACTGTCCGGTGCACCCATCGCCAGCAAGCTTCTCCAACGGCTACAAATTTGGTTGGTGGCTATAAATACCACCCCAACCGGCCACTTCAAGGTGTGGGAGCCCAAGCAACATTCCAAGTCATCTAGTTGACATACTCAAGCCCTCCCAACCACATATATTCATTGATCCATCCTATACACAAGATTTAGACCACTACAACCAACACAAGTGCCACAAAAGAGAGAGCAAGCAAAAGAGAGCTACTCATTTGAGTTTAGCACTAGTGCCTTGTGAGATTCATCGAGAGATAGTGTGTGCTTCATCTTTGTGTTCATTTGCGCATGGAGTTTTGACTCCCATTGAACTTCCTCCAAAGTTTTGGAGGCTTGTAAAAGCTAGCAAGAGACACCAAAGATTGTGGTGGTCCTTGTGGGATCGAGAGTGATCCTTGAGAAGAAGAAGAGCTCACCGATCCTTGTGTGATCGGGGGAGAGAGGGAAAGGGTTGAAAAAGACCCGTCCTTAAGTGGACTCCTCAACGGGGACTAGGCCTTCGAGGGCCGAACCTCGGTAAAACAAATCACCCGTGTCCATTGTGTTTATTGCTTGTGATTTGTTTGCTTTCCCTTGCTCTAAGTTTTCTTGCACCATTATTTGCTACTTTCATTTGGTATTGCTTCAAGTTAAATTTCCATTTAGTGAAGCAACACGTTGCAAGAAAGAACCTGTCCTAGTGCTCTTCTCATCTAAGGCTTCTTGCTTTGTTATTCTATAACTTACTAGTTGTATTGATTTATCACTTCCGCATTATTTAGCAATACTCTTTTCAAGCAAGAACTTAGTTTCTATTCTCCGATATTTGTATATCTTGTTCTAACCACTAATCAAGGGATCTAGTTGGGGGATAAAGTTTTAATTTTCAGGTTTCGCCTATTCACCCCCCCCTCTAGGCGACTTTCACACACCCATTAGATTAATCTTGCGGATCATCCTCATTACCTTTCCGACGCGTCGGATTGTTTCTTCGTCCTCGGAGGATGATGTGCATGGTTGATTATCTTCATCATCATCACTTTCTTCTTCTTCTTCCTCTTCTTCGCTTGAGGAACTTGGAGTGGGAGCCTTCTTTTTGCCCTTCCTTTCATCACATGCAAAAGCATATGGTCTTGAGGAAGTCGGCTCCTCTCCCCGACTCATTTTTCGCGACATCTCAAAGGCCGTGATTTTCCCAATCACAATGGTCGGGGTCATGTTGCTCAAATCCTCCATATTGTGAAGGATGGTGATGATGCTCCCATATCTTTGTTGTGGTAGCAGGGAGATAATCTTCCTCACAATGTCCGCATCACCTAGCTTATTAATGCCAATAGAGTTGAGCTCATTGATTATTAGATTCAAACGAGAATACATGTCTCTAACAAGCTCATCATCTTTCATGGCAAAAGAATTATACTCATTTAAGACTAGGCAATGTTTTTGCTCACGGACATTGGATGTGCCGTCATGGAGCTCATGCAATTTTAGCCAAATCTCATTAGCAGTTTTCAAGGTAAATACTTGATTGAAAATATCCATGCTAAGAGATTCATACAAGCAATTTTTGGCTCTAGCATTTAAATGGATTTCTTTTTCCTCACTCGTGGTGGGTTTCTCAGGATTCTTGAGAGGTTTCATCCCGTCACGAGTGACTCTCCAAACACCTAGATCAACGGCCTCTAGGTAACAAGCCATTCTAGCACTATAATATGGGAAGTTAGTGCCGTCGAAGTGTGGTGGCCTATGGGTATCCATCCCTTCCTCTAAAAAGTGTCGGCTCTTTTAGCGGTGAAGCTAAAGCGTTTCAAATGAGCCAAACCGGGCTCTGATACCACTTGTAGGAAACGGGTGACGCCTAAGAGGGGGGGTGAATTAGGACTTCTAAAACTTTTACTAAACTAGGCCACAATTAAATCCCTAGAGCAAAACCTATGCAAATAATCAAAACTAGAATGTGCAACCTAGGTTTTGACTAAGTGTTGCTATCTCTACCGCAAAGGCTAAGTTTCAATCTACACTAAATAAGTATGACAAATAAGATTGAAACTTAAATGCTTAATATAAATGCAGAATGTAAAGAGCTAAGTAGAGAAGCAAACTCTCGTGGATGACGCCGGTATTTTTACCGAGGTATCCGGAACCACGCAAGGTCCCGAATAATCCTCGTTGGTGCCCCTACGCAAAGGGAAGCCCACGCGAGGGCCAAGCACCACGGTCGAGTAACTCCGTAGAGAGCCGCGGGCCTTCTCCACGCGCAAGTGGTGCTCCGCTTCCGGCTCCTCTCGGACGCTCCCCGCCGTCTCCACTATCGAGCTTCCGGCCGAAACGCCGCGGGCCTCGTTCCCTCCGGTACACGGTGGCGGTCGTGACACAAACGCGGTTGTCACAGTCTCGCAAGACTCTCGCCTCACTCGGTACAATTACAACGACTCACGCAAGAGCTGAGGGGTTGTGTGGTTTTACAAAACTCACTCAACTAACTAGGATTCACCTAGAGCAAGCGCTAAAGCGGTCTAACTAACCTAAGCACTTCGCAAAGCACCTACGCTAATCACCGAGTGATTCTATTAAGCACTTGGGTGTTTGAGCTCTTGGAAATATGCACTATGTGTATTGGTATGTTGCTTGGGCTCTCACACTTGAGAATGGCCGGTTGGTGTGGTATTTATAGCCTCCACACCCCCAACTAGCCGTTGGACAGAAAGCAGCAGCTTTCTGTCGTCGGGTGCACCGGACAGTCCGGTGCACCACCGGACACTGCACAGTAGGTGTCCGGTGCACGCCACGTCAGCCGACCGTTGGCGCCTGTAGCAGTCGACCGTTGGATCCGACCGTTGCCGTCTGCCCGTTGGCACACCGGACAGTCCGGTGCTACAGCCAGAGAGCGCCTGTCTGCGGCCTCTCTGCGCAGGCTGTCCGGTGCCTCACCGGACAGTCTGGTGCACACCGGACACCAATGTCCGGTGCGCCACCAGGCGCTGGCTGACAGCCCTTATCTTTGGATTTCTTCGCTGATTTCTTCGGGCTTCTTTGTTCTTGAGTATTGGACTCCTATGCATCTTTTTATGTCTTCTTTTGAGGTGTTGCATCCTCATTGCCTTGGTCCAATTCTCTTCGCATCCTGTGAACTACAAACACAAACACTAGAAAACTTATTAGTTCACGGATTGTGTTGTTCATCAAACACCAAAACTCAATTAGCCAAATGGCCCGGGGTCCATTTTCCTTACACTATACAATAATGATCGATATTGGATAATTTTATAGATATCTAACTCGTTTCTTATTATTTAATAATTGATATATGACAATTATAATTTAGATTACTTGTAATGTCGTGTTATGATTATTTATTTCACATTTATAGACTTTTAATTCACTATATAATGCAATATTAGTTTTCAAGGTGCAGCTCGCTAGCCGAGTCGAGCCGAGCCTCCTTTTACATCTCGTTGAGTAGCCGAGCCGAGCTCGGCCACTGAGCGATCCACACCGAGCCGAGCTCGGCTTGGCTCGTTTCCAACCCTAGCCGCACCTGACATCATGACATGGGGTGTGAATGGGCGCGCCGACGCAGTCCAGCTAGGTCATAGGGTGATCGGTAGAGCTTTCTCTAACTATTGGAAGTCTTAGGCACCTAATATACCCACTATATATATATATATATATATATATATGTGTGTGTGTGTGTGTGTGTGTGTGGTGGGTATATTGGGAGCCCAGAACTTCCAATAGTTACAGAAAGCCCTGCCACCCCACACCATCCGACCAGCCTGATCGCTAGCCCCCCCCCTCCCGCATGTGTCCCATTTCTTGCATGCTCGTTTGTTTCCATTTGCATGCGCGAGAAATTAGGAAGTGTATCCGTTAACTGTTGCATACATGGAAAAAACTAATTTGAATGATTTATTCTGTCCATAAATATAGAATCTCTATAACAATCATGCATCTAGGCTCGTTAGAAACATTTTATGAAATATACTGATACTAACTATGCTACACGGTGTAGTTATTTATGCAATACGGTATATTGCGTAAAAATCAGTTTTCTGGTGCATGTGCACAAATTTAGGATGTCAATAATGTGCGTTGAGAGAAAATGGATTGACATGCATGGAAACAAAAAAACTGATTTTAATGTTTTATTTCATCCATAAAAATAGGATCTCTACACAACAACAATGTAGCTAAACTCGTTAGAACTATTTTATGACATATACTAATACTAATTATGCTATAATGTGTAGATATTTATGCAGTGCGGTACACCGTGTAAAAAATTTGTTTCGTGCTGCATGCGCACAGATTTAGGATGATAAGAATGTGCGTTGAAAAGAAAATAGAATGGCATGCATTGAAATAAAAAGTCTGATTTAAATGCTTTATTTCCTCCATAAATATATGATCTCTCCGACATTCATGCATCAAGACTCGTTAGAACCAATTTATGATAGATACTGATACTAATTATACTACACGGTGACGGTATTTATGCACTATGGTAGACTACGTAAAAAATATGTTTTCTGTTGCATATACACAAATTTAGTTTGACAAGAATGTGAGTTGAAAAGGAAATGGCTTGGCATACGCGAGATTTATGGAATCGTGGCAAATGACCTCATTTCTTAGAGTGGTTCCCTTTTTCTAAATTTCTATTTAGTTGCGTAAATGTGTGTGTTGTAGATATATCTTATACATATGGTGTAAATGGTAGGAACCTAAGAAACACTAGATTAAGTAAATGAGATAACACATAAAATCAATAAATCGTTTGCGTAAAATGTGAATAGAAATATCATAAACAGACAAATAGATGAAAGCGGGGCCATGAACTGAAATATATGTTGTAAAAACCTTTTGATGTTGGCATAAATATGTATACAAAATAACATAAAAACAGGGCCGCCGCCCCGCATCTGGGATGCGCCACAGCTTCGTGCCTAGGGGAGGCTGTCGTCATCGCTCGCGCCTAGGGAAGTCCACCGTCGTCGCTCCCACCTTGGATGGCGTCGCGGCCGTGCGCGGCTTAGGGGTCGACCCCCCCGCACGCGTGCATCCCGGGATCTGTCGTAGCAGCCGCTCCCACCTCGCCGTCGTGTGTGCCTTAGGGGCACCGTCGTCGCTCGTGCGCCCCCGAGATCCACCATCACACTGCCGCAGCCGCTCCCACCTCGCCGTCGTGCACGCCTCAAGGGGTCGTTGCCGCGTGTGCCTCGGGGAGACGCTGCCGCGCTCGTGCCCCCCGGGATCCGCCGCCGCAGCTATTGCCACCTCGCCGTCGTGCGCGCCTCAAGAGGTCGCCGCCGCGCGCATGCCCTCACGATCCGTAGCCGCAGCCGCTCCCACCTCGCCTACATGCGCGCCTCAGGGGGTCCGTCGCCGCGCGCTTGCCTCAGGGATCCGCGCCGCGAGTGTGCCCCCGGATCCGCCGTCGCGCGCTTGCTCCCAGGATCCGACGCCGCGCGCGCCTCTCTAGGGTCGGGGCGTAACCGTCGGCGTCGCTAAAACTGAACCCTAGCGACCTAGAGCTTCTTTTATAGACGCTTTGGACCTGGTACAGCTGAACCGGTTGGCAATATCGGGTCAGGGCTTTTGCCCAACTATTAAAAACCCAGGGCTCGTAATATCTAAACTATATATATATATATATATATATATATATATATATATATATATATATATATATATATCGAGCTGCTCAAGTAACCGTACTATGTATTGTATATGCATGTACATATATTGTGTATATATAGATATATATTGTGTATTGAATAGTGGACTTGTGATTCTTACAATCTTTGTTGTATATTGTGAATTTGTATATTGATATGGTTTATCGATCGTATTTTAGATTTTGATCATTACCGGTGTATTTTTCGTACCGAATTTTTGTCTCCGACGTTTCCAAAATACTGATATTGTTTTCGTTTTCGGAGTTATCGTTTTCAATTTCATTCTCGAAAAAAATAAAACAGTAACAGTTTTAGTGTTTAGCAACGGTTTTCATCGTAGTTGGGCGTTGGAGCGTGAGGGAGATCGAACCCGAGGGGTGCCGCCCAATAACAAGTTTTTTCTGTGTACACGTGTCTATACGTGCACATGGAACCGTGTACACCTGCCAATCCTGTCTTGCCTTGGTAACATGGTGCCCTGCTGCCATTTGTTTGTGGAATTGTTGTGTACTCGTGTCGACCGTAATGGTGTCGTTCGGTGTTTTGGAAGAAGAATATGAATATGCGTCCAGCGAACTGCAATGACAGTATCTTGGGGGGAGTTGGCGACGAACTGGCGATGCAATGCGAACAACAGAGCAACAGGAAGGATCGGTTGGAAGTTGGAACCAACTACTACCTGCCTGCGTATGCTCTATGACTCTCTCGGTGCTGTTGCATCTCAGCTAGAGATAGCAGACTGGGTCGGTACTAGTAGTCATGGCCGGGGATGGTCGGATGGATGGCCACCAACTCCAGCTGCAAAGCGCAAGGTAAGCAACCCCTTCTGGCGGCGGTGCAGAGGGTGTGGTGCGAGGGGACACAACCCCTTCGGACGGCGACACGTGTTACAAATCAATACGATACAAAGCAGATTAAACACAGAGAAGATATAGATTTAATGTGGAAAACTTCTCCAAAGCGAAAGAAAAAAATCACGGACGTCGGCGAGCAACAATATCATTATTTTTCGGGTGGTTACAGATCGCAAAAGATTTACAATGAGGTGATTGTCTTCTGCGGATTACAAGTGTATTTATAGAGACGAAACTCTAAGGTGAGTAGGGAACGATCCGTATCGTGGGGGGCGGAGCCCCTCGCACCCCTCCAGGCGTCCTTAGGCTACGGGCCGAAGGCAAACCCCACCTTGAAACAAATTCTTTGTAGCATCATAATATCAAACTCTACCTCAAACAATGCATCATCATCATGCCGTCGCCAACAGCCACTAGGGCTAATTTGTAATACCAACTAAGCTTGAGCATAACTCAAACTTAGCAACAGGAACATACTTCGTCATCATATCAGCAGGATTATCATGGGTACTAATCCTGCATACTTTCACCAAACCTTTCTCAATGATATCACGAATGAAGTGACAATGAATATCAATATGCTTGGATTTCTCAATAATCATCTGATCTTTGGCGAGATAAATAGCACTCTGACTATCACAATGAATGGTAACGCAAGACTTAATTTCACATAGCTCTAAATATATATCTTTCAACCATAAGGCTTCCTTAGTAACTTATGGAATCGTCATATACTCAACTTTTGTGGTAGACAAAGCAATAGTATCCTGTAAACGAGCTTTCCAACTCACAACACAATCTCCAACAGTAAAGACATAACCTGAAAGTGATCTTCTCCTGTCTAAATCACAATCATAATCTGAATCAACATAGCCAATCAGATCATCTCCAGATTTACCAAAACATAAACAAACACTCTAAGTTGATCCCTCTTAGCTAAAAAATAAAAACTAATTTCTTAAAAATTAGGTTGCTTTCAAACAGGGCCTTAGTAGGATGAACGGATCAGTCTTCAGCACTTACAAACTCGGTATATAAAACCATGAAGGCTCCTGTTAAACAATTTGAGAAGCTATACTCTGTACATCTCAGTAATCAAAGACACATTTGTTCCTATATTTCCGAAGTGTCCAAGCCCCTAGGATGATGAGGGAATTAATATCTTGTTGCGATTGGCCATTGATCTTCTCATTAGCTCTGGTCCACCAGTCCACAAAAGAAGCATCATTCATCATCGCCTCCAGATTTCGCGGCCCAACCCAATTCAGGAGGAAGAACCAGAATTGCTTTGCAAGCACGATAGTGAGCGAACAATCAATTGTTTCCTCAGTGGACACTGAACTGGATGTGCAAGTCCCTGGCAGGACGATCTGCTGTCCAGCAGCGCTTGTGTACCACAATCCACATTAAAGAAGCGACAATCATTTTGTTCTTTGAAGAACTACTGAAGTTGCTTCAGCGATGAAATGAACCGGAGAAATGTTGCATCCATAAATTTAGTGTTTAGACTATATTAGCTCCCATCAACCTAACATAATATAATCTGGGGAGAGCTGCCACATTCAGCTGCTAAGCTTTCGAAGCTAACAATTGCAGCAGTTTTTTTTTCCTTTTTATGTGCAGAAAAGCTGCATGCCTTTTCATCGAAGTGAGAAAAAAACAAACCAATTGTGCAACAGACCCCCCCCCCTCCCCCCAACCCACTCACCCACACACAACTGAACAACACACAGCAACAGCACTGTGACTCAGCACCTGGAAATCTGGCAGATTCAAACTACAATTTTCACTGCTCCTTAGTAAAAACAAATCAACCAAATTTGACTAAACACTATATCTTTCAATTCTCTTTGCTCCTTGTCATTTGATTCTTGAAGCAGCAGCAGCCTTCCAAAGCTTCAGGGACATCAATGAACTGATACAAGATACTATCGAGTTGAAGAGGAGGCAGATGACAGTAGAAAATGGGCTAAAAGGGATGCAGGGCAGGTACTCAGAGCTCAGCGTGCATTTCGCTGATGAACCTTAAGAACCGAGCGCCATGGAAATCATAGGAATCAATGAGAGAACTTAAGGATAAAAAAAATGTGAGCCAGATACGGGCCTTATAAACAATCTTTTGCGAGGGCAGCCGAATACATTTTGCAATGTAAACATCGGTGGAATCTCACTATCTCAGCATATGTACGAATTGTAGATTTATCAGTGATATACTCCCTCCCGTCCTAAATTATAAGCCGTTCTAACTTTCTTGGAGAATCAAAGCGTCTCAAATTTAACCAAATGTATACAATAAAATAATAATATTTACTATGCTAAATAAGTATTGTTAAATTCTTCATTAATTATATCTTTTTTATAGCATATCTATTTTGATGTCATAGATCTTTATAATTATTCTAATAGGTTTGATAAAGTTTAAGATATTTTGACTTTCCAAAAAAAAAGCTGGAATGCTTGTAATTTGAAATGGAGGGAGTACATAAATGTTACAGCTTGTTAAGGGATCTTGTAGGGTAAGTTTGGAAGCTTAAATCTACTCTGGGATTCCCAGGATTGAGGGGAAAATGTGCTAGGGATTTAAGTTTCTACATTAGCCACTAATGTTTATTTTCATTGTTGGCATGAAACCCTAAAGTGAAAACTGAAGATCCGTGTCGTATATATGTCGTACTGGTATGCTTTTGACATGGGAATGTAGAATGTTTCCTGTCGCCACAGCAGCAGCGGAGGGTACCATTAATTTCTTTCCCAAGAAGCCAAAACTGATTGTATAATCAGCCAACCAATGGTGACGGACCACCACGTGGTTAGGCTCTGATTGTCTCAGCATTCAGTGCTCCTGTACTTCAAAGCTGCTTCGAAAGCTCCAAGTTCCTGCCTGTCACTCGGATGCTCGATCTTCAGCCAAACTTTTACTTACCAGAGATATAATTTTTTCAATCTCATCTATTTCATATGAGATAGGATTAACCGAATAAGACCGTCACGGTTTCATCTATTTTTGAGACGGAGGGAGTAGGTACTGCAAGTACAAGGTGGTTTACCAATCCGTGCCACAACAACTGACGGCAAAACGGAAACGAACAAACAAAATGACTTCATTTCGCAGCTAATCTAGCGACTCAATGAAACAGTACATACATACATGTATATGGTTCAGACAAAGACGATAAAGAATACGTATACGCGGCTCGGTTCTGTACCAAACAATCGATGACTTACATACAGTTTGGAGCTAACCTATCCGCAAAACGCAAGTTTGCATGTGCGTCCCTTTGTGTGAGAGCCGAGTGAGTGAGATGTGTTATGATGTACGTATCCTCCCTCCATGTGCAGCTCGTTCGACCAATGAAGGCTCACTGGTGGCGGTGCCGCAGGTGGTCCATCGCCTGCGCGAGCGTGGGCGCGAAGCGGTCCACGTCGATGCGCACGTCCTGCTTGCCGAGGTAGTACTCGGCGACCTTGTCCCAGCCGCTGCGGTGCACGGAGTCCGGGTCCCTGATCACCGGGTGCTCCGGCCCCAGCATCTCCAGCAGGGTGCTCTCCTCGGCGGACACGCTGTACTCCAGGTAGCGCAGGCCCATGTCCTCCGCGGGGTCCCCGAAGTCCCGGCGCGCCATGCGCTCCAGCCGCCCGTACGGCACCACCTGGATCAGCACCGCGCCGGGGGGCAGGAACACGGCGTTCGTCAGCCCGGCGCCGTGCACGCCCAGCAGCGCGTCGCACGAGTTCACCGCCCGCGCCGTCTCCTCCACGGGCGCGTCGCCGCGCGGGCTCGCCACCGCCACCTCGAACCCCGCCGCCTCCGCCGCGCGCGTGATCTCCGGCACGTTCACGAACCGGCGGTAGTGCGCGCGGTGGATCAGCATTAGCCGCGGCTTTCTCCCCTCCGTCGTCGGGACCGCCGCCGGCGCGCCGCGCGGGAGCGCGTACGTCTCGCGCAGGAACGCCGTGAAGTCGGCCGTGGTCAGGCGATCCGGCGCCGTCAGCTCCGGCGCGACGCCGAGCTCCTTGTGCAGGCGCAGGCCCACGGTGAGGCGGCGGAAGCAGCGCACCCGCGCGTCCCGGTCCAGGTCCACGGCGTCGTACCTGGACAGCCGGCGCACCACGGCCTCGTACTTGCCCAGCCACCACGGCTGCATGTTGCTGACCAGGAACAGGACCTCCCCGCCGTACCGCCGCGACGCGGCGTACAGCGGCACCAGCACGTCGCTGAAGTCGTGCCAGTAGTTGCCCGTGAGCCCGCCGAGCGCGAACAGCACGCCGGGCACGCCGTGCGCCACCTCGCACGGCGGCGCCGCCGGGTCATCCGGGGACCCCAGCCGCGTCACGGTGACCCTGTCGACGCCCACCATGGTCCGGCGCGAGTACGGCCGGACCTTCCACTCCCGCCGCTCCGACGGGCTCGCCGGGACGAACGTCACCGATAGGGCGCTGCCGTTCGTGCGGACGTCGCCGTCCAGATCGCACGTCTCGGACACGGGGCCGTCCGTGTTGCACACGGCCTTGCTCGTCGTCGTCGTCGTCGTCGTCTCTGCCTCTGCTGCACGCGCGCGACAAACCAAATGAGAACGAACACTTGGCGCAGGGCCCGCGTGACAGACGTAGACAGTGCTGGATACTTCCCCGGAATTCAGCGTCTTTTTATTTCGGTGGCCAGAATTCAGAATCTTTGCGATATGTTGGGAGGGACAGAAATGGCCGAGACGATGAAAGCAGCTCGCGGTACGATGATAACGGTGACGCGGCAGGAGACGCCAGAAGAAGATGGGATGGGATGGGATGGGATGGGATGGGTGTTTGTTTGTTGTTTCTGGAAGCAGATATTTGCACGTACCAGACGGTTTGCCGTCGGCCTCGTCTCTTTTCGGATACGACTCCTCCTCCTCCGTTGGGACGGCACCGGACGTCTCCTCCTCCTCCGCCGCCTGTTTTGGCTGCCATTCCTGCCGCCTTTTGCTCGCGCCCTCTGCGTTCGGCAAACAGACAATTCCGTGTCATTCACCCACCCAGACCCAGGTTCCGATTATTCGAATTTGGTATCGGAAAGACGGTCATGCTAAATTTCAAGACTCCGATTTCGAAAACAGCAGGCAGAGCCGACCGATCGATCAAGAACCCCCGCACGGCGGCAGAAACGCTCACCTGCGTCGTCTCCGGCGTCTCTGACGACCACCTGCTTACCCGCCACCACCCTCGACGCTGCTTTCGTAGCGACAGCTGCATGCACGCACAGACCGAACAAGCACGAGAGGCACAAGACACGGTCAGCCGGTCACCATTCGGTTCACCAAAAATTAACGGAGGGAGGAAGAGAGACACGTGCGGCCCGGGGAACGGATGAAACAGTGATCGGCGCTCGGCGGCCGCGCGGTGCAGGATCGGAACGGAGGAGAACAACTCAGAATTCCCTTACCGCCGGGCGCGGCGACGGCGAGCTGCCTCGAGACGACGAGGTAGGTGAGCAGCACGAGGAGGAAGCCGACGGCGAAGGTGACGTTGAGGTGGCGCTGCGCCCAGGTCCTGAGGCCCCTCCCGGGCTTCATCTCGCCGCCCATCGCCCCCTAGCTCTTCTTCCTCCTCCCGCTCGCTCGCTGTCTCCAACTGTCCAGTGTCCTTCTGGAACTAACGAACCTCTGGCTGACGATCGATGTGGGTGGGAATGGTCCCAGGGCAGGGCGGCTTGTCTTGCACGAGCCTTTTCCCTTTTGCTTCCTCCCTCGATTCCTTGCTTGCATGGGAGAGAAGGAAGGGTAAAGGGAGGTGTGCTGCCTGTGGTACAGTGCTGCTGGTTGGCCTCCTCCAAGTTGCCTGCTTTTGTAGTTGTAGCTAGCTCTACCCTAGGCTGTGTGTGGCATCAATCGCCTTGCCCCCCCTTTTTCGTAGGATAATTATCTAGCGCATTGCGCATGCAGGGGTCGTCTCCTTTCTGCACTAATCTACGCCGCCCCTGACCAGCCTCCACTCTGAAAAAAAAACTAAGCGGCCGGGCTTTGCTCGTGCCATGTGCAGATGTGGGGGGACTAGGAATATGATGATCCGAAGGGATAATGCCGTAATGGAGTGCTAGTGTGCCGCGTTCTTAGGGTGTTGATCAGGTCTTGGGGTGACAGCTTACACCCAACTTTTCTTGCTCATCTTCTTCTCCCTTCCCTCAGCAAAGGCCACTACTGGAGTACTGGTGCCAGTCGAAATTGTCCACACGGACGCGCACACGCAGGCTGCTGTTACTGTTAGGCCCGCCCGCGTAGCACCGGCTTGGAATTTTGGGTCGAAGGCATGCCGCCATTTCCATTTTTTTTTGGGTTTTTCTAGTCGTGGCCACCGGCGAAGAAGAGCACGCTTTCCCATTCTGCTATTACTGATCCAAGGGATTTTAAAGCTTTCCCATTCTGCTATTACTGATCCAAGGGATTTTAAAGCCTACTATAATCACGTGAGTACGTGACACATCATAAAAATAAACATATTTTAGAGTTTTCTCTTATATATATCTTCTATTCTCTACTTATATTAAAGCATCAGTTTCTATGGTTTCACGGTTTCTCCCGTTGTCGTGCTCCTCCATATTTAAATAGTAAGAGTGCTAAAACTATACACAAATGGAATTCACGAACCGTGGTTGTTCACTCTAAACCTACATTCACACCCATCTAGCCAACAAATCACATATGCCTTTATAATTATATTATATACTTAAGTATAAATAAAAATCGTAGTAACGTACGGGCACTATGCTAGTATAGTAATTAAGATCATGTTTGGATGTTGCAGTTTTTGATAAACTATGGTATTAGCAACTATAGTTCTAAACCTAAAACCATGGTTTAGGGGGGAAATAGGGATGCATATACAATTCTTTGTAAAAAACAACAACAACATTTTGAACAAGGGAGGAGGTTAGTGTGTATACTTGAATGTGGTTCTTCAGATTTATTTTGAATAAACATTATTAGGTTTAGATATTAACAGTTCCATGAGTTTAGCACCATTATTCCGTCTTAGATCTCATTTCAAACTCTACGACTAATCCAGAGTGGCACAGTGCAGCCTTAAACGCTGCTTATACCATGATACCATAGTTAGAATTAAGGCTGTAATACCCACTTTGTAATAAGAGTATAAAAAGAGAGAAATTATATTCCTTCATACATATATGTGTCATCTATATTGAACACTTCATTTAAGAATAAATAACTAATAACTTATACAATCAAATTGTGCATCATGCTAGATTTTATCTTGTGTGCATTTTTGGTGACAATATAAAAATAGAATAAAAAGAAATATATGATAGTCCAACGTGAAATTTAAAGTTCTAAAGGAGACTAGAAATTGAGAAAAGAGAGGAAAGTACTACGCAAATAAGATAAAATAAATATATAAATAGGAATATATTTACCTCCCATTAATAAATGAATTAATACATTTTTTATCAAGGGTGAATTTCAAAACCGAATTCAAATTCAAATTTGAATTGAGAATAAAGAGAGAAGAAATCAAAAGAAAATAAAAAAGAAGAAGAAGAACTGTACGCTTGGGGCCATTCCTGGGTTTTCGGCCCACTTGCGCCGTCGTGGTGGTCCGCGCGCGCACCGCGCCGCGACTGACGTGCGGGCCTACGGACCAGTGACCCCAAGCGCTTGGGCAAGACTTCAAGCACTGGCAACCGGGCCCCACCAATCCGTCTCAGGTACACGCGAGCGATCCCGCATTCTCACACACTGTCACCTGGGACCCATCCGTCAGTTGGAGCCCACCCCTAACCGGAGCTCCACCATCTCCGTGCGCGACCCCCTTCTGAAAGGAAATTAGGCTTACACCTATATTCCTAAATTGATTTTGGTGGTTGAATTGCCCAATACAAATAATTGGACTAACTAGTTTGCTCTAGTCTATAAGTTCTACAGGTGCCAAAGGTTCACAATAAGCCAATAAAGAGACCAAGAAAAGGGTTCAAACAAAAGAGCAAAAGACAACCCGGAAGGCACCCTAGTCTGGCGCACTGGACTGTCCGGTGTGCCACAGGACAGTGTCCGGTGCACCACCGGACAATGTTCGGTGCACCAGGGCGATCGAAGCCAAACTCGCTACCTTCGGGAATTCTCAAGGGTGCTCCGCTATAATTCACCGGACTGTCCGGTGTGCCAGTAGAAGCAACGGCTACTACGGCGCCAACGGTCACCTGCAGAGGCATTTAATGCGCTACAGTGCGCGCCAGAGTCAGAGCACGCGTGGGAGGCGCACCGGACAGTCTACAGTACATGTCCGGTGCACCACCGGACAGCCAGGCGACCCTACAAGTCAGAGCTCCAACGGTCGGAACCCAACGGCCTGGTGACGTGGCTGGCGCACCGGACTGTCCGGTGTGCCATGCGACAGAAGCCCTCACCAAACGGCTAGTTTGGTGGTTAGGGTTATAAATACCCCCAACCATCCCACATTCAAGTCATCCAAGTTTTTTACCTTCCAACTACTTACAAGAGCTAGGCATTCAATACAAGACACACCAAAGAGATCAAATCCTCTCCCGATTCCACTCAAAGTTTTAGTGATTAGAGAGAGTGATTGTTGTGTTCATTTGAGCTCTTGCGCTTGGATTGCTTCTTCTTTCTCATTCTTTCTTGCGATCATCTCAATTGTAATCAAGGCAAGAGACACCAATTGTGTGGTGGTCCTTGCGGAGAAGTTTGGTTCCCGGTTGATTGAGAAGAGAAGCTCACTCGGTCCGAGGGACCGTTTGAGAGAGGGAAAGGGTTGAAAGAGACCCAGTCTTTGTGACCACCTCAACGAGGAGTAGGTTTGAGAGAACCGAACCTCGGTAAAACAAATTCTTATGTCTCACTTCTTTATTCGTTTGTGATTTGTTTTTACGCCCTCTCTCGGACTCGATTATATTTCTAACGCTAACCCGGCTTGTAGTTGTGATTAACTTTGTAAATTTCAGTTTTGCCCTATTCACCCCCCCTCTAGGCGACTTTCACCTTCAACCACCCTGCGCGCTCGGGTTTTCCACGGATCCTGCATGAGCCAAACCCCGCTGATAAAAAGGAGGGCCTCCCCTTGACCACGCGCGCCTGCCATCACTTCACGATACTCACCGCCAGAGAGAGGAAGTGGGATTGCCGCCGCGTCGTTTCCTCGAAACGTCGCCGTCGTGCCGGGCCAACTCCCACATCGTGCTCTATCCTTTGCGGCGACCAGTGTGATTCTCGGGGGCGAATAGACGAAGTCACGGCTTCGACGCCGCAGGGCCACACATCGGCGTGGTCTGGGTTCTCCTGCGCATTCACCACCGGTAAGAATCCCCTCTCCGATTCCGCCATGAGTATATCATCACGTAGAGTCTTGCGGTTTTGGAATCGAGCGTTGGATCCGTCGCATCGTGACCACCGGGGTTGCGTGTCGTCGGCATGCATACTGCCGCCCTAGTGTTTGGGCCGCTCTGGCGTTGGCTTGCGAAGAGAGAGAGAGAGTGAGTAAACGGGTGTGAGGTAGAAGATAACCGCGGGCCGTCCAATTGGTAGCGTGCGGCTACGATTAGACCATGCCGTAATGGTTCGTTTAGGCGGGGAAAACCATTGATCGATGAACGTGGGGCTGTGAGTGATTCGGGTTTCATTGAATCCGGTTCATCGGATCTTAATCCAAGGGCTGTCCTCGCGCATCACTTCACTGGGGGCGCGATCTAATCTGGACCGCCAGGAAGGGATCCAACGGTCCAAACCCCATCGTACCCCTTCACGAGGCATATTATCTAAAGAGACCCTGGGATTTCTGAAAGTCGCCTAGAGGGGGGGTGAATAGGGCGAAACTGAAAATCACAAAAATAATCACAACTACAAGCCGGGTTAGCGTTAGAAATATAGTAGAGTCCGCGAGAGAGGGCGCAAAACAAATCGCAAGCGAATAATGAAGTGAGACACGCGGATTTGTTTTACCGAGGTTCGGTTCTCTCAAACCTACTCCCCGTTGAGGAGGCCACAAAGGCCGGGTCTCTTTCAACCCTTCCCTCTCTCAAACGGTCCCTCGGACCGAGTGAGCTTCTCTTTCTCAAATCACTTGGGAATCAAACTTCCCGCAAGGACCACCACACAATTGGTGTCTCTTGCCTCAATTACAAGTGAGTGTTTGATCTCAAGAAAGAATGCCAAAAAAAAAGAAGCGATCCAAGCGCAAGAGCTCAAATGAACACAACAAATCACTCTCTCTAGTCACTAGGGCTTTGTGTGGAGTTGGGAGAGGATTTGATCTCTTTTGGTGTGCTTTGCAATGAATGCTAGCTCTTGTATAGTGGTTGGAAGTTAGAAAACTTGGATGCAATGAATGGTGGGGTGGTTGGG
This sequence comes from Zea luxurians, assembly GCA_029449295.1. Lineage (NCBI taxonomy): Eukaryota > Viridiplantae > Streptophyta > Magnoliopsida > Poales > Poaceae > Zea > Zea luxurians. The sequence continues at coordinate 73,814,095 of JAOPSE010000014.1, forward strand.
GTATTTATAGCCCCAACCACCAAACTTGACCGTTGGTGGAGGCTGTCTGTCGATGGCGCACCGGACAGTCCGGTGCACACCGGACATGTCCGGTGCCTCTGCCACGTCATCAATGCCGTTGGATTCTGACCGTTGGAGCTTCTGACTTCTGGGCCCGCCTGGATGTCCGGTGCACACCGGACATCACCTGTTCATTGTCCGGTGCGCCGGTATGGGCGCGCCTGACTACTGCGCGCGCTGCGCGCGCATTAAATGCGCCGCAGGTAGCCGTTGGCGCCGAAATAGCCGTTGCGCCGTGGTTACACCGGACAGTCCGGTGCACACCGGACAGTCCGGTGCACACCGGACATGTCCGGTGAATTATAGCGGAGCGGCGGCTGCGCGAACCCGAGGCTGGCGAGTTGAGGAGGCCGCGCTTCCTTGGAGCACCGGACACTGTCCGGTGTACACCGGACAGTCCGGTGAATTATAGCGAAGCGGCCTGAGAAATTCCCGAAGGTGGCGAGTTCGAGTTGGAGTCCTCTGGTGCACCGGACACTGTCCGGTGTACACCGGACAGTCTGGTGCCTCCAGACCAGAGGTGCCTTCGGTTGCCTCTTTGCTCCTTTGTTGAATCCAAAACTTGATCTTTTTATTGGCTGAGTGTGAACCTTTTGCACCTGTATAACTTATACACTAGAGCAAACTAGTTAGTCCAATATTTGTGTTGGGCAATTCAACCACCAAAATTATTTAGGGACTAGGTGTAAGCCTAATTCCCTTTCAATCTCCCCCTTTTTGGTGATTGATGCCAACACAAACCAAAGCAAATATAGAAGTGCATAATTGAACTAGTTTGCATAATGTAAGTGCAAAGGTTGCTTGAAATTGAGCCAATATAAATGCTTACATGATGCGCATGGATTGTTTTCTTTGTTTTTGACATATTGGACCATATTTGCACCAAAAGTTTTGTTTTTGCAAACTTTTTGTATATTCTTTTCAAAGTCCTTTTGCAAGATAGTCAAAGGTAGATGAATAAGATTTTGCAAGTTATTTTCAAGTTTTGAAATTTACTTCCTTTGTTCAAAATGCTTTTCCTTTGACTAAACAAAACTCCCCCTCAAACAAAGTCTCCTCTTAGTGTTCAAGAGGGTTTTAAGATATCAAATTTGAAAATACCACTTACTCCCCCTTAAGAACACAAAGAGATACCAATTTTGAAATTTATCAATTGAAAATCAAATCATCAATTTAAAATTAGGTTGGTGGTGCGGTCCTTTTGCTTTGGGCTCATATTTTCTCCCCCTTTGGCATGAATCGCCAAAAACAGATACTTGGAATGATATATAGGCCCTTTGAAGTACTTTCTCCTCCTTTGGTCATAAAATAAATGAGTGAAGATTATACCAAAGATGGAGAGTGATGCGGAGCGACGGCGAAGGATGAGTAGTAGAGTGGAGTGGAAGCCTTGTCTTCGCCGAAGACTCCAATTCCCTTTCAATATACCTATGACTTGGTTTGGAATACACTTGAAAACACATTAGTCATAGCATATATAAAAGAGATATGATCAAAGGTATACATGTGAGCTATGTGTGCAAGTTTAGCAAAAGAAATTCCTAGAATCTAGAATATTAAGCTCATGCCTAAGTCTGGTAAAAGATTGTTCATCAAGCGGCTTGGTAAAGATATCGGCTAATTGATCTTTAGTGTTAATGTATGAAATCTCGATATCCCCCTTTTGTTGGTGATCCCGAAGAAAGTGATACCGAATGGCTATGTGTTTAGTGCGGCTATGCTCAACGGGATTATCCGTCATGCGGATTGCACTCTCATTATCACATAGAAGAGGAACTTTGGTTAATTTGTAACCGTAGTCCCGCAGGGTTTGCCTCATCCAAAGCAATTGCGCGCAACAGTGGCCTGCGGCAATATACTCGGCTTCGGCGGTAGAAAGAGCGACCGAATTTTGCTTCTTCGAAGCCCAAGACACCAAGGATCTTCCCAAGAACTGGCAAGTCCCCGATGTGCTCTTTCTATTAATCTTACACCCCGCCCAATCGGCATCCGAATAACCAATCAAATCAAAAGTGGATCCCCGAGGGTACCAAAGCCCAAACTTAGGAGTATAAGCCAAATATCTCAAGATTCGTTTTACGGCCGTAAGGTGTGATTCCTTAGGGTCGGCTTGGAATCTTGCACACATGCAAACGGAAAGCATAATGTCCGGTCGAGATGCACATAAATAAAGCAATGAACCAATCATCGACCGGTATACCTTTTGATCAACGGACTTACCTCCCGTGTCGAGGTCGAGATGCCCATTTGTTCCCATGGGAGTCTTGATGGGCTTGGCATCCTTCATTCCAAACTTGCTTAGGATGTCTTGAGTATACTTTGTTTGGCAAAGGAATGTGCCCTCTTGGAGTTGTTTGACTTGAAATCCTAGAAAATACTTTAACTCCCCCATCATAGACATCTCGAATTTCTGTGTCATGATCCTACTAAATTCTTCACATGTAGATTTGTTAGTAGACCCAAATATAATATCATCAACATAAATTTGGCATACAAACAAATCATTATCAAGAGTTTTAGTGAATAAAGTAGGATCGGCTTTGCCGACTTTGAAGCCATTTGCAATAAGGAAATCTCTAAGGCATTCATACCATGCTCTTGGGCTTGCTTGAGCCCATAAAGTGCCTTAGAGAGCCTATAAACATGGTTAGGGTACTCACTGTCTTCAAAGCCGGGAGGTTGCTCAACATAGACCTCCTCCTTGATTGGTCCATTGAGGAAGGCACTCTTCACGTCCATTTGATAAAGCTTGAAGCCATGGTAAGTAGCATAGGCCAATAATATGCGAATTGACTCAAGCCTAGCTACGGGTGCATAGGTTTCACCAAAATCCAAACCTTCGACTTGTGAATACCCCTTGGCCACGAGTCGAGCTTTGTTCCTTGTCACCACACCATGCTCGTCTTGCTTGTTGCGGAAGACCCACTTGGTTCCTACAACATTTTGATTAGGACGAGGAACTAAGTGCCATACCTCATTCCTTGTGAAATTGTTGAGCTCCTCTTGCATCGCCATCACCCAATCCGAATCTTGAAGTGCTTCCTCTACCCTGTGTGGCTCAATAGAGGAAACAAAAGAGTAATGTTCACAAAAATGTGCAACACGAGATCGAGTAGTTACCCCCTTATGAATGTCGCCGAGTATGGTGTCGACGGGGTGATCTCGTTGTATTGCTTGGTGGACTCTTGGGTGTGGCGGCCTTGGTTGGTCATCCTCCTTGTCTTCATCATTTGCATCTCCCCCTTGATCGTTGCCGTCATTTTGAGGTGGCTCCTCTTCTTGATCTTCTTGTTCAACATCTTGAGCCTCATCCTCATTTTGGTTTGGCGGAGATGCTTGCGTTGAGGAGGATGGTTGATCTTGTGCATGTGAAGGCTCTTTGGATTCCTTAGGACACACATCCCCAATGGACATGTTCCTTAGCGCTATGCATGGAGCCTGTTCTTCACCTATCTCATCAAGATCAACTTGCTCTACTTGAGAGCCGTTAGTCTCATCAAACACAACGTCACAAGAAACTTCAACAAGTCCTGAGGACTTGTTAAAGACTCTATATGCCCTTGTGTTTGAGTCATATCCTAGTAAAAAGCCTTCTACAGTTTTAGGAGCAAATTTAGATTTTCTACCTCTTTTAATAAGTATAAAACATTTGCTACCAAAAACTCTAAAATATGAAATATTGGGCTTTTTACCGGTTAGGAGTTCATAGGATGTCTTCTTGAGGATTCGGTGAAGATATAACCGGTTGATGGCGTAGCAAGCGGTGTTGACCGCCTCGGCCCAAAACCGATCCGGTGTCTTGTACTCATCAAGCATGGTTCTTGCCATGTCCAATAGAGTTCGATTCTTCCTCTCCACTACACCATTTTGTTGTCGAGTGTAGGGAGAAGAGAACTCATGCTTGATGCCCTCCTCCTCAAGGAAGCCTTCGATTTGAGAGTTCTTGAACTCCGTCCCATTGTCGCTTCTAATTTTCTTGATCCTTAAGCCAAACTCATTTTGAGCCCGTCTCAAGAATCCCTTTAATGTCTCTTGGGTATGAGATTTATCCTGCAAAAAGAACACCCAAGTGAAGCGAGAATAATCATCCACAATAACTAGACAGTACTTACTCCCGCCGATGCTTATGTAAGCGATCGGGCCGAATAAATCCATGTGTAGGAGCTCCAGTGGCCTGTCACTAGTCATGATGTTCTTGTGTGGATGATGAGTGCCAACTTGCTTCCCGGCTTGGCATGCGCTACAAATCCTGTCTTTCTCAAAATGAACATTTGTTAGTCCTAAAATGTGCTCTCCCTTTAGAAGCTTATGAAGATTCTTAATTCCAACATGGGCTAGTCGGCGGTGCCAGAGCCAACCCAAGTTAGTCTTAGCAACCAAGCAAGTGTCGAGTTCAGCTCTATCAAAATCTACCAAGTATAGCTGACCCTCTAACACTCCCTTAAATGCTATTGAATCATCACTTCTTCTAAAGACAGTAACACCAGTATCAGTAAATAGACAGTTGTAGCCCATTTGACATAATTGGGATACGGAAAGCAAATTGTAATCTAAAGAATCTACAAGAAAAACATTGGAAATAGTATGGTCAGGTGATATAGCAATTTTACCCAAACCTTTGACCAAACCTTGATTTCCATCCCCGAATGTGATAGCTCGTTGGGGATCTTGGTTTTTCTCATAAGAGGAGAACATCTTTTTCTCCCCTGTCATGTGGTTTGTGCACCCGCTGTCGAGTATCCAACTTGAGCCCCCGGATGCATAAACCTACAAAACAATTTTAGTTCTTGATTTTAGGTACCCAAACGGTTTTGGGTCCTTTGGCATTAGAAACAAGAACTTTGGGTACCCAAACACAAGTCTTTGATCCCTTGTGTTTGCCCCCAACAATCTTGGCAACTACCTTGCCGGATTTGTTAGTTAAAACATATGATGCATCAAAAGTTTTGAATGAAATAGCATTATCATTTGATGCATTAGGAATTTTCTTTCTAGGCAACTTAGCACAAGTTGGTTGCCTAGAACTAGATGTCTCACCCTTATACATAAAAGCATGGTTAGGGCCAGAGTGAGACTTCCTAGAATGAATTTTCTTGATTTTGCTTTTGGGATAACCGGCAGGGTACAAAATGTAACCCTCGTTATCCTGAGGCATGGGAGCCTTGCCCTTAACAAAGTTAGACAAGTTCTTAGGAGGGGCATTAAGTTTGACATTGTCTCCCCTTTGGAAGCCAATGCCGTCCTTAATGCCAGGGCGTCTCCCATTATAGAGCATACTTCTAGCAAATTTAAACTTTTCATTTTCTAAGTTATGCTCGGCAATTTTAGCGTCTAATAATGCTATATGATCATTTTGTTGTTTAATTAAAGCCATGTGATCATGAATAGCATTGATATCAACATCTCTACATCTAGTACAAATAGAAACATGCTCAACATTAGATGTAGAGGGTTTGCAAGATTTTAATTCTACAACCTTAGCATGCAACATATCATTCTTAGTTCTAAGGTCGGAAATTATAACATTGCAAACATCTAATTCTTTAGCCTTAGCAATTAATTTCTCATTCTCATTTCTAAGGCTAGCAATAGAAACATTCAACTCATCAATCCTAGCAAGCAAATCAACATTATTATTTCTAGGATAGGAAGTTGAATCAATACAAACATGAGAATCAACCTTAGCAATTAATCTAGCATTTTCATTTCTAAGGTTGGCAATAGTGTCATGGCATGTGCTTAGCTCACTAGTTAATTTCTCACATTTTTCCATTTCTAGAGCATAAGCAGTCTTGACCTTAACATGCTTCTTATTTTCTTTAATAAGGAATTCTTCTTGAGAATCCAAGAGATCATCCTTCTCATGTATAGCACTAATCAATTCATTTAATTTTTCTTTTTGTTGCATGTTGAGGTTAGCAAAAAGAATGCGCAAGTTATCTTCCTCATTTTTATCATCATCCTCATCACTAGATGTTTCATATTTAGTGGAGGACCTTGATTTTACCTTCTTTTTGCCGTCCTTGGCCATGAGACACTTGTGGCCGACGTTGGGGAAGAGGAGTCCCTTGGTGACGGCGATGTTGGCGGCGTCCTCGTCGGAGGAGGACTCGGTGGAGCTCTCGTCGGAGTCCCATTCCCGGCAAACATGGGCATCGCCGCCCTTCTTCTTGTAGTATTTCTTCTTTTCTCTCCTCTTTCCCTTCTTGTCGTCGCCCCTGTCACTGTCACTAGACATAGGACATTTTGCAATAAAATGACCGGGCTTACCACACTTGTAGCAAACCTTCTTGGAACGGGATTTGTACTCCTTCCCCTTCCGTTGCTTGAGGATTTGCCGAAAGCTTTTGATGATTAAGGCCATTTCCTCATTGTCGAGCTTGGAGGCGTCAATTGGTTGTCTACTTGGTGTAGACTCCTCCTTCTTCTCCTCCGTTGCCTTGAAGGCCACCGGTTGCGCCTCGGATGTGGAAGGTTCGTCAAGCTCGTTGATCTTCTTTGAGCCCTTAATCATGCATTCAAAGCTCACAAAATTCCCGATAACTTCCTCGGGGGTCATTAGTGGATATCTAGGATTACCACGAATTAATTGAACTTGAGTAGGGTTAAGGAAAATAAGAGCTCTTAAAATAACCTTAACCACCTCGTGGTCATCCCATTTTTTGCTCCCGAGGTTGCGCACTTGGTTAACCAAGGTCTTGAGTCGATTGTACATATCTTGTGGCTCCTCCCCTTGGCGAAGACGGAAGCGACCGAGCTCCCCCTCGATCGTTTCCCGCTTGGTGATCTTGGTGAGTTCATCACCCTCGTGCGCGGTCTTGAGTAGGTCCCAAATCTCCTTTGCATTCTTCAACCCTTGTACTTTGTTGTATTCCTCCTTGCTTAGAGAGGCGAGGAGAATGGTTGTGGCTTGGGAGTTGAAGTGCTCGATTTGGGCCACTTCGTCCGTGTCATAATCCTCATCCCCTATTGATGGTACCTGTGCTCCAAACTCAACAACATTCCATATACTTTTGTGGAGTGAGGTTAGATGAAATTTCATTAAATCACTCCACCTAGCATAATCTTCGCCGTCAAAAGTTGGCGGTTTGCCTAATGGAACGGAAAGTAATGGAGTATGTCTAGATGTACGGGGATAGTTTAAGGGGATCTTACTAAACTTCTTGCGCTCTTGGCGCTTAGAAGTTACGGACGGTGCATCAGAGTCGGAGGTGGATGTTGATGAAGTGTCGGTCTCGTAGTAGACCACCTTCCTCATCCTCTTGTGCTTGTTGCCTTTCCGATGCGACTTGTGAGAAGACGATTTTTCCTTCTTCTCGTTGTGGTGAGAAGAGGAAGATCTTTTCTCCTTCCGCTTGGAGGAGTCCTTCTTCTTCTCCCTTCTCTTTGTGCGGGACTCTTCCGATGAAGTGCTCCCTTGGCTTGTAGTGGGCTTGTCGCCGGTCTCCATCTCCCTCTTGGTGTGATCTCCCGACATCACTTCGAGCGGTTAGGCTCTAATGAAGCACCGGGTTCTGATACCAATTGAAAGTCGCCTAGAGGGGGGGTGAATAGGGCGAAACTGAAAATCACAAAAATAATCACAACTACAAGCCGGGTTAGCGTTAGAAATATAGTAGAGTCCGCGAGAGAGGGCGCAAAACAAATCGCAAGCGAATAATGAAGTGAGACACGCGGATTTGTTTTACCGAGGTTCGGTTCTCTCAAACCTACTCCCCGTTGAGGAGGCCACAAAGGCCGGGTCTCTTTCAACCCTTCCCTCTCTCAAACGGTCCCTCGGACCGAGTGAGCTTCTCTTTCTCAAATCACTTGGGAATCAAACTTCCCGCAAGGACCACCACACAATTGGTGTCTCTTGCCTCAATTACAAGTGAGTGTTTGATCTCAAGAAAGAATGCCAAAGAAAAAGAAGCGATCCAAGCGCAAGAGCTCAAATGAACACAACAAATCACTCTCTCTAGTCACTAGGGCTTTGTGTGGAGTTGGGAGAGGATTTGATCTCTTTTGGTGTGCTTTGCAATGAATGCTAGCTCTTGTATAGTGGTTGGAAGTTAGAAAACTTGGATGCAATGAATGGTGGGGTGGTTGGGGTATTTATAGCCCCAACCACCAAACTTGACCGTTGGTGGAGGCTGTCTGTCGATGGCGCACCGGACAGTCCGGTGCACACCGGACATGTCCGGTGCCTCTGCCACGTCATCAATGCCGTTGGATTCTGACCGTTGGAGCTTCTGACTTCTAGGCCCGCCTGGATGTCCGGTGCACACCGGACATCACCTGTTCATTGTCCGGTGCGCCGGTATGGGCGCGCCTGACTACTGCGCGCGCTGCGCGCGCATTAAATGCGCCGCAGGTAGCCGTTGGCGCCGAAATAGCCGTTGCGCCGTGGTTACACCGGACAGTCCGGTGCACACCGGACATGTCCGGTGAATTATAGCGGAGCGGCGGCTGCGCGAACCCGAGGCTGGCGAGTTGAGGAGGCCACGCTTCCTTGGAGCACCGGACACTGTCCGGTGTACACCGGACAGTCCGGTGAATTATAGCGAATCAGCCTGAGAAATTCCCGAAGGTGGCGAGTTCGAGTTGGAGTCCTCTGGTGCACCGGACACTGTCCGGTGTACACCGGACAGTCCGGTGCCTCCAGACCAGAGGTGCCTTCGGTTGCCTCTTTGCTCCTTTGTTGAATCCAAAACTTGATCTTTTTATTGGCTGAGTGTGAACCTTTTGCACCTGTATAACTTATACACTAGAGCAAACTAGTTAGTCCAATATTTGTGTTGGGCAATTCAACCACCAAAATTATTTAGGGACTAGGTGTAAGCCTAATTCCCTTTCAATTTCTCAGATTCAACCCGCAGTCTACCCTGTACTATTCTCTGTGTCTGGGAAATTTTCTGCGCTAGCCCCTGTGTTTTCCAGAAAACGAGGCCTAGTCCAGAGAACAGAAAAACCAGAGAAAAGAATTTAGAAATAGATTTTTGATATTAAATTAATTGCAGAAACTTGTTTAATTCATAGAAAATGCATATGAACTCCAATTTGGTCCATTCCAGTTCCTAAATTTTTGTAATATTATTGTCTAACCATTAATGCCACTGTTTTGGCATGAAATACACATTAAAATTTATCTAGCAATTAATCTTGTAGTAAATACTTAAAACCTTCAGAAATTCATATCTTAAGATCTGTAACCCCAAATTTAATGATTCCAGTTCCTGTGATCTCATTTTAGTGTCTAGATTATTACTGTGTATTTTATTTATAGGTTTGGTGTAATGTTAATTTTGTTGTACTATGTATGTATTGTGTTGATGCAAGTAGACGAGCAAGCTACAGAGGATTCTGGGGTTCAGCTGATAGAGACTGTTGAGCAGGAGCTCGTGGAAGGCAAGTTGTGCCCTTGATCACTTCCTTTTACCCATTCATGTTCTTATTAATCATAATGATCTGCATAGGTTAATTTTGCTGGGACCCAATAGGATACCCTAGATTTGACTATCTTTATACCTTGTTTCACCACTGGTTTTACTACTAAAGTTTTGGGTAGTACATGCTATTGCTTTATGTGGATTTGGGTATAGAGATATTTATGACTCATGATTACACTTTTTGTTATCTGTTCATTATTTTATGTTCATGATAAGATCATTATGTTAATGGGAACATGGAGAACCACCCGAGAAAACAGTGCTACCACAAGGATTTAATGGGACGCCCTTGGCTAATTAATTAGGAAAGCTAGTGAATGGCTACCTTACCCGAAAGGGGCAAGGGCAGTAGGGGAGTGGTCAGTGTAGGGAGGTCCTTGGGTTGATTTTGCTGCGATGGCGGTCAGGCGAGGGATTCCTGCACTGGAGCTTCCTATAAACTATAGCGGGTAGTCTGAAGCTAGTGGAACTTTGTAAAGGCCTTGTAGTGGTACCCTGCCTCACTTCCTTGGTAGAGGTGTATGGAGTCTGATCAACTCTGTGGCAAATGGGTAACACGACTTGTGGGTAAAGATGCGCAACCTCTGCAGAGTGTAAAACTGGTATACTAGCCGTGCTCACGGTCATGAGCGGCTCAAACACTCACATGATTAATTTATGAAACTTAAACTTAACTTGTCATTTCATTGCATTTGGGATTATTTTATTATTACTTTTATTTATTATTTCTAAGGATTGGTATTTACTTACACTTAGTAATTGCTAATAAAATTTTGACCAACTTATAAAAGCAATGCTCAGCTTCAACCTTTACTTCATTGATCAGCCTTACACTTCATGAACTCCCACCTTTGGTGAGTTCATGCCACATTATTCCCCACAACTTGTTGAGCGATGAACACGTGTGAGCTGTAACACCCACTTTGTAATTGCTAGATAAAGTACCAATAGAGGAAACAATTTCTCTCCTTATGTGAGTTTGATCTCTATGCGTCATCATATGTGAACACCATATTCCAAAAGCAAATAATTAATAAAAGAATATATGCCATTAAAATGATGCATCATGCTGGATATTGTTTCTGTGTGTGCATTTTGTGATAAGGAATATAGTAAAAAGTCCAAAGTAGGATGGGACATCTAAATAAATCCTAGAAAAAGGAATGAAAGGAGATTTTATATGAGTAAAAATAATATAAAATAAACAAATAAATAAATAAGATATTATTTCTAAACTAAAAGTTTTAATGTGACACCTGACTCAAATATGGAGCTCAAGCAAACAAATTCAAATTTGAATTCAAATGAATTAAGAATAAAATGGAAAACAGAAAATAAAAAGAAAAAGGGAGGAGAGCTAACTGGGCCTCGGAACCCACAATTCGGCCCACTGGCGGGAGATCACCGCGCGGCCCAGCTCTTCCGCGCCCGCTCGCGCGTGCGGCTGACAAATGGGTCCCGCGCGTCACCCGCTGTCTCGCACCCACGTTGAACCGGCTACTCGCTGTCGCTGGGGCCCCACTGGTCAGCACGTTTCCCCTCTCAACGCCATTGCCGTGCGCGAGCTCAACGATCCGTGCGGGTAATGCGGGAGCCGTTGCCGTAATCTCGGACCTCCCTGCGCTATAAGGCTACAGATTAAGTGCCGCTCTCGCCCCTCATTGATCCCGAGCGATTAGCCAGCACCGGCGTGTGTGGGAGCGGTCTGGGCGTAGCGCCATTGCCGCCGTGACGATTGACGCCGCATCCGCGCTCTGTCCTGCCTTCCTCGCCGGTAATCCCCATCTCCTTGCTGCGGAATCTCTCTGAGTTGGTATAAGTTCATACCGCGCCCGAATTAGGTCCCTGGGGCATTGGGAATTGCTCGCCGGTGTTGAAGTCCTCCGTGAAATCGCCCCTTCACGTGGCCGGGGATCTCCACTGCGTGTCGCAGCGAGCCAATTCCTCCATGGCGCTCCTGATTGTAGCCACATCGTTTTGCGCTAATGGGGCATGGGTTTTTCACCGGGAAAATGGGGAACGCGGGTCTCCGGCGTTGCGCGCCGCCGTGGGTGAGCATCGCCGTCGTGCTGGCCCAACTGATGGGTGAGCACGATGCCGCTCGACCGTTGGATGTGATTTACACGGCTCTGATTAGATCGAGGTAATACCCCTTCGTGGGATGCAATCTAGGCCACACGATGGTGATCGGAGGGCTGAGAGTTTGGCGCGCGCGTGGTTAGATCTCGAGCCTCGATCTCGGATCCATCGGCTGTAGACGCGTGCTGATGCGGTGTGATCCTAGCGGTCGAATTCTAATCGGACGACTGTGAGAGCCCCATACCCCTTCGCGGGTCATTTTTGTTAAAGAGTCCTCGGGCTTCCGGGAAATCAACCCGCCGTCCAGTGAACGCTATGCGCTGTGTCTCGGGCAACTTGCCCCGAGCCCCCTGGGTTTCTCTAGATTTGAGGCCCAGTCCAGCACAGTTTTAAATTGATTAAATGATTAGGAAATTGGATTTTTAATACAAAAATAAATTCTAGAACTTGAATAAATCATATAAAATCCATTTTTAGTCCAAATTAGTTCATTCCAGTTCCTAAAATTTTGTAATTTTATTATCTATCACCTAGAACCTCTGTTATGTCATGAAAACAGTAAGAAATTTATTTATCACTTAATCCTATTTAAAGCACATAAAACCTTTGAAAATGCATAACTTAAAATCTATAACTCCAAAAATTATGATTTCTGTTCCTAGGATTTTATTTTAATGTGTAGATTATTACTGTGTATTTTGTTTATATGTTTGGTGTAATGTTAATTTCTCTATATGCACTGTGCTTGTTTGTATTGTGGCGAGTAGAAGAGCCCGTTGCTGAGGATCCTGGTGAGCAGCAGGTTGAAGTAGCTGAGCAGGAGCTCATTGAAGGCAAGTTGTGCCCTTGACCACTTTTTACCCAATAATGTTCTTTAATATCACTTATCCATGCATAGGTTAATTTTGATGGGGCCCAATAGGTCACCCTAGATTTGTTGATCTCATTACCTTGTTTACCCCTGAATCACTTGGGTAGTTTGCTATTGCTTTACATGGTTTTGGGATAATCATTTATTAAATCTATGTTCCAATTATTCTTGTTATTCTATTTATGTTCATGTTGAGATCATTAATGTTAATTGGAACATAGAGCTTAACTTGAGTAACACGTGCCACCACAAGGGAGGAATGGGACCCCTTGGCTGACTAATTAGGAAAGCTAGTGGAAGACTACCTTACCCGAAAGGGGCAAGGGCAGTAGGGGAGTGGTCAGTGTAGGGAGGTCCCTGGTTGATTTTGCTGCGATGGCGGTCAGCCAGGAACCCTGCATTGGAACTTCCTATAAACTGTAGCGGGTTTTCGGAAGCTAGTGGAACTTTGTAAAGGCCTCGTAGTGTTGCCCTGCCGCGCTTCCTAGGTAGAGGTGTATGGGATTCATGACCCCTTGGCAGATGAGTAACATGACTTGTGGGTAAAGGGTACAACCTCTGCAGAGTGTAAAACTGGTATACTAGCCGAGCTCACGGTCATGAGCAGCTCAGGACTCTCTGATGTTTAAATTATGGAACTTAAATTCAATTTTGTCATTTGCATTGCATGGGTTTGTTATTAATTTTGTTCTATTACTTTACTTATGGTTTGGTATTTACTTACACTTAGTAACTGCTAATAAAATTTGGACCAACTACTTAAAAGCAATGCTCAGCTTTAACCCCTGTCATTGATTTAGCCTTACACATCACATGAACTCACACCTTTGTGAGTTTATGTCCACTGGTTCCCCACAACTTGTTGAGCTATGATCATGTGTGAGCTCACCCTTGCTGTCTCACACCCCCCCCACAGGAGAAGATCAGGTGGTTCAGGAGGAGCCGCCTAACACTGAGGAGTTCGATCTGATCTAGGTGGCGTTTCCCAGTCGACATTGGCGCCGACGATCCTTAGTTCGTTTTATCTTTATTACTTTATTTTGTAATAAGTCTTCCGCTATGTAATAAATACTCTGATGTTTTATGACATTTATCTCTATACACTCTGTCATTATATGTGTTGTCTTCTTGGCGCATGTATGAGATGCACCTGGCTTTGTTCCTTAAAGCCGGGTGTTACATGAGCTCACTCTTGCTGTCTCACCCCCCCCACAGGAGAAGAACAGGTGGTCGAAGAGGAGCCGCCTAACACTGAGGCTTTCGACTTGATCTAGGTGGCGTTTCCCAGTCAGCTTTTCTGGCGCTAAGGATATATTTTAGTTCCTGCGATATTCATAATTTATTTTTGTAAGACTTCCGCTATGTAATAAGTACTCTGATTTTATTGTGACATTTATTTCTATACACTCTGTTATTATATATGTTGTCTCCTTTGACGCATGTATGAGATGCACCCGGCTTTGTTCCTTAAAACCGGGTGTGACAAAGACGCTATTTGAATCCACTAACAGTTAATAGTTAGTTTGGGTTATAGTTTAGAGCTAATATTTACTAGCTAACAAATATTTGGATGCTATCTAGAACCACTATTTGGTACTAGGAGGGCATGTGGATAGAGATAAGTGGAAGCGCAAAAAAGTGTCTTTTTGGCAATTTATCGGTTGGTTTTTATAGCTATAAGATAGTTGTTAACTAAGTGACCATCTTATGAGGACATCACCTCCTTCATTTGCACGTATTGATTCTCCAACGTCGGACGATATATTCATGACGTGACGACCTTTACACTATATAATCAATAGCCACCACCTATATTAGACTTAGATTTTGCTTTAGATCAATCCATCTTTGCAAAGACATCATTACCAGTTTGTGAAATCCCACTTTGTGATCTTAATGATACGTCTACTATTGTCACATTAATTGACTTGTGTACTTTCTTGTTCTTGCCTGTGTTATTTGTTTTGTATGCAGAGATTAGCCTTCTTTGTCGATGTAAACTAGATTAGTGACACGATTGATGCAGAGGAGTTGTGATGTTAGTGTTGCAGGGTTTAGGTCTTTAGATCTAAATCTAGATCAGTGTGTTGTGTTCCACCAAAAAAGAGTTGTTGTGAACTTGACAAAAGATTGGGAACCATGTCTCCATCAACATCATTAGTTAAACTATTAGCAATTTTTACTAGCTAACCATTACCTAGGTGGATCAAAACAAGGAAAAAACAATACAATTTATGACCTAAAACCATTAGCTTATTTAAAATACCAAAGTTTATCTTTTTTCCAACCTTCAAAATGTATGTAGTCTAATTTCCAACACTGAGCTACGAAACTAGATAATATACACCCCTACTATTGAAAACGAATACACTTGGTCATCTAGTTGGCTTTATAGGTGGGTTTCTAGTTTATAAGAATAATAAAATATGGCTTCATCTCTTAATATTTATAATTAATTTATTTAAATTTAACATATACGAAGATAGTATAATTTTTAAAATGTTATATACTTATATATATATATATATATATATATATTTGAACCTATTTTTATATTGTTTTATTACTTATATAATCGTGCTTATTTATTTATTTGCAATAATAGCTCTAATCAGAACATCAACAATACCATTTTAAAAATTGAACTATTTTAATGTTTTTAGATCTAAAATAAAATAAATTATAATTTTTAGAGATAAAACATGATTTTTATTATTTATAGAAAATATAAAACAACCTTTGAAACTTTTTAGAGTACTAAATTTATTCGGTTTCGATTTGTTTGAGGATGTGCATTATCCTGTTTCATAATTCAGAGTTAAAACTTAAAAGTCAAACTCGCGTGCAGCATGAAGGTTGAAACATGCATGTATCTTACCCTTTACAGAAATGATTTTGAAAAAAAAAGCGTTCACCTTATTTTGAGATTAAAAAATGTAGCAACTTTAACTTTTTGTTAATAGTCTAGTCTTTTTGTTCGCTTCATGGAGACAAGGGTTGTATTTGGTACACATACCTTGCTTATTAGCACAATCTATGAACGGAGCAGCAAAGTACGTACATAGAGTTGCTCCATACTATTCTGTTAGGTAAAGGGGTCCTTTTTGTTATTAGCACAATCTATGAACAGACCAGCTGCATGTGTTGTTTTAATAACAAATAATTTAAATTCTGACAAAATTGGTACAAAAATATACTGATATCTATCAAATTAAGATGTAAATTATAAAAACTATTTCATAATGCAGCTGATGAAACTGATGAGATCATAAAAATTATCTCTTTTTTCCAATAAACATGGCCAAACTCGCTATGATTTTTTCCTAGGCCACTCAAATTCCTTTGAATTCTAGTACGGACGGAGGAATTATGCGTAATCCGCCCACCATCTTCAAATGAACAAGTTTCTAAGATCTAAAATTTCTCCTAAAACAGCATTCTACACAAATATGAAATATTGTCTCCTAATGTGGAAGCTACCATCAAACATGTCAGGCTGTCCTTCATGGTCGACGCAAACACGCACGTCGATTTCGGTGAAGATCGAAGCAGATCGGATCTGAACAGCTCATGCCATGGTTTCGTCGTCGACTAGCTAGCTAGCTAGAACACAACCAACCGATAACGTTAGCTTCTGGAGTCAATGAAGTCCGGACGACGTGAGGATCTCTCGCCAGGCATGTTCGTCCCCATATCTAATCATTTCTCGATTTGACGACCAACGTGGTGCCAACTATTCAGACATTCATTACATGCATGTCATGCTTGCTTGCATGATTCTGAGCTTCCAGTAATATATAGTCAGCCCTGCCTTTTTGCATCCTCTTTTCTTCTGGTTATTGGATCCAATAGAACTGTTGTTATTATTGAAGGAGTGGAGATGAATTCATCACACAGATCCACGGCCAGAATGCGTGGTTTGGAGTTGGAGGATGCTTCAACTCCAAGGTGTGGTAGTGCCATTCTACATGCACCATCATCATGGGCACCGAGTGGCCGTCACGTACATGGAACTATCAATTAAAAACGTATACTACTAGCTTATCTCTAAAATCTCCTGTGTATGATTATCGTGCTACAGCCAGCTGGAAGCTAATTAATTAAATGCATGGCTATACGGTTCTCTGATACCAGATCAGTAACATACAGTAGCAGAGAGAGAATGCAGTTAATATGCACTCCTACGACAATGTTTGACCCAAAAAACCATTTGTCAACTCAACCCGGATCAGAAATTATTATATGTACTCTCCCCTTTCCAATTTATAATTGATTTGGCTTATTTAATTCTAACTTTAACCACCTGTCTTATTCAAAAATTTATAAAAAAACAAACAAAAAAACCATTGTGGTTTTGTTTACATTTGACTTCAAATTTTGCATCTCTTTCAAAGTTATAGTTAAAAAAGCCTAAAAGAATTATGTATTGAAACGGAGCGAATACTACCATACGAGCACAAACAAAGCTTTTGCCGGTCGTCCATCGGATCCGCACGTCGACCTACCTGATTTCCACAGGGGTATTAAATAATTCATAACAAGTGCCGAATCACTGTTGACTTCCGATCCCCTGTGACGTCGTTGGAGATGGCAAAGTTAGGTTTGGGCTTGGGACTTGATGTCAGCAAATATGTCCTTCCGTTGCTTGCTTCGATAGTTCGATCGACAAGCAGGTTGCTAACGGGATCCTCTCAGCTAACATTAGCAGTATTAATAGCAAAACATAAAAAAATTAATAGCTAATTATTAGCTAGGTGATGGTAAGATAATAGCCAAACTATTAGCTTGGGACCAAACAAGACTTCGGCTAACTTTTAGCAGCTTATAGATCCAAATTTGTTCGGATCCACAAGTTAACTGAAAATTTTAGGCAGAAACCAAAGTTATATGGGTACTTTAGTATCGATTCTTGTAAAAAATCGGTAAATATTTTGGATGGAAACCGAAAAAAGATCTTTCTTACCGGTTCTTAAAAAGAACCACCACATATGGAAACTAAAAAGGGAACTTTAGTTCCGGTTTTTTACTAAAACCGTTACTAAAGGTCTCTCTGTTCTCGATGCCAACTTAATTGAGATATATAAGTACCTTTTAGTGTCTTCAACCCGTAATGATAACTTAACAAACTTAACATTGGTACCGGTTGTAGACACTGACCACAGTAGTAATATCTTCTAAAAACACGACGGTTAAAAAATGATACCGACACTTGAGTCCGGTACTACTACCCTCGGACGGAAGCCTCCTTTCTCTTTCTTTAATTAGTTGTTAGTTGTAGCTTGGAAAGTACCGTGGGCTAATCCTCTCATTTTGAACACCATTGTCGTTACTAAGCCTAAGCCAGCGCACGTACAAGCGGTGCGATGTTTCCAAACAAAGGACAGCCCAGCGGGAGCATGTCTTCAAAGATGCAACCAATTTACTCGCGACTGCAGAGGCTGGCTTCACATCTACATATAGATAATCAAATATAAATCTCACACGCGTAGAGTCTGGACACTGGCTTATTATATCTCGCGATGCAAGTACCAGCAAATTCAGCCAAACACATGGAAAAACGACAGGTGGCGCCAAACATGGAACACCACCAACACGTAACGGCGGGTTAGCAAACGACGCGTCAGCACAGCACGTCTCGCGTTGCCAACTTGGTACTTGTACCGGAGGGAGTTGACCACATCTTCGATTCAGATCACAGTACAAGTCACAGTGAAAACGACAATTTGTGAAGAATAAGAAGAAAAAGGGAGTCCATTGCATTGGTAAACATTAGGCAGCCTAATTTTCATTTCTTGGCTAACATCCAACGAAGTTCGTTGGGGGTGCAGATTTGTAAGTAGGCTGAAGAATGTTAAGTAACCCTAGTTAGGGTTATGTGGGCAAATACCTGCTTTGCCCCTGAGGGGTCTCACATCTCTATATAAGGAACCTGTACACCCCCTCATAATATAGAGAAGAGAACGAGGTCAAAGGCCCAACCCTACATCGTGTCTCGTGTGTTTCCTCTGTCGTGCTTCTGGGAAGGGGTACGAGTCTTCCACGACTTCTTGCGCCTAATCTGTTGACGGGAGGGAATGGTGCGGATCTGGTGATCCGTGGTAACGTAATTCTCAACACGTTATCAGCATGCTCTACCTTGATGTTGCTACGGATCCAATCGGCACCGACTCTCCACCACGCCGGCAGGTCCTCCGGCTTTGCCGAACTGTCCTACGCGACAGGCTTCGTATCCGTTCGCTGAATAAGAAAAACGGTATGAAATTTTTTATGGATCTGCGATTTAATTTTGTTGTGCGTGCGAGAAGAAAACATAGCACCACCGTCGTACCTGTCGGTGCCTGCGCATGCCATACGACTTTCTGCTTGCCCGAGAGTGATGTTAGGTCCCAGACCCCCGATCGGCAGCAGACAGATCCATTTGGCGACTGCCCCCTGACCCTGCTGAGTCGGAGGCTCAGCGTCGTGTTCATCATCTCCTCGTCGTCGATCATCTCCTCGATCGTGGGCAATGGCGCCGCCATCGCCCGCACCTCCACGGCGCTAATACTGCCTACAGCCATGGCAGCGATGCACCGAGCTCGACATCGAGCGTGTTGATGATGCCCTGCTGGCATTCCCGCCGTTGTCGGACATGAGATTTGCGACCCTACTAGCATTAGCATCAGAGACTGGTACGGTCAACGGGTGCATCTACCTCCTCGTATGCGCGTAGGATGGGCTAGACGAACACCGGAAATGACCTCTGCATGTAAGCTGCAGGTACAAGCAAGTGCGTCGTGGCATCCACACATACCAGCCCTGTGCATGGTGGACAGTTTCTAGTGATATTCCTACTGTCGAATAAAATGGATCACTGCATGCGCTTGCAAAATCCGGTCAAAGTGGCAATTTTTGCGCATGCAATCCCTCCGACGATCTCTCACGTTCGTTGTATGTTTGACTTTGTTCTTTACTGGGTCCTGCAGCATCGAGTATCAGTCTTGCTAGCTAGAAAATTAAGTGTACTTTTTGAAGGTTCATCGTATATGGTAGCCGAAGGATTTGCCTTGAATTTGGTACTACCTTAACAAAATCGACCATGTTTTATGTTTCAATTTCTACTTTAATTAATTATTTCCTGCAGTAAATAATTAGTAGAAAATACATGCTTAAATATAGTAAAATATTTTTACACCTGATGTGTTATATTCATGTGTTAGTTTCAAAGGTTATTTTTCTGCCTTTACTGTGTAGTAAATAACTAGCAGAAAATTATTAAAATGCATGTGAAGGTTATATTGTGTATACTCAAATCGCTCTAAATATTTGTGTTGCGTTGAACTTTTGGGCTCACGTCGAGTGATTAAATGATATAGTGAGTACTCAGACACGTCGATCAGACTACATTTTTAGTTGACTGAACTATGGCATTATTGGCTAAGCATTGACTGCGCCCTGGCAACACTACACGTTATTTGTGTCGTAAGAACTTGGTTGCGTCATGTGATTGCTATGTTGTACTCTCGCTTAATCGGACCACTCCTGTTGAGTTGGACCGGCATCGCCGAGTCACGTATTTTTCGCATGCCCTGTAGGCACTGTTCGTCTGTCGTTATCACCGAGCCACTATTGCGTCTGTTGTGCACGTTGTGTGGACTTATCGCGTACCCCAATTACTGAGCCACAACTGCGCATGTTGCGCTTGTTATGGAGGCTTGTTGCGTTGTCATAGCCCAGATGGCCACACACGCGTTGACGCTAGATACGATAGGGCTTGTACTCGTGTGGATTGTGGTGGTTCGTTCAAGCCCTAAATTCACATTATGCGCAACCTTCGTAAACAATGTTGTTTAACTCTATATTTTGTTTGATTGTGTTGTGTGGCATCATATATTTATTTATATTGACAAGTGACCATAACAACTATATCAAGCTCTATAGTGCTTGAATAATCTGGAAAATTAAATGAAATAATATAGAACACAGATAAGTTAATTCTCTACTCTCTCCTCATGCATAAAGTTTTACCCGAAGTAACCTGAAGAAATTCAATATTAATGCATGAAAGCCTTTTTGGCATAAAAGATATCACAACATAGGATTCTGTTAGTAAGCAAAGAGACCTTATCAAATGAATAAAGGCCAGAAATCTCAGTCATACATTGCTCAACCAGATGTTAGCACATTGCTCTCTTTGTCGCTGAATGCCATGAAGCAAACTATGAGATAAAAGGACATGTAACCGCTAGCAACACGAAGTTGCGAGTATACCGAGAGGTTATTCTGAGAAATTTTGCACTATGTTGGTGTGAAAACCATGGTGTGTTCCTGTCGAACCACTTTGCTCGTCCTATCTAGGACCTTTATGCTTGTGTTGTATACATCTCTCAAAATTGTAAATACCCCTAGTTGTTGAATTAACTCGGGATAGTCCTTTGACAAGTTTGGTATACACTGTAAGCTAAATGGTAAAGGTCGATCCTGAATGGACACAAACCTGGTGTTTATGTAGCCGAACTACACTGAATTCCACCCTTTGGCATGCTTACCATTATCTACCTCCGATCTACCAGAAGTGAGAAGAGTAGACAAATAACTATGAAATCCCACTCACCACATAGCTTGAAGCTAAATTATACATTGATATGTCCTTGGTCCTCGGAGCCAGAAGAGACATATGTCTTGACCACTAGACTACTAGTGTCGATAATTTGTGATAGAAATATGAAGATCTTGTACATACCTGTTGTATCCTCTCTACTGCTGATGATTTCTTCGTATGAGATCGGTAATATCTGTTGTTGAAGATGGATCCTAGGCGGATACCAGTCTTGTTTTGTTCTTGCCAAGCAGTTATCATCATTTGCTTCATCAAAAGCTAGTTATATGGTGATTTTTCCCAGATAAAATGAATTCTTGGCCTTATCTGTTTTATTCCAAAGCTTCTCTTTTTGCCGAACAACGAAGAGATCGAAATAATGCTTTATAGAAAAAATTGGTATATAATATGAGGAGAAATGTTTGCACTGCTGGCAACATCACAAATTATTAACTATTGTTATAAATTCTCTCTCAAAATTATAATACCTAAAATTGTTGCACAAATTGATACCCAATTTCAGAATAGTATGAGTAATTGGGTGAACCATGGGCAGTGATAAAAACGAGCTGGACTATACATCTATGCATATAAAAATATTTGCTTGGCAGCATTAGCCCGATGCCGTGCACTTTACTACCATTATCTACACACATATTTCCTATGTGCTTAAACGCACAATGCAAACAATGAATGTCTTTGTGAGCGTTAGACCCTGATGGTCATTTTACTTGTTGATCTGAAGTCAACTAATGGCTCCAAACGACGAATGGTATTCATGAGCCCCTGAAGGACCCTTATGGATAAAATAGTGTTGTGCATGTTAGTCTAAATCTTAACGATTGATTGTGCATTTGGTAACAATAACAATAAGTTTGCAGAATTGTAAACACGAAGCAACTTGTTGTTGCGTGTCTTGCTGGATGTTGATACTAACCCTTCATGTTGAAGAAAAAATATGTAGTATTCATACCACTACATTAATCTAAGTCCAAAGCTCATTGCATTAAACCCCAATCTGTAATGTGCGTAAGATTTCCCAAATAAATCACCACAATAGCATACATTGGCCACAACTGGATGATTGTGGTTGGGGATTTTATCTCTATGCTTTTAGAAAATCTCGGCAATAGGGGGGAATGCCCATCTTGTGTAATGCCTCAATATTCTATAAAACGCACAAAAGTCAAACTGAACCTGTCGTTTAGTGTGTACTCCTGTGTATATGGAGTTTGCCAGAAATCGTTGAGCATTAACCATATTGGTTTGAATGCTTCTACCTGATGTAGATGTGGATATACCCGGGATTAATATCATATCCACATTTGACTTATTGGCATTTGATCTATTCCGCGGGGACGCCTACGAATATGATCCATCAGCCTTAGTCAAAGCATATGTTCTGATTGCAGATTCACGTAGTCTGTGATAACTCTCCTCCAATTAATTCACCCTGATGGTGATTTGCCTCACTGAGAGGTTCATCTTAATGATGAAATTTCTAGCAATGCGCGCAATATCATTGTGCTAGAAATACAGAACAATGAATCTTTTGTTTTTGGGAAATGACAAAGATCATTATTAAATGTGGGAGACAAATGTGTCGACATCTATCTTGCCTCTATAGATTACAAAGGGATCCAAAACAAAGTCCTAGGCATGAGTGCTTGAAGTTCTCTTATCGGGTCATTGATAAATGCAATCGAGGCTGAACCAATAATCGCAAAATGAAAGTCATGAGCTTGAAGTTCGGATATTTATGGGCACAATTGAAATAATGTGTGGTGAATGCGATGGTTCAAGTGGTCTTGTAAGAGACCCATCCCACATGTGTGTTGAATAAACACTGTTCCACTATGTAATATATCTGGCAAATGGCATGAATTAAAATATGCAGTAAATAGGATTCGAAAGATCCGTCATGAGATCCAAGGAGGACTCATATTCTTGAATTATAAATATGCAACATATAAATTTCATACCGGATAATACATTCCTGATGAATGATCACTCTCCTGTGTAGAGAGAATATCTCCTAGTTGAGATTATAGTTTCTAAATGGAACCTTTCCGGAAGAAACAAAGTCTGTGTTGAACACCAAAGTTTGATAACCCATATAATGGGATAAAGACTCATACATACCCGAAAAGTAATAAGATGAGGTACCAAAGGACTTGTAGTTCAGTGAATAAGCACATGTGCATCCCACGAGTTTTACTCATGGTATTTTTCACTAGATGTGGAATTACAGTATCCTCTAAAGCCCCGATGGCAGAAACCTATAAGGTTTAAGTGTTATTGGCAAAATATCCCCATTGTGCCAGAATGACAGACTATAACGATGTATCTGATCGATGAAAAATCCCTGATGGATTACGATATTTGATGGACTTTTGTTACACCATCATAGATGTTGCAATGGATGAACGTCTGGAGCGATGTGTCATATTTAGAATATGTACTATTGCAACTATATTATCTCCTAAGTTCTATTGAAGGACATGTTACTTGCTTTGCACAACTATGTATAAATTGTGGTGTAAGATAGAAAATGATAGCACCCCAACCTCATCCATTCTCGTTATTCCAAATGAACAATGAGACATATTTCTTGAAGAATATGCTTGAGCTATGAGGGATAACGACTTTGAAAGATGTCATCGTCAGAGGAAGCGAATGTTTATATTGATCACAATTGTGAGACAATAAATGTCATATTCTATGCCCTCAAGGCGTGAGCTTGATGATCAATATGTGAACCTTTATGGAATTTTCTATCAAATATATAGATCTAGTTGATCGAATACCATCAGTCAAAGTGGCTTATTTATATTGATATGTGCACTTACCTCGTATATCCTAGAAGTGAGTAGAGGTAAAGTTCCTGGAATAGTCCTTGCAAGGATATGCAATCCGTTTGCTAAATCTTTATGTGCATATACTTCTAGAAGAAGATGTTTGCCTTATTGATACGGTTTTGCAAGGATCAGGGGAGCACATTTCTAAAGTTAGCCCTTGTAGAAGATTCGATAGAATCTAGATCCCAGAGGATCGAAATCTGTCCCGATGACAGTTATTGTACTCTTTTTCCCTTGGTGAGTTTTCTTGAAGTTTCTCACATGAGGTTTTTAATGAGGCAACAAAGTGCAAATGTAATTTGTATCACCATGCACTCTTTCTCCACATTTTTCCCACTGGGTTTTTCGAAGTTTTAACGAGGCATGTGTTGGTCGCGGTATTCGCCCAATGGGGAGTGTTAAGTAACCCTAGTTAGGGTTATGTGGGCAAATATCTGCTTTGCCCTGAGGGGTCTCACATCTCTATATAAGGAACATGTACACCCCCTCATAATATAGAGAAGAGAAAGAGGCTAAAGGCCTAACTCTACATCGTGTCTCGTGTGTTTTCTCTGTCGTGCTTCTAGAAAGGGATACAGATCTTCCACGACTTTTTGCGTCTAATCTGCTGACGGGAGAGAAAGGTGCGGATCTGGTAATCCGTGGTAACGTAATTCTCAACAAAGAAGTCTCGCTTCAATTCAGTTTCTTTCCTTTGCTTTGCAGCCGGTGGCTGCTCCTGCTCTGCTACGGTCCGATCCGGCCGGTTGATTCGGTGGTTCCGTTGGACCGTCACCTCACCGTCGAGCTCCGGCCCACCTCCTGGGCTCTGGATGCTGGATCAGTACAGCTAGCACTGCTACGGAGACGATGATAATCTCACGGCCAGGCCAGGTATCCCCTCCCGTCTGTTTCATCAATACAGGAGTACAGCACTTGGACAGCCAATGGCGATGCGACGTCGACGAGACGCGCGCTTCGATTCATAGGTATATATTGCGACGAAAATCTGCTCGTCTGTGGTCGCCGTGCAAACTGTGGAAGTGGAAGTAGTTTTTGTTAAGTAACCCTAGTTAGGGTTATGTGGGCAAATACCTGCTTTGCCTCTAAGGGGTCTCACATCTCTATATAAGGAACATGTACACCACTTCATAAGACATTAATCAGAAAGAGGCCAGAGGCCCAACCCTATATCCAGTGTCTCGTGTGTTTCCTCTGTCGTGCTTATGGGAAGGGAGACGGGTTCTCTACATCTTGCGCCTCTACTGCTGACGGGAGGGAAGAGAGCAGATCTGGTGATCCGTGGTAACGTAGTTCTTAACACGTTATCAGCACGCTCTACCTCGACGTTGCGGCGGGCATCAGATCTGTATCAACACCATATTCGTGGAGCGGCACCGACAACAGCGAGATCCGGTCGACCGCAAGACCACGACGCAGGCGCTTCTATGACGAGGGCTCATCCATCTTCCCCACCGCGGTCGACACCTATGGCAGTCCTGCATGGCCGCGAGAGCCCGCCGCCACGCGCGGCTAATCGCGCCCATCTCAACGGCCCAAGGCCATGGCGATTGGCCAGCGCGCCCCCACACCATCAGCTACTCCATACTGCTGATGTCGACCCTGTGTGGCCTCCGCGGTCCGCGCTCATGGTCGCGTTGCACTCCATACGTTGTCGTCGATCAACGAACCACATCGTCTTCGATGGCCATGGCGCTGCTGGAGCCTACTACGTCGAATTCACGCGAGACACTCTTCCGCCCCTCCTACTCGCCCTACGTTGCAGGCGACGGCACAAGGGCCAAGCGCACGTCGTCGGCGCTGATCCAGCCTGCTGACTTCGCACACAGCGCTCCAAGCACCACTGGCCCACTGCGTCGTGCACTCGTGCTGCGGGACACCGTGGGGCTGCAGGCCATCCTGGCAAGCCTCCCGCCGGTCTCGCGTTCTCCACCGTCTTTGGTACGTATACGTAATATGCTCCTTACCACAGAATAGTCTCGCATCACATGCAATAGCAGTGCGTGCATGCGGTCCGTGATTGGAGCCTAGTGCATGCAGTAGTTGGGCGCAGCTGCCTTTGTTTTTCACGGCATCCCGTGGTCCCCTCGATGGCCACGAAATTATGCATGTGTTGGTTAGAGATCCTAATTAAGTGGCTTTGAACGAGTGGTCCTAGCGGCCTGCATGCAATCTCATTCCCTCGCCTGATTAAATGCTATCAGGTGTAGCTAAAAAAGAAAAAAAATAGTAGCAACCAATAAACGGTTAGCATCTCATGCAAATGGCAGTTTCAGCATTTTTTCTACTTTAATTAATTATTTCCAGTCGCAAATAATTAATAAAAAAATACGTGCTTAAATATGGGAAAATACATTTTACACCAAATATGTTATGTTCATGGATTAATTTTTGTGTTTATATTTCTGCATTTATTTCCCGTAGTAAATAATTAGCAGAAAATTATTAAAATGCATGTGAAGGCTATGTTGCGTATTTTCATATCGCTCTAAATATTTGTGTTGCGTTGAGCTTTTAGCCTCACGCCGAGCGATTAAATGATATTGTGGGTATCTAGACACGTTGATCAGACTACATTATTAATCGGCTGAGCATTGGGTGCGTCCCGGCAACTCGACACATTATTTGTGTCGTACGAACTTGGCTGCGTCATGTGATTGCTATGTCACACTCTCGTTTAGTCGGACCGCTCCCGTTGAGTGGGACCGTCATTGCCGAGTCACGTATTTTTCGCATGCCCTACAGACACTGTCTGTCTGCCATGATCATTGAGCCACAATTGTGCCTGTTGCGCACGTTGCGTGGACTTATCGTGTACCCTGATTACCGAGCCATAATTGTGCCTGTTGCGATTATTACGAAGGCTTGTTGTGTTGTCGTGGCCCTGATGGCCGCTCACGCGTTGACGCCAGATACGCTATAGCTTATACTCGTGTGGATTGTGTTGGGTTGTTCAAGCCCCTAAAGTCACATTATGTGCAACCTTCGTAAACAATTTTGTTTAGCTCTATATTTTATTTGCTTGTGTTGTGTGGCATCATATATTTATTTATATTGCCAAGTGGCCATAACAACTATATCAAGCTCTATAGTGCTTGAATAATCTGAGAAATTAAATTGAAATACAACAGAACATGGATAAAGTTTTACCCGAAGTAACCCGAAGATATATAATATAATGCATGAAAGCCTTTTTGGCATAGAAGATATCACAAATTGGGATTATATTAGTAAGCAAAAAGACCTTACCAAATGATTTAAGATCAGAAATCTCAGTCATACATTGCTCAACCAGATGTTAGCACATTGCTCTCTTTGTCGCTGAATGACATGAAGCAAACTATGAGATAAAAGGACATGTAACCGCTAGCAACACAAAGTTGCGAGTATACCGAGAGGTTATTCTGAGAAATTTTTCACTATGTTGGTGTGAAAACCATAGTGTGTTCCTGTCGAACCACTTTACTCGTTCTATCTAAGACCTCTATGCTTGTGTCGCATACATCTCTCGGAATTGTAAATACTTGTAGTCACTGAATTGACTCGAGATAGTCCTTTGACAAATTTGGTATACACTGTAAGCTAAATGGTAAAGGTCGGTCCTGAATGGACACATACCTGGGGTTTATGTAGCCGAACTACACTGAATTCCACCCTTTGGCATGCTTACCATTATCTACCTACGATCTACCAGAAGTGAGAAGAGTAGACAAATAACTATGAAATCCCACATCACAACAGAGCTTGAAGCTAAGTTAGACATTAACATGTCCTTGGTCCTCGAAGCCAGAAAAGTCATATGTCTTGACCACTAGACTACTAGTGATGATAATTTGTGATAGAAATACGAAGATCTTGTAGAGACCTGTTGTATCCTCTCTACCCCTGATGATTTCTTCGTATGAGAGCAGTACTATCTGTTGTTGAAGATGGATCCTAGGCGGATACCAATATTGTTTCGTTCTTGCCAAGCAGTTATCATCATTTACTTCATCAAAAGCTAGTTAAATGGTGATTTTTCCCAGATAAATGAATTCTTGGCCTTGTCTGTTCTATTCCAAAGCTTCTCTTTTTGCCGAACAACGAAGAGATCAAAATAATGCTTTATAGAACAAATTGGTATATAATATGAGGAGAAATGTTTGCCCTGCTGGCAGCATCACAAATAATTAACTATTGTTATTAATTCTCTCTCAAAAGTATAATACCTAAAAATGTTGCATAAATCGATACCCAATTTCAGAGCGGTATGAGTAATTGGGTAAACCATGGGCAGTGATAAAAACGAGCTGGACTATACATCTCTGTGTATAAAAATCTTTGCTTGGCAGCATTGGCCTGATGCCATGCACTTTACTACCAATATAAGCACACACATTTTTCCTATGTGCCTCAAAGCACAATACAACCAGTGAATGTCCTTGTGAGCGCTAGACCCTAATGGTCATTTTACTTGTTGATCTGAAGTCAACTAATAGCTCCAAACAACGAATGGTATGCATGAGCCCCTGAAGGACCCTCATGGATAAAATAGTGTTGCGTATATCAGTCTAAATCTTAATGATTGACTATGCATTTGGTAGTAATAACAATAAGTTTGCAGAATTGTAACCATGAAGCAACTTGTTGTTACGTGTCTCGCTGGATGTTGAGACTAACCCTTCATGTTGAAGGACAAATATGTAGTATTCATGCCACTACACTAATCTAAGTCCAAAGCTCACTGCATAAAACTCCTATCTGTAATGTGCGTAAGATTTCCCAAATAAATCACCACAATAGCATACAATGGCCACAACTGGATGATTGCGGCTGGGGATATTATCTGTATGCTTTTAGAACATCTCGGCATTAGGGGGAGATAAATGTCCATCTAGTGTAATGCCTCAATATTCTATTAAACGCACAAAAGCTAAATTGAACCTGTCGTTCGGTGTGTACTCCTGTGTATATGGAGTCTGCCAGAAATCGTTGAGGAGTAACCATATTGGTTTGAATGCTTCTACCTGATGTAGATGTGGATATACCCGGGATTAATATCGTATCCACATTTGACTTATTGGTATTTGATCTATTCTCGGGGACGCCTGCGAATATGATCCATCAGCCTTAGTCAAAGCATATGTTCTGATTGCAGATTCACGTGGTCTATGATAACTCTCCTTTGATTAATTCACCCTGATGGTGATTTGCCTCACGAAGAGGTTCATCTTGATGATGAAATTCCTAGCAATGCGCGCAATATCATTGTGCTGGGAATACGGAACAATGAATCTTTCGTTTTGGAAAATGACAGAGATCATTATTAAATGTGGGAGACAAATATGTCGACACCTATCTTGCCTCTCTAGATTGCAAAGGGATCCAAAACAAAGTCCTAGGCATGAGTGTTTGAAGCTATCTTATCGGGTCAATGATAAATGCAATCGAGGCTGAACCAATAATCGCAAAGTGAAAATCACGAGCTTGAAGTTCAGACATTATGGGCACTATTGAAATAATGTGTGGTGAATGCGATGGTTCAAGTGGTCTTGTGAGAGACCCATCCCACATATGTGTTGAATAAACACTGTTCCGCTATATGTAATATGTCTGGCAAATGGCATGAATTATAATATGCAGTTGATAGGATTCTAAAGATCCATCATGAGATCCTAGGAGGACTCATATCTTTGAATTGTAAATATACAACATATAAATCTCGTACTGAATAATACATTCCTGACGAATGAGCACTCTCATATATAGAGAGAATATCTCCTAGATGAGATTATAGTTCCTTGATGGAACCTTTCCAGAAGAAATAAAGTCTGTGTTAAACACCAAAGTTTGATAATCCCTATAAAGGGATAAAGACCCATACAGACCCGAAAAGGAATAAGATGAGGTACCAAAGGACTTGAAGTTCACCAAATAAGCACATGTGTATTCCACGAGTTTTACTCACGGTAATTTCTACTAGATGTGGAATTACGGTATCCTCTAAAGCCCTGATGGCAGAAACCTATAAGGTTTAGGTGTTACTGGCAAAATATCTCCATTGTGCCATAATGACAGACTATAACGATGTATCTGATCGATGAAAAATCCCTGATGGATTACGATCTTTGATGGACTTTTGTTACACCATCATAGATGTTGCAATGGATGAACGCCTGGAGCGATGTGTCATATTTAGAATATGTATTATTGCAACTATATTATCCCCTAAGTCCTATTGAAGGACATGTTATTTGCTTTGCACAACTATGTATAAATTGTGATGTAAGATAGAAAATGATAACACCCCAACCTCATCCATTCTCGTTATTCCAGATGAACAATGAGACATATATCTTGAAGAATATGCTTGAGTTATGAGGGATAACGACTTTGACAGATGTCATCGTCAGGGGGAGCGAATGCTTATATTGATCACAATCGTGAGATAATAAATGTAATATTCTATGCCCTGAAGGCGTGAGCTTGATGATCAATATGTGAACCTTTATGGAATTTTCTATCAAATATATAGATCTAGTTGATCGAACACCATCAGTCAAAGTGGCTTATTTATATTGATATGTGCACTTACCTCGTATATCCTAGAAGTGAGTAGAGGTAAAGTTCCTGGAATAGTCCTTGCAAGGATATGCAATCCGTTTGCTAAATCTTTATGTGCATATACTTCTAGAAGAAGATGTTTGCCTTATTGATACAGTTTTGCAAGGATCAGGGGAGCACATTTCTAAAGTTAGCCCTTGTAGAAGATTCGATAGAATCTAGATCTCAGAGGATCGAAATCTGTCCCAATGACAGCTGTTGTACTCTTTTTCCCTTTGTGAGTTTTCTTGAGGTTTCTCACATGAGGTTTTTAACGAGGCAACAAAGTGCAAATGCAATTTGTATCACCATGCTCTCTTTCTCCATATTTTTCCCACTGGGTTTTTCGGAGTTTTAACGAGGCATGTGTTGGTCGCGGTATTCGCCCAAGGGGGAGTGTTAAGTAACCCTAGTTAGGGTTATGTGGGCAAATACCTGCTTTGCCCCTGAGGGGTCTCACATCTCTATATAAGGAACATGTACACCACTTCATAAGACAGAGATCAGAAAGAGGCCAGAGGCCCAACCCTATATCCAGTGTCTCGTGTGTTTCCTCTGTCGTGCTTATGGGAAGGGAGACGAGTTCTCTACATCTTGCGCCTCTACTGCTGACGGGAGGGAAGGGAGCGGATCTGGTGATCCGTGGTAACGTAGTTCTTAACAGTTTTGACTAGGGATGGCAATGGGTAAAAACTCGCTGGGTATTACTTACCCAAACCCATACTCGCGAAAAAAATATGCCCGCTAAAAAACCCATACCCATGACGGGTATAAAATTTTGCCCAAACCCATGCCCATGCGGGTTTCGGATACCCAACGGGTTTCCCATACCCACTAATATCAACATAAAAAATAATTCATCACGTAAATGATAATAAATACATTAATAAGCTTGAATAAAAGAAACAAGTGATAACTAATTTTAGCTTAAAATTTGTTACATGAAGTTTATTTCAATTAGAACATATTCAATTATTAATATTATGAGACATAATTATACGGAATGTTGATTTGAAGGCGGGTTTTAAAAACCCATGGGTTTGCGGGTATGGGTAGTGGAAGAACAAACCCGTGCCCACGTACCCGTTGGGTTTACATTTGAACCCATTAATAAACCTATGGGTAGAGAAATTGACCCAAACCCATACCCTAATAGAGTAAAAACCCACTGGGTTTTGGGTAGCGGGTACCCATTGCCATCTGTAGTTTTGACCTTTGAGGGCGGTTAGGCGGCCACCGTCCGGCGGTCGGTTTCATCTCCCGCGTTCATTCATGAGTTCCATCTCTTGGTCTAGATGCATATACTCAGTACCGTACAGTTGCAGCTAGCAGATCTTTCTGGTCAATTAAAAAGGAATAATAACAGCGTTTTTATATAAAGATGAAAGTTGCAGCTTTTGCAACAAAAGCCAGCTTTGATTTCGGCCCTATTTCCTCTAAGAGCCATGGGCCTGGTTGCGAATGTGAATGCATCGTACATGGGCCATAGGCTGGGTTTGAGCCTAAGTTGGGTCTTATTGCTACATGCATGATCACTGGGCCGTGTGAATTGTAATGCGCATGGAATCAGACTCTCTCCAACAACAAAGAACCGTAAAGTGTCATGTCTTTTGTATTTAGCGTTTTTTCTCCTACTTTATTGCTCCAGCAACAAACGCTATATGGTCCTTTATAATAGTGGAGGTTCTCAGCATCCGCTAAATCTAGCGATCTTCTTTGGTCCGCTATCGCCTGCTTGCGAGTGCTGTCGAGAAGCGCGACGACCCAGGGGCGAGAGACGCAGGCGCCATGGTTGTGACGCCGAACAGACCGCCAGACACAACGTCGAGCGACTACTGCCTCCATCTCCACCGCCACGCTGGCGACTGCGGACACAGAACCGTCGTGTGGCCCACCGGCGTTCTGCTGCACGGCGTGGCCAGCAACGAACGGCCACCAGCAAGTTGTTGCATGGCGCGGCGACTAGAAAAGGAGCTAGCAACCTTCGTGTAACACCCTTTTCATTTCTGGACCGGGGTACTTATTCCTGTCAGTTCTTTAGGATCATATATTATCCACACAGACCAACACGGAACTTTTGTTCTCACTCATGCGCATCCGAGGAAACTTCTCGGTCACCCATCCCAAATTGCTCCAAACCAATCACGCTTAACTTGAAGGTTATTTCGAGATAGGTTTCCGAAAAGAAGATCCATCTTGTTTGTATGGATACTCTATTAATTTTATTAAACATTGGGCCAGAATATCACTATCCACCGGGGCCAGGACATCACAATCAATCTCCCTTAGAAGACCGACGTCCTCGTCGGTCAACCCCAAGTCAGGAACCTCCCCTCTTGGCCACGTCTGTTTGTCTCGTGTCATGATATGTCATGCCATGTGACCACTCCGGACCCACATGCGCCATATAACCGAACCTCTAACCCACACACGCCCGTGAAACCGCGAGGGTCGGCTCTGATACCAATTGTAACACTCCGTCCACTCCCGGACCGGCGATACTTACTCCTGAGAGCTCTCTAGGATCATATATTGTCCCCACAGACCAACGCAGGTCTTTTGTACGCACTTTGTCCTCACTCATGCGCACCCGAGGAGGCTTCACAGTCGGTCACCCATCTCAAATTATTCCAAGTCAATAACGCTTAACTTGGAGGTTTTTCGAGATAAGCTTTCGAAAAAGAAGATGAATTTTGTTTGTATGAATACTCTATTAATTCTATTAAGCATTGGGCCTTGATATCACCATCCACTGGGTCCAGGATATCACACTTCGGCGAGCAGATGAAAAGCAAACGAAAGGAAGAAAAAGAATGGGATCTTTTATGGGGATGGAGAGGAGAATGACCTTGTGAATTTGTTTGGTATTTATTGTTCTTCGAAATAGTTATTAATACATAATTTAAAAGGATTTGCAATATGTAAACGAGAAAATATTTTGTTAAAAAATAAGGTTCTAAAAACTTATGTTAATATGATTGCGAAAATAGAGAAGATGAGATATAAAGATAGAATTCAGACGATGTTGCACTACCGGAATCGCGTTCTTTGCCGAGTGTCTAAGACACTCGGCAAAGGCTATTTTACACTCGGCAAAGGCTTTGCCGAGTGTAACACTCGGCAAAGAACACTCGGCAAAGATTTCATCGGCAAAGGGTTCTTTGCCGAGTGCTTTTTTTCGGACACTCGGCAAAGACTTTGCCGAGTGTCAAAAAGCACTCGGCAAAGAAAAACACTCGGCAAAGAATATGACACTCGGCAAAGAGCCAAATTCCGGTAGTGTTGGAGATGGTAAAGATACAGAGAAAGAAATCTTTTGGAGTGTGCTGTAAAGGACTAAGAATATTGAGAACGTTGCTGGAGACAACCTGCCTCGGTCCTGTAATCTTTTTTGTCTTTACAAGAAGAAGAAAAATAACTTTTTTTTGCCAGACGAGCAAAAAACTCTTATGACGAGTTGAGCATCCTGGTGCAGCTAGAAAGAACAACCAACAAGTCAAGTAACCAATACTGACATAAATATGATACAAAATAATCAGATCTACGTGATAACGTGAACATTGCTGTAGTCTAATGTTATTATGATATGAGATTCAACACTGTTACTTAATATGCCATGAACATTGCTCTACCCTAATGCTGTTATGGATCTAATCTGCATTAACTTTTCATCAACTCGGTAGGTCCTTGACATTGTTGAACTAACCTATGCGACAGACTTCATCTTCATTCGCTGAATTTGAACCTATATTGTAGTAGATCCATTCTGTTGACGTCTTTTCGGAGCGCCAAACACTCAATAAGAACCGTGGCGGTGCCCTCTGCACAGGGGCGGACGGTCCGCGCGCTGGGGCCGGACGGTCCGCGGCCTGGTGCGAGGCGCGGTGGTGCTCTCTGCGCAAGGGCGGACTGTCCGCGGCCTGGGGCCGGACGGTCCGCGGCCTGGTGCGCGGCTAGAGCTCCTGCCTGACGGCCGGACGGTCCGCGCCCTGGGGCCGGACGGTCCGCGCGTACGCAGGGACGACGGAAGATCGCCGACGGCGCCTGGATCTCGCTCCCGGGAGGGACCCCCGTCGGGGAGTAGAGATCCTAGGTTGTGTCTAGGCTCGGGTTGGCCGACCTAGACTCCTCTAATCGACGTAGAGCCGAAGAGAGACGAAGAATTTGGGGATTGGAAAACTAAACCTAAACTAGACTAGAACTACTCCTAAGACAAAATGCGAAATAGAAATTGTATTGATTCGATTGTTGATGATTACAAATCGGCCGTAGACCTCTCTATTTATAGAGGAGGGGGGCTGGACCCTTTACAAACTAATTTCCGAGCTTTTCCCGTGATTTTAGCTAACAACCGTAACACAAAACTCGGAACCCTAATCTGTTCTGCGCACGCGCGGACCGTCCGGCCTTAGGGCTGGACCGTCCGCAGGCCCAATTCTGGTTCGAACATATGCCCCCCTGCCTTTTGGTGGAGCTGGGCGAACCAAAAGCAACTAACTCGATGTGCTCACATCGGTTCTCTTAGGCATCTTGCCACATACTAGGATGGTATTGTTTGAGGAAACGCCCATTCAAAGCCTTAGGCAAATCCTTGCCTTGTAATGTTTGTAGCAAATAGGCGTTGCCAGACATCACCTGTTTTACTTTATAAGGACCCTCCCAGCTTGGCGACCATTTTCCAAACTTCCGGTCTTTATTCCTTAGAGGTAAGATGGTCTTCCACACCAGATCTCCTACTTGAAATGACTTTGCTTTGACCTTCTTGTTGTAGGCCCTAGCTACCATAATCTTGTCCTTTTCTATTGCTCCCAATGCTATCACCCTCTTGTCGGTCACCTCATCAATATTATCCATCATTGAATTATAATAATCAGTGACAGTTAAATCATTTTGTCTGGCGAACCTGACAGCATTCAAACTTATTTCCACAGGCAATACTGCTTCCTGCCCATAGACAAGCTCAAAAGGAGATACTTTAGTAGCACTATGTTTAGATATTCTATGAGCCCATAAAGCTTCGGACAAAATCTTATGCCAATGTTTAGGATTATCAGATATCTTCTTTTTTATCAAATTAATCAATGTCCTATTACTAGACTCGGCCTGTCCATTGGCCTGAGCATAATATGGAGATGAATTAAGCAGCTTAATTCTGTATAATTCAGCAAATTCACGTACCTCCTTTGACATAAAAGAAGTCCCTTGATCTGTAGTCAAGGTCTGGGGAATGCCGAATCTATGAATAATATGCTCAGTTAAGAACTCAATTACCTCCTTGTGCGTCATGTTTTTCAGAGCAACGACTTCAGTCCATTTGGTGAAATAGTCAGTGGCAACTAACACAAACCGATGCCCCTTTGATGATGAAGGATGAATTTCTCCAATAAAGTCTAATCCCCATCCTCTGAACGGCCAAGGCTTGATGATAGGATGCAATTCGGCTGCAGGGACCAACTGTAGGTCGCCGAATTTTTGACACACTTGGCATCCCTTGTAGTACTTGAAACAATCAGCTATCATACTAGGCCAATAAAAACCAGACCTTCGCAACAACCACTTCATCTTTGGAGCCGATTGATGAGTACCACAAATTCCTTCATGTACTTCGGCCATGGCTAATATAGCATCATCTGGGCCCAAGCACTTCAGCAGGACATCACTGACTGTTCGGCGGTAAAGTTCATCACTCATCAAAACATACTTGAAAGCTGTTCGCCGAATGTTCTTATCTGTCCTAATATTAGGATTTCGTAAATAATTAAGTATAGGTGTCCTCCAATCACTTACATCGGCTTCATTGTCAGCCGAATCGATTAAGAGAACATTTCTGGAAACCCCGGACGGTCCGGCGTCGTCACGCGGACGGTCCGCGACCTGGGAATTTGGCTCTGCACTGGTTATCAGATTTTCAGTTTTGTGAAATTTCCCTCTCTTTATCCGATAACCTGACGCATCTTGTGCCAAATCGTTAGCTCTATGATTCTCAACTCTAGAGACATGCCGAATACTGAATTCGTCAAAAGAATGGATTATGCTCCAACATTTCTCAAGATAACTATTTAGAGTACCATCAAGACATTGATATTCTTCTAACACTTGTTGGACAACCAGCTGAGAATCACCAAATACCTTCACATGTTTTACTCCCATACTATTTAAAAGTTCTAGACCGAATAGGAGGGCCTCATATTCAGCTTGATTATTAGTGCAATAAGTTTTCAATCGGCTAGAGAAGTCAAAGGAGACATTACTTGGTGAAACAAGCACAATGCCAATTCCTTGCCCTTCATTGCAAACCGATCCATCAAAATATAAAGTCCAAGGAGTAATAGTAAGGTATGACATGTCTAGTTCATGAATATCATTAACCCGATGTTCTACAATAAAATCCGCTACGACTTGGCCTTTCATAGATTTCAATGGTTCATAGGCCAAGTCATATTCTATGAGTGCATAAGCCCACTTACCAATTCTACCACTCATAATTGGGTTATGCAACATGTATTTGATTACATCGGCTTGACCAGAAACAGTGCAATGACTAGACAGTAAATAACATCTACATTTGGTGCATGCATAAAACAAGCATAAGCATAACTTTTCAATAAAAGTGTACCTTGTTTCAGCATCCACCAACCTTCGGCTTAGATATGTCACCACATGCTCCTTCCCCTCAGTTTCTTGTGTCAGAACAGCCCCAATAACCTTGTCTTCAGCTGCAATGTATAATCTGAATGGTGCTCCTACTTGTGGTGCTTTTAGCACGGGAGCCGAAGACAAGTATTTTTTAATGAGATCAAATGCTTCCTGCTGCTCTGCCCCCCAAGTGAATTCAGCATCATTCTTAAGCCGAAGGATAGGGGTGAAGGCATCAATCTTCCCGGCTAGGTTAGAAATAAACCTTCGTAAATAATTCACTTTGCCAAGAAACCTCTGCACTTCGACCTTACAAGTCGGAGGCCCCACATTCCGAATAGACTTGATTCGGTCAGGGTCTATTTCTATTCCATGTTCATGGATGACAAATCCTAAAAACTTACCAGCCGACACTCCAAAAGCACATTTACGTGGGTTCATTTTTAAACCATACCGACGCATTTTATCAAAGGCTTTGCGCAAATCGGCTATATGAGAGCTAAACTTAGCCGATTTGACTACAATATCATCAATGTAGACTTCCACAGTGTTTCCTAACAACTCATGGAAGATCAGATTCATAGCCCTCTGATAAGTAGCACCAGCATTTTTGAGACCGAATGTCATGACAACCCATTCAAATAAACCAATGAAGCCTGGACATATAAAGGCCGTTTTAGACGCATCTTCTTCGGCCATGAAAATCTGATTATATCCGGCATTACCATCAAGGAAGCTAATAATTCTATTTCCTGACGCATTATTGATTAATGTGTCGGTTATGGGCATGGGATATTCATCTTTAGGAGTTGCTTTATTTAAATTACGAAAATCAATGCATACTCTAAGTTTACCTGACTCCTTCTTCTCTACCGGCACAATATTGGAGACTCACTCTGCGTATCTGCAAGGTCTAATAAAATTAGCTTCTAGTAGCCGGTGGATTTCGTCCTTGATTCGTGGGAGAAGATCTGGACGAAATGTTCTAGCTTTCTGCTTGAAAGGTCTGAA
Organism: Zea luxurians; assembly: GCA_029449295.1. NCBI lineage: Eukaryota > Viridiplantae > Streptophyta > Magnoliopsida > Poales > Poaceae > Zea > Zea luxurians. The sequence continues at coordinate 73,852,198 of JAOPSE010000014.1, forward strand.
ACCAGACTTAATGGGCAGCCGATGTTCGACAATCTCTCGGCTTAGTCCAGGCATTTCAGTGTAATTCCAAGCAAAACAATCTGAATATTCCTTCAATAGACCGATCATCTCATTTCTAGAATCGGTCTCCAGGGTCTTGTTTACAAAAGTCGGCCTTGGAGTTTTACCATTTCCTATGTCAATCTCCTCCAAAGGATCAGCCGATGTAAACCCCTGTCCTAGTTTATCAAGATCTCTGAATTCCTCTATCATGTCCCCCACAGAGGAATCAGATGATCTTTGTGTGATGGCAGACTTTCCGGTCTCGGGGACCGGATCATCCGTAATACTATCTTTTCGCTGTGGTAGATGTTCGGCCTTAAAGTCCGAACTGTTCTGTGATAGACCAGACCATCCGGCTTTGAGGGCCGAATTGTCCGTGATCAAAGACTCATGAACTTCATGTGTATTCATCATTTAAACTTTATTTAGGATTTAGCCGATTCTCCATCGGCTCTAGCATTACAGGAATGAAACCTTTCTTATCTATACTTATGAACTGATAATCAGAAAAATCTACTCCTGTGAGACATGTAGCAGTCTCATAAGTCCAGAGTACAGGGGCATCGGCCACAGCGATGCAGGCCGATACATCAGCATGTACTTGTTCTACCTCATCGCCTACCCATTGTATTAGCATTTGATGTAATGTAGAAGGTATACATTGATTGGCATGAATCCAATCTCTGCCTAGAATTAAACTGTAATTCCCTTCTACATCAGCGACGAAGAATGCAGCAGCAAGGGTCTTAGTCCCGATGGTTAATTCAACGGACGTGACTCCCCTGGCTTTAATCGAACTATTCCCAACACCACTGAGGGTCATGTTGGTTTTGACAAGTTCGTCATCTTGTTTACCTAATTTTCTGTATAATGAATAAGGCATTAGATTTACAGCCGCCCCTCCATCCACCAACATCTTAGCAATCGGTATTCCATCAATGTGACCGCGCACGAAGAGCGGCTTTAAATGGTTTACCGATTCCTTTGGTTTAGTAAAGGCGGCTTCTTTAGGACCAAAATCGAACTGGGCAGCAACAGGTTCATCGTCGCCAATGATAGTGCAATCGGAAGAAAATGTAATAATATTTACATCCATACCTGGGCGTTCTAGAGAAGCCTCGTAGTCGACCAGGTCTTCTCCTAGCAGGTCGTCCTCTTCCATGGATGTTGTCGTGTTGTTGGAGGCTTCCTGATGCACGGCGGACGGTCCGCACGCGGGGGCCGGACGGTCCGCGCTTGGTGCAGGTTGTCCAGAGCCTTCCTGGTGAACGGCGGACGGTCCGCGCGCAGGGGCCGGACGGTCCGCGTCTGGTGCAGATTGACTTTCTATTTCTGTGGCCGTTTGTTTTTTCTCAACGGCCTTCGGTCTCCATTTCTTTTGTGGTGGCGGGTATAGTGGATGTGTGTCATTAAATGTCTTTTCCGCCTCCTTCTCCTGGCTCTCCTTTGCTCTTAAGCGCTGTAATTTTCTCTTTTGGGATCGTGTCAATCCTGCTGGGCACCATCGAGGCATGGAGTATTTTGGATCGGCTGTTTTGATGGTAGCCGTATCTTTTTCGGTTGTGTTGGCCGATTCGCCAAAAATCATCGGCCCTTTATTGTCTCCCTGTATGACAACATCTGCAGTGCCTATTTTGATGATATCCTTTTTTGTTGTTTTTTGAGTTGCTGCAGGCATATGCCCCCCTGCCGGATTGGTCAGCCTGGAAGGCCGAGTAGTCCGGCAATCCTGTTGGGTTTGTGCCTGGTGACCGGATTGAGCAGTGCTCAATCGGTCTTGTACTGGTGGCGTCAACCTGTCAAAAACAGATGTTTGGGGTGCCCCCCAGGCGGGGTACTGAGGCATCCCGAATGGATATGGTGGCATGCCCCACATTTGATTTGGGACATATGGCGGAGGTAAATATGTGTATGGATATGGCATAGGTGGATATGGAGGTGGAGGTGTCCATGCAGGTACGTTAGGTCTCACTTGTACAGTATGACCTTTCATTTCTTCCGATTGGTGGGGTGGTCCAATCGGCCTAACCTGACGCTGCTCATTAATGGGTGAGCGGGGTCGCTTTGCTGGCCGGTCACTGGGGCCGGCCTTCTTTTTTACGTATTTAGACAATAATTGATCAAAAGTTGGGCCGGCTTTAACCAACCGACCAGCTGCTTTGAATGTATTTGTTTTCCACGTACCTATCTCTGGTCGTCGTGGTTTGAAAGTACGTGGACGTTGTGAATCTTGAGTATGGCCGGACCGTCCGCCGGAGCTCTCCGGACCGTCCGGTGGAGTCCCGGACCGTCCGCGCCTACGTGCCGGACCGTCCGGGATACGCAGCACGGGCTCCTGCATTTGTCTCCCTGCCTGCGCTTGCCCCCCAGTACTGGAGGCTGTGATGGTCACCTTTAGGGTCTCCCCTCCATCGGGAGTCTTCTCGGCCACCACTTTCCTGCAAGACACTTTACGATCTCCATCGGCCTCTTTAGCATTGCCGATGATTGTCTCTTTGCCTTTGTCTTTATCGGCTGTGTTTGGCCGAACTAGGACCTTCTTGCCCTCGAAGTCAATCATGTTCATCGGAAAAGGCTCTGTATCCACCTGCATTTCCTGAAATTTCAATCGTCCTTCGTTAATGGCCGATTGAATCTGTCGACGGAATACATTACAATCATTAGTGGCATGAGAAAATGAGTTATGCCACTTGCAATATGCACGACGCTTTAGCTCGTCGGCGGATGGAACAGTGTGATTTATTTTAATGTTGCCATTTTTAAGTAATTCATCAAATATTCTATCACACTTACCAACATTAAATGTAAACTTAACCTCCTCTTGCCGTTTCTTTTGAACCGGCTGTAAGGAAGCACAAGCCGAAGATTTGGCCTGCTTTGGCCAAACCATTTCAGCAGCATACACCTCTGCTGATTCGTCTTCTGAGCTACTTTGGTCGCATTCTACTACATGTACGTTGTGACGAGTTGTTTTAGCAGTTTCTTTGCTTCGGCTTTCACAAGCCAAAGCTCTCTGGTGTAATTGTGCTAGTGTAAAGAATTGGATGCCTTCTAACCTTTCTTTTAAATAATATCGCAGACCATTAAAAGCTAATCCTACTAGCTGTTTCTCTGCTAAATGAATTTGAAAGCATCGGTTTCTTGTATCTCGGAATCTCCGGATGTAATCATTAATCGATTCATCTTTTGTCTGTCGCAACGACACTAAATCTACTAAATCCAACTCATAGTCACCGGAGAAAAAATGATCATGAAATTTTTGTTCTAAATCCCCCCATGATGAAATGGAATTAGGAGGTAAAGTGGCATACCATGCAAACGCGGTTCCTGTTAGCGATAATGAAAATAAACGCACGCGAAATGCCTCTGTGTCGGCCAATTCTCCCAATTGTGCTAAGAACTGGCCTATATGTTCGCGTGTGTTTTTCCCTTGATCACCCGAAAACTTTGCGAATTCGGGTATCCTGGTTCCCTGTGGGTATGGGTGGTGATCAAATCGGCTGTCATAAGGTTTCCGATATGATTGCCCCCCAGGGACCATGCTTACTCCGAGCTTATCTCGGAACGCCCCGGCTATTTCTTCCCTTACTATATCAATGGCAGCCGGTGCGAGACCACCGGCTCTATGGTCAAACATAGGTGGGGTTGGCTGGATATTAGCATGCTGTCTTTCCCCCCATTGGTTTGAGTTACGTGGTGCATTTTCATTTGCCCTATATGGGTCATAGGTTTGATCGTTTCTTTCCGGCCTCCTGGGTGGGGCCGGAAAGCTTTCCTGGGCTCTGGATCTTGAATTAATGGGTTGATGCATTGTATAGTGTGATGGGAAGTGTTGCTGGGACGGGCGAGGATTTATGTAATAATCCTCCTCAAAAGACTCCTGCACGGACTGTCCGGATACGTACCCGAACCGTCCGGCTGGGTAGTTTGGGTTCTGTGTCGTGTGTGGTGGCTCGGGCGCATACCTAGGTAACTCATTAAAAATGGGCCCGACTGTTGCTGGCCCGGACGGTCCGCGCTCACGTGCGGACGGTCCGGGCATGTGCAGATCGGCTGGTTTACTGCCGATTTGCGGTTGCTTAGGGTATGTGTCCATCGGCATCCCATAAAGGGGTTGTGACTGGTCGTGACAACCTTTAGCCGATGTGTTACACGCGTTATTTCCTAACTCAACCTCGTGCGAAGGAAAATTTGCGGTACTAGATTTATCAAATGCACGTACTAGTCTCTTAAGATCGCTTTGCATACCCCCTATGATGTTCTGCATTTGTTCACGCTGATCTTCTACATAATTTCTAAGAGATTGCAGATCGTTGGTATTACTTACATTGGGGGTATCTGGCGTGGGTTGGAGCGAAGCCGGATCCGTCACTCGATGTCGGACGACCTTGTTGTTCCTGTCCACTTTGAAGTTGGCCAAGAACTTTGCTTTCGCCTCCTGGATCATCCGCTCCTTGTGCTCCTCGAACTGGAGCTGCTCGTCAGCCGGCAAGGTTTCCCAAGTCGGCTCTATGATGTTGCTTGGAGAAATATCAGAGCTATCCCTTGAACCGGCCATTGAGGGCCGATTTGATGAGCTTAGATATGTCTTCCCCAGCGGAGTCGCCAAAAAGTATGTTGACGTCTTTTCGGAGCGCCAAACACTCAATAAGAACCGTGGCGGTGCCTCTGCACAGGGGCGGACGGTCCGCGCGCTGGGGCCGGACGGTCCGCGGCCTGGTGCGAGGCGCGGTGGTGCTCTCTGCGCAAGGGCGGACTGTCCGCGGCCTGGGGCCGGACGGTCCGCGGCCTGGTGCGCGGCTAGAGCTCCTGCCTGACGGCCGGACGGTCCGCGCCCTGGGGCCGGACGGTCCGCGCGTACGCAGGGACGGCGGAAGATCGCCGACGGCGCCTGGATCTCGCTCCCGGGAGGGACCCCGTCGGGGAGTAGAGATCCTAGGTTGTGTCTAGGCTCGGGCTGGCCGACCTAGACTCCTCTAATCGACGTAGAGCCGAAGAGAGACGAAGAATTTGGGGATTGGAAAACTAAACCTAAACTAGACTAGAACTACTCCTAAGACAAAATGCGAAATAGAAATTGTATTGATTCGATTGTTGATGATTACAAATCGGCCGTAGACCTCTCTATTTATAGAGGAGGGGGGCTGGACCCTTTACAAACTAATTTCCGAGCTTTTCCCGTGATTTTAGCTAACAACCGTAACACAAAACTCGGAACCCTAATCTGTTCTGCGCACGCGCGGACCGTCCGGCCCCCAGGCGCGGACTGTCCGGACCGCGGACCGTCCGGCCTTAGGGCCGGACCGTCCGCAGGCCCAATTCTGGTTCGAACACATTCATTCTAGATTGAATTCTTATGGCCAAATGCATGCTCTAGATTGAATTCGTACGATCATGTATGTTGTAGATTGAATTGTATTAACATTTATCAAACAATTTGTACATCGTCGCGGCACATACCTAGTTAGCAGTGAAGAGAGCGATTTCTGCTTGTTCATGGCGAGGCCTTTGTTTGCACGCGCATGCACCACAGCAATCCAGCATGCATGCCCTGAGCAGATGATCATGGGGAAACGATGGCACGTTGGGCTGATTCCTTTTTGCATGCTAATCACATGCAAAGTAGCTAGGAGTAGGTTCAAAAGAAAAGGACGCAATACATAGAATTAATTAGAAAGGAAATTCAGTTCAGAAATGGCGATGATTATTTAGGACTAGGAAGCGTTCACATGAACAGAATATGGGATGGATACCGAATAAACAAATGTTAGATGTCAAATGGCGGAGCTCGGTTAATGCCACGAATTGACTTGTTCGGTTGTAGGATCTTAAAGAGAGAATTGGTGTGGGTAACTGGTTTTACTAGTGAGCGTTGTATTTCTGTGCTTTTTATTTAGGAGTTGAAAAAATATGACCATGAGTGGTAATAGATCACGATCTAAATGACATTTCACAAAAAGTTAAGGTTCTGAAATAATGTTAGTTAAAAAATAAATAGGAATATGATCCGATCGTAATTCGATTCGATCTTTAAAATTTGTAGTATAAAATCTAGAGCTCATTTCCACTCCTAAATATGACTGTCGTGGAGAGTTGATAGTGGGATGAAGAGGAGACGAATAAATAAGCATAAAGTCAGTGACTTGGTCGTTCTTACATAGCTGGAGAATACATGTAGGTCTAGTATGAGTACTCTAATATTGATTTCAATCTACATGTGTTGAGGTGGGTCAATACTAAAATATCCAAACAAAGCCGTAGGGAAAAAGTGTCCAAGAAAATACAAAAGAAAGTAGTGTTCGACTAGCAAGGAGAATAGAGTCAATTTTGAATAAGCTTAGCTAGTGGCTAAATAAAGTGGATGTAGCTATGCTTTGCATATACATATGTTCCCAAAAACGCTGAATGCTATACTGATGTTGTCCTACAACAATTTTTTTGAGACTCGAGCGGGAGCGAGAAGAGGTGTCCAAGTGTGGTCGACCACATATATATGCCATTGAAATGGTTGTGCCAATATAATGCATGGCTGTTAGTCCTCTGACCGATCGATGCGTTATTATTGCTGGCGTAGGTGGTCGAACGCTTGGGTGAGGACGGGCGCGAAGCGGGCGACGTCGATGCGCACGTCCTGCATATTGAGGTAGAACTCGGTCATCTTGTCCCACCCGCTGCGGTGGATGGAGTCCGGGTCCTTGATCGCCGGGTGGTCGGGCCCCAGCATCTCCAGCAGCGTGCTCTCCTCCGCGCTCACCACGTAGTCGAGGTACTTGAGACCCATCTCCTTCGCCGGCAGGCCGAACTCCAGCGTCGCGATGACATCCATCTTCCCGTACGGCACCACCTGGACGAGCACCGCGCCCGGCGGCAGGAACACCGAGTTGGTCAGCCCCGCGCCGTGCACGCCCAGCAGCACGTCGAACGAGTTCACCACCCGCGCCTGCGCGTCCACGGTCACGTCGCGCCGCAGGTCCAGCGCCACCGCCTCGAACCCCGCCGCCTCCGCCGCCTGCAGTATCTCCCGCTCGTTCATGAACCGGCGGCTGTGCTCTCGGTGGATCAGCAGCAGCCGCGGAGGCGGGCTCTGCTTGCCCGGCTCCTCCCGGACCAGGCTGGCCGGCGCGTCGCGCGGGAGCGCGTAGACCTCGCGCATGAACCTGGTGAAGTCGGCCATGGTGAGGCCGCGGCCGCCCGCCGGCCCCGGCGCCCACTCCGGGACGATGCTCAGGCCGTTGTGCATGTGGATCCCCACGGTGACGTGCGGGAAGCACCGCACGACGTGCGCGTCGCCGTCGCCGTCGCCGTCCAGGTCCACGGCGTCGTACTTGGACAGCCGCTGCAGGATGGTCTTGTACGCTGCCGGCCACCACGGCTTCATGTTGCTGATCAGGAACTGGACCTCGCCGTCGTACCGCCGCGACGCGATGAACAGAGGCACCAGCACGTCGCCGAAGTCGTGCCAGAAGTTGCCCGTCAGCCCGCCGAGCGCGAACAGGACCGCCGGTATGTTGTAGGTCACCGTGCACGGCGGGGCGGAGGACTTGTTCTCCAGCTGCGTCACGGTGACCATCTTGATGTCGGGCATGTTCTTGCGAGAGTATGGCCAGATCCTCCACTCGCGGCGCTCCGAAGAGATCGCCGGCACCAGGGTCACCGACAGGGCTGTGCTGTTGATGCGGACGTCGCCATCGACTTCGCAGGTTTCGGAGTAGGATCCCTTCGTGTTGTACACCACCTTCCCCTTCTCACCTGAAGGTCAATAATTAGTACTTCCTCTTTTTCTTTTTAGTTGTCGCTGGATAGTGTAAAATTGCATTATCCAGCGACAACTAAAAAGAAACGGAGAGAGTATAACATAAGCTGGATACAGCGAGGACGTTCACACCAGCGGGAAAAAAAAAGTAACACTGTTCGTTTCTGTTTCCACAGTGCATGTTTATTGGGCCATGTATTAATTGTACAGGGTCCATGCGTTTTAAGGCCGAATCAGCAAAACGTCTATACCGATCGATGACATAGGGACCTCAATGCTAATCAGTTCGACCTGACCACCATAGAATCGGACCAGTTGATACCGACTCATACTGTCATACATTAGAGAGCTGATCAGTATCGACCTCGATCAATCGATACCGACCATATGTCGTCAATTTGTTATTGGTTATCATTTTGTATTTCAAAACTAAAAATATCTAGAATCCAACATATAAATAGAGTGAGGTCTTTGACTTGATTCACACCCTTGACTCTCCAAATTGCTTTAAACTCGATTCTTGGTTGCTCACCCTTGCATCGTTATTCATTGGTGGTGACTAAAGTGGATGAAACAAAAAATGACCCATGTAACTGCTTAGTACTCGAGCTTCTAGCATCATTTGACCAGAACCAGTACTATTTGGTAGTTTAGATCTAAAGTAGGCGCTAATCCATTACTCAAAAATCACAACTTCATACCTAGATCTAACTAATCTGACACCCAGTTTCTAATTCACCGTCCAACCATATATGATTTGCCATTCAGATCTTTTAATTTGTATGTAGAGGTCAAATCCAGTGATTATTAATTTATTAGCTTGTAGCCATTTCCATCTCTGCCAGGCGTCGACGGTCAGGTTACAATCTCATGGTGGCCCTAATGTTCTAAACGATTTCCTACATTTTTCCTTTTCTTTTTTCTCTCCAGTCTACGGTTTGTCGGTTTCCTTCCCCAAGAAACAGTTTCTCTGGATACCCTGTCTGAAAGAGAAGGTGAAGAAGATTTGATGGAAACGATACGAGTGCTCACCTGAACCTTGAACCAGTTGTTCTTCCGCGGTCCGCTGCACATCTGAAGCGACGACTGTACATTAAGCAACAAGCAAGAACCGTCAGCTTATGAACTACAGATAATACGTAGGAGATCATCAGGCACACGGGATTGGAATCGGTGGTGGATCGGAAGTGCTTACAGGTTTCAGCCGGACCGTTAGTCGTCGTGAGATGTTTGTCCATGATCCATTGCGCGACCGTGGCGGCAACTGCATATCAAGCAACAAGCAAGAACTTAACTGCTGTCCTCGTCTCATTATCTGCCCTTTGATTTGAGATGGCCAATCTGTGAAAGGATTCAGTACCGCTGAGGCCACTGGTTGCAGCTTGCTGCGAGAGGACGAGATAAGTAAGCAGCACGAAGAGGACGCCGACGACGAGGCCGACGTTGAGGTTGATCGGCGCCCAGCTCCTCATGCTCTTCCCAGTCGTCGTCTCCTCGCAGCAGCTCAGCGCTGCAACCTGGCCGCCGCAGCTGGCAGCCGTAGTGAACAAAAGGACGGGCAGTGACAGTGAGAGTGGCACTGCTGTTGGTGGGAACTGGGATATTGATAGTTTTCGAAAAACGAGGTCAACGGGGTTTGAGGGCCAAATCCACATTGTTCGGTGGCGTGCCTTTGACTTAACAAGGTCTTTGGATTGGTTTATTTATTTAGGGCTTGTTCGATTACGTCGGATTGCACCCGAAATCGTTCCATCTAATCAAAATTTATATAAATTAGAGAAGCAATCCGGCTAAGAATCGTTTCGACCCACCAATCCGGCACAAACGAACAAGGCCTTAATCGGAAATATATCCAGTGAATTAAATGCAACACTAGTGTATGGTTATTACACACAGCGCTAGAGGCCAAGCAACTGTTGACTCATCTAGAGATCCGAGTCCCGCACCTCAGCTGCACCTGATCAACAACTGTTATATGGAGTACTTTTTTTTGAACAATTCCAACAACTAATATTCTAAATTAAACCGACTTGGAGACTGAATGAAACCGGCCAATTAATCACGACAAAAATTGATTGTGCACCGTTGGCAGGTTATAGTATATAACACCCCGATGTCGCTCATGTAAATTAATCTTTCTCGAGCAGCAACATAAAGCTTTCATCTCTTAACATTAACTAATCTACTACAAGTTAAGATTTTAGGGAAGAGATCGAAGATTTTTAAATAAGAGAGTCCTCCTTGTGGCGTTATCTCATGCTTCTTCCCTCCTTACGCTGGCGTGACAACGACGACGATAGGGAGAGTAGTAATCGTAGAATACCTTCTCCTAATAGCTTAGGTTTTAGGGTTGAATTTGTTAGCGCATTCACTCTAACAGCGATCATACGACTGCTCGTCAAGTTGGTCTGCACAATGACGCCTTAACAACATTGTGACGCATGCAGGCTTTAACAACACTGTGAACTCATCTCCAACTAGGCTGGAGCAATCCCTGTTGTGAGTAACGATTAGTTCTTTCAATATAGATTTAATCAACTACGTGCAAGGACGCAGCCAAAAAAATGTTTAGGAGAGGTTGAATTAAACAATTACAACGATATAATCTCACTAAATCACTCACAATAGACATATATAATAGTTTGAATTAGTATTATATTAAAACATCGAAATAGTATTATATTAAAACGTCAATAAATGATGAAAATCATAAAATATATGATGAGATTATGCCATGTACATTTTAAATTTTAGGAGGGACTTTAGTGGGGCTCTATGGACTTGAGAGCGATAGGGGGACTCGAGCCCCACCCGCCCCATCACTTGATCTCTCTAACTACGTGAACATGATTTTATATGCTATGTTTGGTTTATCTATTATTAATATAGTGATTGCTTGAGAAACTAATTTAACCTTAAAAGTGCATAACTTTCTAATAAACCAAAAACCTCCTTTAAGATGGGTAATAGCTTTGCTGATGTTATGAAACATGAGAAGTAATGTATTGAGATTTAAGGGATAGTCCATAAAGCTTCATTTTGTGGTCCAGTGCTATGGATAAATCTTGGGTTGTCAATCATTGTGAATGTCCTTTAACTATTGAAAAGAAGGCAGAGTTCAACAAAGATAATATGATAGCAATAGGTTGTATCTTAATCATTTTGTTTGACATGCTCTGTGATGTGTACGTAAATATAAATAGTGCAAGAGAGCTCATGGAGGCCATCGAACGTAAGTATGATGCCTTTGATGTTGGGTATAAGTCTTATGTCATTGAGCATTATCATGACTACAAGATGGTTGACAATTGCTCGGTGGTTGAGCAATCTCATGAGATATAGCTCATTGTTGGTGAGCTCCAACAACTTGGGCGCACCTTGCATGATGCATTTATGGCAGGGGGTACACAACTCGATAATATCCGTAGGACTCTCCCTCTCCATATGTTCTATTCGGCTCTCCATCTCTCTCTCTCTATGTCCTATACGACTCTCCCTCTCTATACATAACTCGATAATATTCGTAACATGATATTAGGGGTTAGGAGTTAGTGTTAGGGGTTAGGGTTAAGGGTTAGGCTTAAGTGTTGGTTATGGTTAGGGTTAGGGGTCAGTTTTAGTGGTTAAGGGTTAGGGTTAGGGGTTAGGGGTTAGGGTTAAGGGTTAAGTGTGGGGGATAGATATCCCCCGGGTCCACTAAAAGAGTAAAGGACCTCACGAAAGGCCCAAGGGCCCAATGAATCGTAAGGTTATTCTTTCGTGGGCCTGGGGAAAAACAACCAGCAACACGGGGCGACGTGAGGCCGGATTGGTGCAAACTCGGACGGCCCATAACGTCGAGCCATTGGCAGCAACAGATATCCGACTTTCCCGCGTCGGGGCCTCCATGCAACGAAGCCACGTGAGGATAAGTCGGCGAGGGTTACGTAAAGGATAATCTCGAGAGGTTCACTATCTTTTAGCCACTTGTTGTTATCTTATCCATGTGTACTGCCCCACGGTCGAGTATATAAGGCCTAGGGGGCACCCCTTCAGAACGATCGACCCATTACTTAGCCACCCACATCAACTCTCTGTATTCTCGATCCAGAGAGCTCTCTTGTAATTATATCCACCAAGCATACTCATCAGGACGTAGGGTGTTACGCATCACTAAGCGGCCCGAACCTGTAAATCTTGTCCACCGTCCCTCGTGCGATCGGCACGAACCATTCTGCTACAGTTGTCGACACCTTCCTACTCCTAAAACACCTTGAGGGGCAACCCCGGGTGTGCGGTCGGACCCTAAACACCGACAGCTGGCGCGCCAGGTAGGGGGTGTGTCGACAATCCAAGCTAGCTCAATGGCCATCTCCTTCTACAGCAAGATCGCCCTACGCCCCGGATCTATGTTCTGCTTCGGGACAATCTCATTCGTAGCAGACGAAGAAGGAACTCTACACCGTATCGCGGATCCGCCGAAAAAGGAGTCTTCCTCAACAAACTCCGGCAATACCGGAGAGGCGCGACCTCCGACCCCCCGGAAGAAGATCACCACGACGGCAGCACCGTTCTACCCCGACGTCCTCTTCGTCGGAAGGGCGGAATCGCCCACCATCTCCGACGACGAGCCGACTATACCCGGGGAGGAACCGCCTCAGCGAGAGTCCCGTCGACGAAGGAACCGGCGCAGGAATGTTCGACGACATCACGCAGCCGGAGAGCGGAATCCGGAACAACCTGTCTCACGAGACGAGGTCTCGGAGATAGGAGAAACCCCGGAAGAACGCGTCTTCAGAGAGCGAAGGAACTCCCGACGACGTGATCGCCGACGAGCTCAGGAACAGGCCGAGCAGGATGAAAGGCAACGTCGAGAAAATCCACTCTTCGGGCGCAATCTGAACCCCGACTTCGCCCGAGCCATGAACACGCCGAGCGAAGTCGGAGGGGTGCTGGCTCGGATAGCAGAAGGACTTCCTCGGACTCCTGACGCCGACGGCTACCGACGACTGTTCACCCAGGCGGCCAACCATCTTCTACCGCTTGCTCACCCGCCGAACGATCTACGACACGCCATTAACAGTCGCCGGGACGCGCGGAGCTCCATCAACGCTTCGCGGGAACGACGGCATGAGAACGAACTTCGTCGTCGAGAGGAGTACGACAGGGATCATGGCGCCCCGACTCAGAGCCAAGCTACCAGGACTGAGTCGGCAACGGCTTCAACTGGCGGAACCTCCCGGGGACGGTCGAGGAATCACAACCACAACTCCCCTCCCCGGGACAGGCATCGACCCCGACGACAGGAGGACACGTGCGGAGTGTCCGCCCTAACTCCGCGCCTCAGGGCCATCCAATGGCCTCCCAACTTCAAGGTATCCAATGTTGACAAGTATGAACCTAAGCAGGATCCATGGGGTTGGCTAGCCGTCTACACCACCGCTGCTCGAGCTGTCGGAGCATCCGAAGACGTGATGACCGCGTACTTGCCCATTGTCCTTGGACAAGACGCGCTGCAATGGCTACGACATCTACCCCGACACTGCATCGACGCCTGGGGAGACTTCAGTCGGCGCTTCACCGCCAACTTCCAGTCCCTCTCCGACAAGCCGGCGCAGCCGTGGGACCTTAAATCTATCAAGCGCCGGGGGGACGAAACTCTCCGATCGTACCTCAAGAGGTTTCAAACCATGAGGAATCGAATCCCCGATGTCACGGAGGCGGCCGTGATCGAGGACTTCTACCGAGGATCTAATGACTCGGTTTTCGTCCGAGCCATACTGCAAAGGGCGCCGACCACCTCGGAGGAGCTGTTCCGGGAAGCCGACCTCTACATCACCGCCGACGAGCGAGCCCAGGATCTCATCGGAGGAGCAAAGCCCGCACCGGCTGCACCACGACGCGACACGAACCAGCAACCCGACAAGCGGTGGGAGAAGAGACCACGCGAAGAAGTACACGCCGCCGGCGGACCACCTGCTTCTCGCGCCCGAGGAGGACCCCGTGGAGGCGAGCGTACGCTGGACGACATCCTCGACGCCCAGTGCCCGTACCACAAGGACATGCGCCACACTCTTCGTAACTGCCGAGACTTCAAGCACTCCGTCGGACACGGCCGACCCTTCCAACCTCTACCTCCTCCTCCGCCGAGGGGAGGACCAGATGAACCACGACAACCCCATCGGCAGGAGGAGGGAGGAGGAGGAGGAGCTTTCCCGCGCGTTGACAGGGAGGTCAACGTCATCTTCGGCGGACACGGATCGCAGGAGAGCAGAAGACAGCAAAAGCTCAATGATCGCCAGATACTGGTGGCGACCATCGGCCCTCCCGCCCCATACCGATGGTCGGAACACCCGATCACCTTCACCCGGGCGGATCAATGGCTCAACTTCGACCACCCGGGCAAGTACCCGCTTCTCGTCGATCCGGTGATCCGAGAGAGCCGGGTGAAAAAGGTGTTAGTGGACGGGGGGAGCAGCATCAACATCACTTTCCCCCGGACACTCCAGAGCTTGGGAGTTCATCTCAAAGAGCTCCACGAGTCGGACACTCCTTTCTTCGGCATCGTGCCGACGGAAGGGGAATACCCGCTGGGCCACATCTACATGCCGGTCACCTTTGGAACTCCGGAGAACTACAGAACCGAGTTCCTGAGGTTTGAAGTGGCGAACTTCGACTGCGGGTACAACACCATCATCGGGAGACCAGGATTGGCCAAGTTCATGGCCATTCCGCATTACACATACATGATACTGAAGATGCCAGGGCCACAAGGGATCATAACTGTGCGCGCCGACCTCCAAGGCGCCGCAGAATGTTTCCGAGTGGCTATCCAAGCATCCCTCACCGCCAAGCCATCGACAGCTCCCTCCGCAATGGCGAACTCTAAGCCTGAGGAGGACCTCGCAATACCAGCAAATGAAGCTCAGACCGCGACCTCTATGCGGCCGACTGAAGAAACCAAGAGAATCAACCTGGGGTTTGCTGATGAGCGCAAGACGGCCATCATCAGCTCCAGTTTGGATGACAAATAGGAAAGCGCGCTCGTCCGGTTTCTGCAAGATAACCGAGATGTATTCGCATGGCAACCTGCGGATATGCCGGGAGTCCCGAGAGAACTGGCCGAGCACAAACTGAAAGTTTTTCCCCAGGCGAGGCCGATTCGGCAGAAGTTACGCCGTTTCACGCCTGATAAGAGGGAAGCCATTCGCGCCGAGTTAGCTCGCTTGGTCGCGGCTGGATTCATTAGAGAAGTACTACATCCTGAGTGGTTAGCCAATCCTGTTCTTGTACTCAAAAAGAATAAAGTGGACTGGCGCATGTGTGTTGATTATACCGATCTCAACAAACACTGTCCGAAGGATCCCTTCGGGCTCCCGAGGATAGATCAGGTGGTGGACTCCACCGCTGGGTGTTCTATGCTGTCTTTCTTGGATTGCTATTCCGGGTATCATCAGATCAGTCTGGCGAAGGAAGATGAAGAAAAAACGGCATTCATTACTCCGTTTGGCGCTTTCTGTTATACCTCCATGCCGTTCGGCCTCAAGAACGCTGGAGCAACTTACCAGAGAGCTATTCAGACATGCTTAGCCGATCACTGGGGCAAGCGTGTGGAGGCTTATGTGGATGACGTGGTGATCAAAACACAGGACTCAAAAGACTTCATTGAAGATTTGCAACTGGTTTTCAACAGCCTGAGGCGGTATAGATGGAAGCTTAATCCCGAGAAATGTGTTTTTGGGGTACCAGCCGGAAAGTTGCTCGGATTTATTGTCAGCAACCGGGGAATTGAAGCTAATCCGGATAAAATTGAGGCTATCATGAAGATGGAAGCACCTCGGTCGCAGAAGAAGGTTCAGCGACTTACTGGATGCATGGCAGCTTTGAGCAGATTTATATCCAGGCTGGGAGAAAAAGGTTTGCCGTTTTACAAGTTACTCAAGAAGGTGGATAAATTCCAGTGGACTTCAGAAGCACAAGAAGCTCTGGATGCTCTGAAAAAATTCTTGACAACACCACCAGTGCTGAAACCACCTCGGCGAGCTACATCAACTCAACCAGCTGAAGATTTGCTATTGTATATCTCTTGCACGACTCACGTGGTAAGCACCGCGTTGGTAGTCGAGCGAGTAGAAGAAGGGCATGCCTACCCAGTACAACATCCTGTCTACTTCATCAGTGAGGTCCTCGGCCCCTCAAAGAAAAAGTATCCTCAAGTTCAGAAATTATTGTATGCAGTACTTCTAACTGCCCGCAAGCTGCGTCACTACTTTGACGACCACAAAGTCATGGTAGTCACAAGTTTTCCAATAGGGGATATTCTTCACAACAAGGAAGCCATCGGTCGAATAGCCAAGTGGGCCTGTGAGCTGGGATCTCATGACATCGAGTTTCGGCCTCGCACTGCAATCAAAACCCAAGCACTGGTTGATTTCGTATCAGAGTGGACTGAGCAACAAGTACCAGACAACCCGGAGACTGCAGAAGTATGGCGAATGTATTTTGATGGCTCACTCAAACTGCAGGGAGCAGGAGCGGGGATTCTTTTCACTGCACCAGGAGGCGAACACCTCAAGTACGCCCTCCAGCTGCTATTCCCGGCCTCCAACAATGCAGCTGAGTATGAAGCTTTGATCCATGGATTGAACATTGCCATATCACTGGGCGTCAAAAGATTAATGGTATATGGGGATTCTCTGGTAGTCATTAGCCAGATAAATAAGGAGTGGGATTGCTCAAACGATTCGATGGGAAGATACTGCACTGCCGTCCGAAAACTGGAGGATAAGTTCGAGGGTCTGGAATTTCATCATGTGGAGAGAGATCGGAATGCAGCAGCCGATGTACTGTCCAAGCTAGGATCCAGTCGAGCTCAGGTTCCACCCGGGGTTTTTGTGCAAGAAATTCTGCAACCAAGTATCTCATTGGGTCAAATGGAAGAATGCAACATCATAGATCAACCCGAGTCAGATCCCGATGACTGGAGAAAGCCAATCATTAAGTACATAAGGAATGAAGAAGAACCAGACGATAAGATCTCGGCAGAGCGCATTGCAAGACAATCAGCTCACTATACACTT
This sequence comes from Zea luxurians, assembly GCA_029449295.1. Classification (NCBI taxonomy): domain Eukaryota; kingdom Viridiplantae; phylum Streptophyta; class Magnoliopsida; order Poales; family Poaceae; genus Zea; species Zea luxurians. The sequence continues at coordinate 73,869,052 of JAOPSE010000014.1, forward strand.
ATTGGGGAAACATTATACAGAAGGGGTGCATCAGGTGTCTTCATGAAGTGCATTCTCCCATCCACTGGAAAGCAACTCCTAGAAGAGGTCCACGCTGGACAATGTGGGATACATGCAGCCTCCAGAACACTAGTTGGGAAGGTCTTCAGGTCAGGATTCTATTGGCCAACAGCAAAGAATGATGCAGCCGAGTTAGTTCAGAGATGCGAAGCCTGCCAATACTTGTCAAAGCAACAACATCTGCCAGCACAGCAGCTGCAGACCATACCAGTAACCTGGCCTTTCGCATGCTGGGGGCTGGACATGATTGGACCTTTCAAGAAAGCTCAAGGGGGATATACTCATGTGTTGGTAGCAATTGACAAGTTCACTAAATGGATAGAGTTCAAGCCCATTGCCTCCTTAACTTCTGCTAAGGCCGTGGAATTCATACAAGACATAATATTCAGATTCGGGATACCAAACAACATCATAACTGATTTAGGATCCAATTTCACGAGTTCAGAATTCTTTGACTTCTGCAAGCAAAAAAGCATTCAGATCAAGTATGCATCTGTAGCCCATCCAAGAGCCAACGGGCAAGTTGAGCGAGCCAACGGGATGATATTGGATGCACTCAGGAAAAAGATTTTCGATAAGAACGAAAAATTCGCAGGAAAGTGGATAAGGGAATTGCCCTATGTTGTTTGGAGCCTAAGAACCCAACCTAGCCGAGCTTTGCATGGAAACACTCCTTTCTTCATGGTCTATGGGTCGGAGGCAGTGCTGCCTGCTGATCTCAAGTTTGGGGCGCCAAGGCTGATTTTTGAAAGCATAGCAGAAGCTGAGACCACCAAGCTGGAGGACATAGACGTACTCGAAGAAGAACGGCTAAGCGCAGTAATCCAGTCAGCAAGATACCAGCAGACTCTAAGGCGCTATCACGACAAGGCTGTGAGGCAACGATCCTTTTCAGTAGGGGAGCTCGTCCTTCGCCGAATTCTAACAGGAGAAGGACGACACAAGTTATCACCCTTATGGGAAGGACCCTTCATAGTAGCAGAAGTCACTCGGCCTGGATCATATCGCCTCACTCAAATGGATGGCACGGAAGTCGGGAACTCTTGGAACATAGAACACCTGAGAAAGTTTTATCCTTAGCCGTACCTCAAAACTGCTGGGATAACAATGATGTACTCTGTAAAGTGGAAATATGTCATCAATAAAGAAAAGGTTTCAAGGATACTCAATTTATTTACGATTGACTCGCATTCTTGCTTAACTCGGGGTGACCACTATGCCCTGCTAACGGAGCAATCGACTTAAGTCGGCAACGACTTAAGGCGGTGTGACATGCTCACGCTTACTTAACTCGGGGTGACCACTATGCCCTGCTAACGGAGCAATCGACTTAAGTCGGCAACGACTTAAGGCGGTGCGACATGCTCACGCTTACTTAACTCGGGGTGACCACTATGCCCTGCTAACGGAGCAATCGACTTAAGTCGGCAACGACTTAAGGCGGTGCGACATGCTCATGCTTACTTAACTCGGGGTGACCACTATGCCCTGCTAATGGAGCAATCGACTTGAGTCGGCAACGACTCAAGGCGGTGTGACATGCTCATGCTTTACTTAACCCAGGGCGACCACTATGCCCAGCTAACGAAGCAATCAACTCCAGTTGGCGTCTACTTAAGACCAATGCAACATGCTCTCGCCTATTTAATTCAGGGGATGATTTCCATATCCCACAGACAAAATTCATAGTCATCATGCGTCATAACTGCCGAACTCATTAACTAAAAAATTCTGATACAATAAGTGAATAACTATGTTATTCAAATAAACTGGTGTCCTCTAACAAATGTTTAATCATGCAAGCTGTGCGCTCGGAGCACGCGAAATGTTTTCTCTATTTTGCAATGTCTTTTCCAGGAGCAGTCGACGAAGAAGGACGACTCGAGGAGTCAGGGGCAGCGTTCACGTCAGCCCTTATATCTTCAGGAACGACGACGCCAGGCCACCTCATCAGAATTCGTCCCGCCCGAATGGCCTTATCCATGGCCCTATCGCGTTGGGCTCTCAGAGTATTGGAAGTCTCTTCAGCAACCTTGACAGCCAACTGGGCAGCTTCTAGCTCCTGGGTAACGGATTTCTTGGAAGCACGCAGATTCTTGATGACAACGTCTTTAGCCGATATCAACTCCCGAAGGCGAATCACATCATCCAAGGACTCCTGCAGCTTATAGCGAAGATTGTTCAACTCCTCCATGGAAAAGCGATGACTCCTCTCCAGAATAGTCAACGAGTTGCTAGAATCTCGATACAACCTATCAAGATTGTCGCGAGAAGCGGCAAGGATGCGTTTTTCTTCCTGCAAGCGCAAATCGGTTACTTCAGAAAACCAGGCAGATAACAGGAGCACAGCAAGACAAAAGCACAGTTTCGTATTTCACCTTTTCAGAGTCGAGCTGAGCATGCAGGGAAGAACTCAACGCGTTGGCATCATCTAGGGCGGCAGAGACTTGACTCAGCTCAATCTGACCTTGAGAATACTTTTCCTCAAGATCAGTGCACCGCTGAGACAATTCAGCCCGTTCTTGAGAATGTTTCTCCTCAAGCAGTGTAATCTGTCGAGTCATTCCTAGCGAAGGATAACCAAACAAAGCGAGGTCAGAAGGTAAAACAGTCCACAACAAGCACGAAGAAAAGAAAAAGGGGCACTAACCAGCGTTAGCCGCCTCCAACTCGGATACACGGCGATGAAGAGACACCGGATTCCAGCACGAAAAGGATGAAGCTACTTCCGGGATAGGAGCGCCATGCAATTTCAGCTGGCTGGTCATCCCGTCCATCAAAACCTGATGAGAAGAGCAGGTGAGCATAATGGCAAGAGTTCATGTAAAAGTCAAGCTAAGAAACAAGCACAGCACCTGGAGGTTGGAGAAGAACGAAGGGATTCCCAAGTCAGGAGAAATCAGATGATAACCCGGCGCAAGGTCATCACCCGAAGCAGCATGCAATGGAACAGTGGGAATCAGTTCATCTCCTTCAACAGAGCCAGATACTCGATCAACGGGGACGCTGCCCTCCAAAGCGACGCCCCGATCTGAAGTTTGAGCCACCACCATGCAGCCAGAGTGTGGAGGTGACCCAGCGTGAACGTCCATGGAAGCACCGGAAGGAGACCCTGTTTGGGCACCCTCGGGGACTGGGCCATAGTTGGCACTGCCCACTTGAGCCGGGTTATCCCCGGCAACACCCTCGGGGGCTGGGCAGTAGCTTGCACTCTTCGCCCGGGCTAAGTCGTCCCCGACGACACCCTCGGGGGCTGGACATGTATCAACACCATCCCTGGGGTCCAGATTTTCAGCAATAACCATCTCTAAGGTTGATGGGCCCTCGGCTACTTCCATGGAATCAGGACAATCCAGGTTAACATCCCGTCCCTCAAGATCGCGCTCTAAGGTTGATGAGGCACGGGATGACCTCAACCCAGCGTCCGGCACGGCATCACAAGCTTCTGTCACATCATCATCCACTGGCCCTGATAGCAAGTCCTCTGGGACCATATCCTCCAGAGTTTGATCAAAGTCGGCCAGGGATATGTTTTGCAGACCAACAAGAGCAGACAAAGCCGGAGAAGGAACCCCACTACTTTCCCCACTGGCGAGGAATTGCCGACTGTTTTTCCGAGTCAGAGGAACCTCATCCTCTTCCTCTTCGTCGTCTTCATCAGCAACAGATGGACCACACCCATTGGGATCAGCAACAGTTGTACCACACCCATTGGGATCAGCAACAGTTGTACCACACCCATTGGGATCAGCATCAGCAAATTCAGGCGCAGGAACCTCCTCATCAGCAAGAACCGAGGGCCCAGCACCCTGATCCAAACTAGATACTCGCCGAATACGTCTCTTCTTCTTTTTCTGCTCATCAACAGGAAGATCAGTCTGATTGGTTCGGCGGGGACGCCTCGAGCGAGCACGGACAGGTCTCTGAACATCCAAGATTATACCGACCTCCGGGAGAGGTGCCACCGTCAATGACTCAGCAGGAATAGCATCAGAAGAATCTTCAGCCAACATATCAAGCACGGCGTTTATTTCAGCATCAGTAGGATCCAAAGGCACCTCGAAATGGATTTGTCGTTCATCATCAGGGATTTTCCCAAGTGAGGCAACCAAAGCACTAACCTCCTCGTCAGAAGGCCGCGTTCTAAGGCCCAAATTGCCATCAGTTGAAGGTGGGTTTGACACGAAATGAGTGAAGGCCTTGGCAGGAGGCAGATTCCAGGCTGAATACGCCACCGGAGCACCAACATTGGATACTTTGCCTCTGAGAATCATCTCCAGTCGGCTCACCAAATCTGCAGAAGGGATTCTTCTATCGGTAACTCGAGTTGGATCGGCTAGCCCTTGATACAGATAAGCCGGGTGGACCCTGTCTTTCAGTGGCTGAATGTTTTTGAAAACGAAGTCAGCAACTATAGCTTCAGCAGTCAAACCCCTCTCTTTCAATAGCCCAACTTCAGCTAGCAGCACACTGGCCTCAGCCACCTCTTCGTCTGTAGGAGACTCGGTCCAACTCGGGGTGCGAACATCTGGCTGTCTTCCTGACCGGGGGGGGAGAGAATTTCCACAGTTATCAACTATAAACCATTCCAGGCGCCATCCCTTAATGCTGTCTTTAAGGGGGATCTCAAGATACTCAGTTTTCCGTCCCCGGCGCATCTCCAAGCTGGCACCTCCAACCAACTGATGCTGTCCCCCGGCCATCCCAGGGCGACAATGATACAGGTGTTTCCACAAGCCAAAATGCGGCAGCACGCCAAGAAAAGCCTCACATAAGTGGACGAAGATAGAAATTTGCAGAATTGAGTTAGGGTTCAGATGGGTTAAGTTGATGTGGTAGAAATCAAGAAGACCACGGAAAAAGGGAGAAATAGGAAGGCCAAGGCCGCGGAGAAGAAAGGGAGCGTAAACCACGGACTCGTGGGTATCCTCCGTCGGGACCGTAGTTCCATGGCAAATCCGCCAAGAACAGAGTTCCCGTGGAGGAAGAACCCCAATGGACACGAGGTGGAGGAGTTCGGTTTCAGAGATGATGGACGTGTGGTTACCTGCGAAAGGCAACTGGCTGTTGGGATCAATTGGGGGAATCACCACAGCGGAAGAACTCGCGATTTTCCTCTTGGGAGCCATCTCAATTTCACCAGCGAGCGAATTGGAAGCAAGCGCAGAGAGGATTTGGAAGCAGGAACGCAAGAACTAGGGCGCGGAAAGCAAAGGCGGCTAAAAGTGTAACTCTTATGGGATATTCTCGGACCAGATACCGTTTCAAAAAGTGCCCAGTCATCACTCGGCAGTTATTTCCGAAATCCCGGCATGCCACGTGGTCATTCGGCAGTTATTTCCCAAGGAACTGGTGGGCCCTCTCCTCACTCGGGTGCTAATCCTCGAAATAACTCGGCGTTGCCTCTAAAATGCCGACGTCACTATTCAGTCACTCGGCGTTGCCTCTAAAACGCTGATCTTGAGTTCAATCGTTCGGCATTACTTCTAAAATGCCAACGTTGACCCTTAATCACTCGGCGTTGCCTCTAAAATGCTGATCTCGAGTTCAATAACTCGGCGCTGCCTCTAAAGTGCCGACGTCACTATTCAGTCACTCGGCGTTGCCTCTAAAACACTGATCTTGAGTTCAATCGTTCGGCATTACTTCTAAAATGCCAACGTTGACCCTCAATCACTCGGCGTTGCCTCTAAAACGCTGATCTCGAGTTCAATAACTCGGCGCTGCCTCTAAAATGCCGACGTCACTATTCAGTCACTCGGTGTTGCCTCTAAAACACTGACCTCGGGCTCAACCGTTCGGTATTACTTCTAGAAATGCCAACGTTGACCCTCAATCACTCGGCGTTGCCTCTAAAACGCTGACCTTGAGTTAAATTGTTCGGCATTGCCTCTAAAATGCTGAAGTCACTACTTAGTCACTCGGCGTTGCCTCTAAAACGATGATCTGGAGTTCAACTACTCGGCATTACTTCTAAAATGTCGACGGCGACTTCCGATCACTCGGCATTACTTCTAAAATGTCGACGGCGACTTCCGATCACTCGGCATTACTCCTAAAGACATTGATACAGACTGCAATATTGCTCGGAAGCATCAGTATAATGATCAAGCTGTTCGTCTATGGCCTCAAAAGACTCAGATTCACAGTCAAACGAAACGATTCATCAAAAGGAAACCGGACTTGTTCTTCATTCAAGGGAAGTAACAACATTTACAAATCAACTCATTATGAGTTGATACTTCCCTATTTCTACTACTATACTACACTCTACTGCTACTACTACTACTACGCTACACTATACTATTCTACATTACTAATACTACTACATTATCTAACTATACTATTTCTAATCTATACTAATATTTAAAAGGACCAGTGGCATCTAGCCACTGGCCCTACCCCTGCCGCCGCCGCCGCTCTTGGTGCCGCCCCCGCCGCCGCCGCTCTTGGTGCCGCCCCCGCCGCCGCCGCTCTTGGTGCCGCCCCTGTCGCCGCCGCCCCTGGTGCAGCCCCCGCCACCGCCGCTGTCGTCGTCGTCGTCGTCGTCGTCGTCATCGTCGTCGTCGTCGTCGTCGTCGTCCCCGCCCTCGCCGCCGTCGTCCGAGTCCTCCTCCTCCGAGGAGTACTCGGACTCATCCGAGCCCTCGAGCCCGGCGCGCTCGACGGCCCGGATGTAGGACCAGACCTCCGCGGCTAACCCCTGGGAGTCGTCCGAGTCATCGGACGACGCCGGGGGAGAGACGGGGGCCGGGGACCTCTCGGACTCGGAGGAGAACTCCTCCTCCGAGTACTCCTAGTCGCCGAAGTCCTCCGATGGAGGAGTCGGCTCACGCTTGCGTTTCTTTCCCATGGAGGCAAGCAGAAAAGAAGAGAAGGAAGCAGTAAGGAATAGCGGAGGGGTGTGAAGAAACCAGAGGAACAACAGCGTTATTTATAGAAGAGAAAGGCAACCGCTCACCTCCAACCGCGGTCACTGAACAGTCGCTAAGCATTCAATACACAACTCCACCCGTCCAAAGACACGTCAGGCGGCGGACGCCGTTTCATGCAGCACTACACCCATTGGGACTCCAGTCAACAGTGCAAAGGATATGATTACACTCGCCGTCCCATCACATTACAACTCAGAAGCAGCCGGTTAAAACACTCAGCGTACCAAGCCGTCCCTTGCCCACACCCATTGGGGGGGGACGCCCAGGAATTGTCAGTATATTTTTCAAAATGGTCACATCTGCGCAGAGCATGCAGTAAATGCCTCAAGACAAAAATGAGATATCAACAAGAGTTAAAGGGAAGCCAAGTATAGCCAGCAGAGTGCAAAATATGGACGACAGACATGACTTGAAGACTAGACAGAGAACGTCCATCGAATGTCCAATCGAGTGCAGAGCAAATACACTATGCTACCCAGCAAGATACGGAAGGATTGCAAATTCAGCTGCAAAAGACAAAACATATGCTGACCTCTGAAGCATAATATTGATGACATAGCACGGATGACATCATGCCAACTTTTTTATAAGCAGAAAGAGTAATTTTCAGCAAGAGGACACAAAAAGAAGACCTTCAAGCGAATTATCCTCAAAAAATCCACTTGAAGGTCGGGGGCTACACCCATTGGGTGCACCTTCGGTGCACCCCATGGATTGTCATTCTAAGCCAGGATAGCACCAATCTCTAAGGGCATGGGACAAGATTAAGAAGCCAATCCTCAACCGGAATAAAGGAACACAAATGGAAGTAATCTTTGATGAAGACCTTCGAGCAGATTATTTTCTAAAATCTACTCGAAGCTCGGGGGCTACACCCATTGGGTGCACCTCCGGTGCACCCAATGAGGTTCAGAATCCTACAAACAGGAATGCCGATCTCTAAGGCACAGGCACAAAGCTAGGTTTTGGTCAACGAATGATCGAAGCAGGAGAGAACAGCCAGGAGTCATCTTTCTTCAAATCACCTACAAGCTGGACCTGAGATCTTCGGGTTGATTACTTCTAAATTAACCCAAAGATCGGGGGCTTGTGGGGGATAGATATCCCCCGGGTCCACTAAAAGAGTAAAGGACCTCACGAAAGGCCCAAGGGCCCAATGAATCGTAAGGTTATTCTTTCGTGGGCCTGGGGAAAAACAACCAGCAACACGGGGCGACGTGAGGCCGGATTGGTGCAAACTCGGACGGCCCATAACGTCGAGCCATTGGCAGCAACAGATATCCGACTTTCCCGCGTCGGGGCCTCCATGCAACGAAGCCACGTGAGGATAAGTCGGCGAGGGTTACGTAAAGGATAATCTCGAGAGGTTCACTATCTTTTAGCCACTTGTTGTTATCTTATCCATGTGTACTGCCCCACGGTCGAGTATATAAGGCCTAGGGGGCACCCCTTCAGAACGATCGACCCATTACTTAGCCACCCACATCAACTCTCTGTATTCTCGATCCAGAGAGCTCTCTTGTAATTATATCCACCAAGCATACTCATCAGGACGTAGGGTGTTACGCATCACTAAGCGGCCCGAACCTGTAAATCTTGTCCACCGTCCCTCGTGCGATCGGCACGAACCATTCTGCTACAGTTGTCGACACCTTCCTACTCCTAAAACACCTTGAGGGGCAACCCCGGGTGTGCGGTCGGACCCTAAACACCGACATTAAGTGTTATGGTTAGGGCTTAGTGTTAGATGTTCAGGGCTAGGGTTAAGGGTTAGGGTTAGGGTTTAGAGTTAAGGGTTAAGGTTTAGGGTTTAGGGTTTAGGGTTATGGTTAAGGGTTATGGTTAAGGGTTAGGGTTAGGGTATTTGTTAATATGAATTTAATTATTTCTTCTGTTAATATGTGTTAATATGTATTTAATTATTGCTTATGTATATATATATAGCTCAATGAGTTCTGTGATCAAGGACCAAGGATTAGGGCCCGACCACATGGACAAGAGTGTTTCTCGAGAACAATTCAGTGTTGAAGGACATGAAATGCTTAGCGACCCTTGTCCTAACATAGATAGGGTCGCTCGCCATGAGTTGCAACGTGACGCTACTTATGATCCACGAGAGTGTGAGGTAAAGTACACATCCTTAATTTTGTGTGTACCTATTAGTTGATTTCACAATCTCTATTACACATGCATGATTTCTTGTGTATTTTATTACATGAATAGGAGGTCTTGTCTCTATATGATGCGATACTCGATCAAGCTGCGGCATGATACCAATACACAACGAAACTGACCCAAGACGCACCGGAATCGACTGAGACAACCACCGATAGGTCAAGGAAAAGAAAGCAGAGCGATCAGAAAAAAGTGACAGAGGACTGAACAAATTTCCTGACAATACATATAAAATCTCATATGTGAGCCCGAAAAGCCATCCCCTAGATCCAGAAGAGGCACAACCTAAGTTTCGGAATGCACTTGGGTTCTTAGTGAAAGTTCCCTTTGCCCGGGAACAGGATCTAGATGTCGCCTAGAGGGAGGGGGTGAATAGGCGAATAAAAATTATCACTTTAAAGCTTTATTCTTACTCTACTCGAAGACCAGATCACAGTGGAATGAAAGACCCTTCGAGTAGGTTGCAGTGGAATAGAAGATCCTGTCTCAAAATGCCCTGCACTTCAGATATAACTTGTACCACAGATAAGTATTGAAGTGCAGATATAAAGAGTAAGTGAGACAGAGAATCAGCACACAACACAGAGTAGAGCACACAGACGTAGAGATTTATCCCGAGGTTCGGTCAAGCCTGAAATGCTTGCCTAGTCCTCGTTGGAGTTAGCCACACCTGGGCTTGGAGTCTATTTCAACTCCTTCCTCCGTTTGCTCAGATCTATCAGTATGACAGACGGAGCCTTCCACTATGTTGATGTTGGTTACAACAAGCCGCGGCTGCTTACAGTCTTCTTGACAGCACTCCGGCAGAGTAACGATATGCTCAAGACTATGCTCTAGCTCTTAGCAGCACTTCTCCACTCTCTAAAGGCTTATATCTTTGCCTTCTACACAAACTAGAGAAATTCACACAAGAGGGAGAGTGAGAATTGATCCGAGTGATGTATACTATTGTTGGCTGCTCTTGTATCTTGTTGGAGGCGCCTAGGAGTCCCTTTTATAGACCCAGGGAGCCTAGGAGCCGTTGCAATCCAATTTGGAAGGCAATACTTGCTTTCTGTCGGGTGGCGCATCGGACAGTCCGGTGCACCACCGGACAGGTCCTATAGCTTGTCCGGTGCGCGATCTCCTTCCAAATCGGGCTCAGCAGACCGTTGGAGCAACGGTCGATTTGGCTCACCGGACACTGTCCGGTGCGCACCGGACAATCCGGTACACCAACTGACCGTTGGCTCAGGCCACGCGTCGCCCGCTGATTGCGCTGCCGACCGTTGGCGTAGTCGACCGTTGGCTCACCGGACAGTCCGGTGAATTATAGTCGTACGCCGCCAAACTTCTCCCGAGAGCGGCCTGTTCACCGGAGTTCAGTCTGGCGCACCGGACACTGTCCGGTGTGCCAGACTGAGCTGAGTCTTGGATGTACACAGCCAAGCCTTTTGCGTCTCTTTTCTTTTCTTCTTTTCTCTGTTTCTAACACTTAGACAAATATGTTAGTACACAAAAACCAATGTACTAAGTCTAGAAACATACCTTCTCTTTGATTTTCACTTCTTTAGCATTTGGCATGACTGAGATTGATGTTGGACTCATAAATCATCAAGTTAGCTTGACTTGATCTAGATTGTCATTTTTGAGCTCCAACATCCTGCAAAGGTCACATAGAATATCTCCAAACATAGGAACAACCCAAACTAAAGGTCAAAGTGCACTTAGCTCTTTTGGGCTGCTTCTGGTTCTGATTTTGACATTTGTTCTCCTTCCAGTGACCTTGTTCCCTTTTGAGCTTGGTCTTGAGCCTTATGAGTTACACCACATAATTGTAGATGTTACCTCATTGGTTGTAAGTCATGTCCTTATGTAGTGTTCCTTGATGCACCATAACTCTTCTTAACTCGATCAATCCTGATTCCGCAAGTCTCCTTCTTCACCCCTGGCTTTGGGTTCCTGGTCTCCTTGACTTTCTCCCGTGCTCTCGGTACCTCGAAGCTCTTCTTGCTTCCATCCTTGGTTTGATCAGTTGTCTCCAAGTTATGCACATCAAGTCTCACTTAAGCAGTGTCCACCTTTCCTATGATGTCCATATAGATAATTCCGTCTTTGGACCATCACACCTGTTGTGGCAGAACCTCCAAGTTATTGGGCCCACATGCACCTGTCCTTGTCCCGAAGACCTCAGACGGCTATGCATGTGCACCAGATAACTTAACAGGATCTGTCCGATTGCCCCAAGGACATCGGATAAACCACGAACAACCAAGATCGCGGGACTAAGTAATACAAATCACACACACCAAGATTTTTGCAGTGGAAATACTATTACCAAATTTTACAAGTTACAAAAATTTTGTATTATTTTATCGGAGTGATTAAAAAAGTATAGGTTTGAAATATATGCTAGCTCAAACGACCATCCTCAGTAAGAAGTATAAGGGAGTACTTAGATTTATAAGAAGGCCGAGCCCACCGGCACTTAACACCATCCACAACAGAACAAAATTATAACCTGAAAAACAACGGGGAATAAAACCCTGAGTACGCAATTACTCAACAAGACTTACCCGACTAAAGAAAAGACTCTCAAGGGTATGCTGGTTTTAAAAGGATTTAAGGTAAGGCTCATCAAGTTTCAAAGACTCATTTTTGCGGAAAAGCTTACTAGTAGTGGATCCTTATGCCAAAACTTTTACTTCACAAATTAAATACTTTTTCTGAATCTAGATTTGCCTAATCTAGAGCATTCACTTGTCCTACACTAGCTTCTTTTAGCAGCTTTAGTTTCACTTGTTATCTACGCTGAAGGTCGAAGATCCAGTCTTCATATCCGAGAAGTTCGGCGATCTGAATCAATTAATACCCAGCTGGGATCTTCAACCACACGACATATGTAGCACTTAACCCTTGCATATGTCAACTCACCACCGGGTTTCTCAAGACCAGAACGGGTTCACGCGACCCGAGAGCACAACACTCCACCGTCCAGCCATTGGCCTGGTTGGTACACGTTACTCTCGCCATGGTGCCCGCCATGTTTCCGAGAGTACAGCACCCCACCTTCCAGTCTCTTGCCACGGAGGGTACAAGCTACTCTCGCCATCTCTCCACTCCCAGTGTGTGCGAGCTGTTCTGGTATTGGTCCAACCGAGGCAAAGCTTACCCATGATAAGGCATGTGGCCAGTTAAAGGGTCCTAGATCAGCAGGCCAACAATCGGAACGGTCCTTAAGAGACACAGATGGGCGACCTTTCCTGCTCAACGTCTGGTCTAGATTTATTCCAACCATTTTCCCATTTTTGGTACCCGATAGGGGTACTTTTTTTGGATGTTGAATCCATCATGGCCATATGGATTCACCATCCCAATTTCTTTTTCACAAAAATTTCCCATATCCCATGTAACACATCATTTTTTTTAAAAAAAGAACAACTTTTAATTATCTAAGCAGGGCTAAGCATCTTTAGTTCTCTTTATAAAACAGGAATCAAGGAAGATAATCAAATTCTAAGGAATGGCAATGCATCAACTGTTTCATCACTCAACTCCTATCACCTAATGCAGCATATAAGTGATAAAAGTTTTAAAACAACAAGGAGGTGGCAAATGCACCGGGGCTTGCCTGGGATAAACACTAGGTTAGTGTTTGTAAGGTGGCGACCACCTGGCGACTAGCCTTTTGTTTTGGCACTTCAGCTTATCCATCTTCAGGTTCGTCCATCAACATCACCTCGCGAGTGGCTCATGCTTTGTAGCCTCTTGTGGTCGACTCAGCTTTGGTCCTCCGCATCATGTGATCACTTAACGTACCTAAATGATATGCGCAATGCACATGAATGAGAATAAGAAATAGTAACGCAAGATATTATGATGCTACGCAATATAGAATTAAGTACTTAATGAGGAGGCATTATAACACTTCATCAGCAAACACTAGTTATCGATATACGACCAAGCGCAATAATCATGCTTCTCTGGCTCATTCGGATCTATCTCAACATCACGAAACAATAATTTATCAGAAGATCTATGTTTTACTTAGCTAAAGCATAACACCGAAGGCTAATAATACTTAAACACAACAACCATGGATACCTATAACTTAAGGTGATGAATAGAAATACTTTAACTAGATTTTAGAATTACTAATCTAGATTATTAGGCATGGCACATCAACTAAATCAGGCACCAAATAGGTTTATACAACCCAACACAACGATAATGTTCTCCAACTTACTCGAACCTAATCCGAACATTAAGAAACATTAAATAAGGTATAAGTTCTATAGTTTTCAACTAGAGTATTGTCGGCGTTTCAACCCCGGGGGGGCCCCTAGACCGACGAGTGAATTGTCGCCGCGTGCCCCAGCCCAGATGGGTCGACGCGAGGCAGAGCACGAAGGGGGGAAAGAGACAGGCAAAGCGTGGGAATCCCGCGGCCTCCGTGTTGCCCTGCGCCCAGGTCGGGTGTGCTTGCATTAGGGGGTTACAAGCATCCGCGTGGGAGAGTGACCGTCCACCAGCCCCGTCCTCCCGCGCGGCCAACCTTCTCGTAAGAGAGCCCTGGACCTTCCTTTTATAGGCGTAAGGAGAGGGTCCAGGTGTACAATGGGGGGTGTAGCAGTGTGCTAACGTGTCTAGCAGAAGAGAGCTAGCGACCTAAGTACATGCCGTCGTGGCAGCTGGAGAGGTTTTGGCACCCTGTTCCTGTAATGTCGTGGCCGTCGGAGGAGCGTTGAAGCCTTGCGGAAGGACAGCTGTCGGGGCTGTCAAGCTCTTGCTGACGTCTCCTTGCTTCTGTAAGGGGGGTGAGAGCCGCTATCGTCATGGAGCATGCGGGGGGTCATCATTACCTGTTTTACCGAGGCGAGCCAGATGGGACGCCGGTCTTGTTCCCCGTAGCCTGAGCTAGCTAGGGGTAGGGTAATGATGGCCCCTCCCATGGCGTGGTCGGTCCGAGCCCTGTGTCGGGCAAGGCGGAGGCCCCTCCGAGGTCAAGGTCGAGTCCGAGCCCTAGGGTTGGGGTTGAGTCCGAGCCCTGGGGTCGGGCGAGGCAGAGTTCGTCGTCTTCCGAGGGCGTAGCCGAGTCCGAGCCCTAGGTCGGGCGGAGTTCGTCGTCTTCCAAGGCCGTAGCCAAGTCCGAGCCCTGGGTCGGGCGAGATTTGCCGTCTTCCGAGGCCGTAGCCTAGTCCAAGCCCTGGGTCGGGCGAGGCGGAGTTCGCCGTCTTCCGAGGCCGTAGCCTAGTCCGAGCCCTAGGTCGGGCGGAGTTCGTCGTCTTCCGAGGCCATAGCCGAGTTCGAGCCCTGGGTCGGGCGAGGCGGAGTCTCTTATGGCGCCCGAAGCCAGACTTGGCCGCTGTCAGCCTCACTCTGTCGAGTGGCACGGCAGTCGGAGCGACGCAGGCGGCGCTATCCCCTTGTCAGGCCAGTCAATGGAGCGGCGAAGTGACTGCAGTCACTTTGGCTCTGTCGACTAAGCGGCGTGCGTCAGGATAAGGTGTCAGGCCACCTTTGCATTAAATGCTGCTGCAATTCGGTCGGTAGGTGTGGTGATCTAGCCAAGGTTGCTTCTTGGCGAAGACTGGGCCTCGGGCGAGCCGAGGGTGTGCCCGTTGCTTGAGGGGGTACCTTGGGCGAGGCATGAATCCTCTAGGGTCGGCTGACCTTGCCCGAGGCTGGGCTCGGGCGAGGCGGGTTCGTGTCCGTTGAGTTAATCGCACCCATCAGGCCTTTGCAACTTTGTGCTGATGGGGTTTACCAGTTGAGATTTAGGAACCTCGGGGGTACCCCTAATTATGGTCCCCGACAGTAGCCCCCGAGCCTCCAAGGGAGTGTTAATACTCGCTTGGAGGCTTTTGTCGCACTTTTTTGCAAGGGGGCCGGCCTTTCTCGGTTGCGTTTTATTCCGGCGGGGGCGCGCGAGCGCACCCGCCGGGTGTAGCCCCCGAGGCCTCGGAGGAGTGGTTAGACTCCTTCGAGGTCTTAATGCGTTTCGTGATGCTTTGGCCGATCTGGTCGTCCCCTCATGCGAACTGGCCGTAGCCCGGGTGCACCGTCGAGTCCCAAGTTCTCGGGCTGGTATGTTGACGCTGTCAACGGTTTGGCTGGAGTTGGGTTTGCGAGAGTAGCCCCTGAGCCTCCGCACAGAGCGAGAGGATGGTCAAGGACAGACTCGACTTTTTTACATACGCCCCTGCGTCGCCTTTCCGCAAGGAGGAGGGGGGGAAGCGCCATGTTTGCCCTTGGAGGGCGTCGAACATGGTGTCTCCAGCGAGTTGCGAACGGGTGATCCGAGTGGACGCCCATGCCCCATTCGTTAGGGGTCGGCTGTGGCCCAGAGGCATGCCCAAAAGTACCTGCGGGTGATTTGCCGGACCCGGTCCCCTTTCGACGGGGTCCGAGGGCTTGATGCCTCCCTCTGATGGGATTCCGTTACAGAATCATTCCCGCGGGTCTCAGAAATGTCCTAGGGTACCTCGGGAGCGCAGCCCGAGCCTTGGTTATGTATCGAACGTACCCATGGTCATCCCTCACGCTGTGTCTGAGGCGGCTGTGAACCCTTCGGGGGCCAGCCTACGGACCCCTGATCAGTAGTGGGCGTGGAGCCCGAGTAGCCTGAGGCAGCCGTTGAACCCTTCCGAGGGGCTAGCCATCGAACCTCTGACCAGTAGCGGGTGCCGAACCCGGGTGCTCTGAGGCGGCTGTTGAACCCTTCCGAGGGGCCAGCCTTTGAACCTCTGATCAGTAGTGGGGGGCTCGGAGCCCATTTCCTTCGCGGAGAAGGATCCCATGTATTCCCTTTCCCGGTCCCTGTTGTAAGAGAGAGGAAGAGAAAAAAGGGGAAGGATATAAAATCAAACGTCGTGGCGCACCTTTTTTGACGCAGTCAGTGCGGTGGAAATGAAGCGTCGTTTGCTTCGCCTGCCAAAGGTGCCGCCCGCCCTGCCGCAGGGTTATTGCGATGGGACGAGTGGTTCGCGGGGCAGCTGTTGCGCGTGCGCGAGCCGTTCGAGGAACAGACCACTGTGACGGAACCTTCCAAGTCATTAGGCCCACCTACGGTTGTCCTTGTCCAACAGACATCAGACAACCCCGTAGATGTTCCTGAATTACTTGATAAGTTCGGTATCTTTCCTTACCTTACCAGGAACGTTTCACCCGTCTTGCAGATATTACAGAACATCGGAGATATCGAAATGCGGAAGTGATTACATAAACTTACATTTATTAAAAGTAAGATTAGGTTATTTATTACAGACCAAAACTATAAGCGAGTGCAGTGTAGTATTATTATTACATAACCAAGGGAGGAAAAAACTCCTCCCATAAAAGTTTATACACAAAAGTTTTTATGGAGGATCATGTCCTCCCGCATCTTCATTGCTGATTTTCATCCTGGGGAACCACCTTGGTACAAAAGCAACAGAAATCTGCTGCTCCCTCACCTAAAAACAACGAGGGAATAAACCCTGAGTATGGAATTACTCAGCAAGTCTTACCCGACTAAAGAAAAAGACTCTCAAGGGCATGCTGGTTATAAGGGAGTCAAGGAGTGGCTTATCAAGAATCAAAGACTCTGTTTTGCAGAAAAGCTTACTATGAGTGGATCCTTAAAAATCCAGTTTTACTTTCAGGTTAAGTAAAGTTACCTGCAGCTAGAGTTCTTTCTACCCTAGTTCAATCACTGGTCCTGCACTAGCCAATTTCTCATTAATCCCTTTACTTTTTGTGGATTGCTACGTATAGGGCAGTGACCAAGTCTTCATAACCGCGAAGGTACGGTGATCCGAATCGATTATACTCAGCTGAGGATCTCCAATCACACGACATATGTAGCACTTAACCCTTGCATATGTCAACCCGCCACCGGGGTTCTTAAGACCAGATCAGGTTCACGCAAACCGAGAGCACAGATACACCACCGTCCAGCCTCTTGCCACGGAGGGTACACGCTACTCTCGCCACCGCTCCACGCCCATTTCGTGTTATCTTATTCTGGCCTTAGTCTGCCCGAGGCAAGGCTTACCCATGACGAGGCATGTGACCAGTTAAAGGGTCCTCGGTCAGCAAGCCTACATCGACACGGTCCTTAATCGACACAGACGGAGACACTACACCGAGACTCTCTTCTCGTGCAAGTCACCCACCCGGTCTCAGCTTAATCATTTTACCCAAAAACTTGGTACCTGGCAGAGGTACATCTTTTCCGATGTTGGATCCATCACGGCCATGATGGATCCACCATCAAGTTTTATTTTCAAAAACATTCCTCCCGCTTTGCCAATCATCTTTTGTAAAACAAAACCTTTTGTTTTGCTAGAGCAATACTAAGCATAATAAAAACTTTTTGTAAAGCAGGATATCAAGGAAGGTAATCAAAGATCAAGGAAGGTAATGCAGGAATTGTTTAAGCATTCAACTCCTATCACCTAATGCATCAAGCAAGTGAGAAAGATTTTAAAAACATCAAGGGAGGTGGCAAATGCACCGGGGCTTGCCTTCGTTAACAGGTGAGTCTAGCTCGGATCCACAGATATCAAAGTAAAAGCAGTTGCCTGCTTGAGAATCCGAGGGTGGTGGTGTCCTTTCTTCGGTGACTTCTGCTTCTTCTTCGCGTTCTAACATAACCACATATATATAAGAATGGATGCCATGGGATGCTTATGAGAATGCAAAGATAATATAAACTTATTATCTAAGTCTTGAATACAACTCTCCTTCACGGAACTCCGAGAACTTAGGGTTTCCGGAGTCAGTAAAGGAGTTCAAAGGGCAGGGGGGTGGTTTTGGGTTCTAAGTATCAAACAAAGTCCAAATCAATCCAAATTCTACCCAAGGCTCCTAAATAATATAAGGAACTCATATAAAAATTTTGAGCATTTTTGGGATTACCATTTATCTTTTAAAAATCCAGAATTACTTCTTTAAGCTATTTTAAATGCCCTAAAATTCTTTGTTTAAACTAAAAATCATGAAACTATTTTTATTAAATTCTAGGGAAAATAAGGAACCTAGGAAAATTGGTTTCACAATTTTATCATTTTTCTATAATTTTCTAAAATTGTTTTGGCTCTGGAGTAAAAAGAAAAGAAGAAAGGCACAACAGTAGTGGGCTGATTTCAGCCCGCCGGCCCAGTCCAGAGGGGAGAAGCGCCTGCGCGCGCGCCCGCGCTGGCAACTTTACAGGAAAGGCCTCGGGGTTTTCATTATCTGCGAACAGGTTTTTCTACTATTTTGATGTGTCGCTGACAAATCACAGAAAGGTCCTCCATCTTCTATTTCTTCGCAGACCCAAGTCCACGACGGCGTTCACGCGCGGAGAGGCTCCGGCGAGGTTCTGGACCGGCCGATTGGGGCTACGGCTGGGTTCTTCGAGCGGCGGACATGAAATCGGGGCTAGTCTGACCATTTCCCCCAACCTAATTGCAGCTAAGACCAACTACGTAGCTCTGGCCACGGTGGCCGCGATCATGGCGGCTATACGGTCGTGTTCCCGGCGACCAAAGGACTCCTAGTTCAATTCAGTAGCTCGGCAAGCATCACAGGGTTACTAGAATCCTCAAACGAGGGAGCAGTCGGTATGAACTGACCTGGTTCACGCTGGCCGCGGCGAGCTCAGTTCTACGGTGGCGGAAAACCAATTTGGGGGAAACGTGAAATTCAAGCTCGTCGGTGAACAACTGGAGACAATACTGGGTGTCGAGGTACTTGACTACCTTATGGAGCTTGTGGTGGCTTCAATTTATAGAGCTAGCGGGCGGTGGTCACGAATTTGGGCGAGGATGCGCGGCGGTCAGAGGTAGAAGAAATCACTAGCGCATGTGGCTGCGTGTCCTCGGTCGTGGCAAGCTCACCGGCGGCGATGGGACTACGTTAGGGAGTCACGGCGACGAGGTGGAAAGGTAGAGCCATGCGGCGGGCAACGGCGAAGACTTGACGACGGTGAAAGCTTTATCCACGGCGGTGAGTAAGGGGAGGAGTACTGCAGCTGGCCGGGGTGGCCTCCAGCTCACCGGCGGCGAGGACCTTTACCGTGCCAAACTTATCTGGTGACCACTGAGCACGAATCACAGCGATCGGCAATCAACGGCGACGGCTACCGGTGGTGAGGGCAGCTGCTGGTGATCTGATCAACATCAGACTACTGTACCATCGGAGGCTCATTCAGTGTGCCTGACAGAGCATGTTCCAAGCAACTTTTCTCCAGATTTCTCATAAGAACTTCATCAACTCTCAGTAGCAAAGTTGTAGAGTTATAAACCAGCTACAATTCAACTATAGGGATCAAACTCATTTGAGCACTGGATCATGCTTGGATTTGAGCTGGAAGTTGATGTCAGTCAACTGCTATTCTGAATTTCAGATCAAACAGCCTGACAGCCAGTTTTCTGGCTTGATTATCTCCATTATTTTCTTAACAACTCTGCTTACAACCTTAATCAAAGTTGTTCTCCTATGTTTGGTCTTCAACTTTGATGTGGTGACCTAGGGCAAATTCTCAATAATTTGGAAGATCCCATGCTCCAAAGTTGAGCTTACCAATCTGAAATTCAGACTTAGAGAAATCTCAATTGGGGGGGGGTCCTTTTTGCATTTAAGTCCAAAATTCCCCATTTGGCTTTCAAGTCCACACATTTGTGAACCAAGGGACTTAAGAAACTTATTTGACTTGATTTTTGCACTTTAGCCCAAAAGTGGACTAATTTTGCTCTTAGGTCCCTAGGGTTTGGTTTTAGGGGTTTCTAGGGTTCTAATTAGGGTTTTTAGTATCCCAAGGGTCTAAATGTGATTCAACTTTGTTTTTGGGGATATTTTATGACTCTTTCCCAAAAGCCTTTAGGTTTTTCTCATTTGGGTTAAGTTTTGCCCCATTAAACTCTATTTGGGGTTAAGTTCCTTAACCAGGGGTCTATTTGCAAAATACCAAAAACAATATACTTGTTTGAAATTTTTACCTAGTAAATGCACTCTAGGTGTGTCAAACATATGCAATGTCAATGTTTATGATGTCATGCTCAAGTTTTAGTTACAGTAACACCAGGGGTGTTACAACCACGGGCGCTTTGCTTTGAGTTTTGAACGGGTTCGGGCGAAGCGTTGAACGGGTCTCGCCTGGTCCTTTATATACTCAGGAGAGGGATCGGTGACGGTTCTTTACTCTGCCGCTTGCATCCCACTTAGGTTTTCGCAACCCAAGGGAATAGCCAGAGGAAGGAAACCGCACACCTTGCCCTCTCCGCCGCCACCTTCTTTGCTTGACGATGGCCGACCGGGTGACCGTTTTTTTCGCCGCGCGACCCGTGGCCTTTCTCCACCATCACGGCAGGTGACCTGGAGGCCCTTGTCGCTGATGGCCTGCTTCGCCCTCTCTCTGGTGACTCGCAGCCGAAGTGGATGGCCCCTCCGAGCGAGGCCGCCCCGTCCCCGCCGCCGGGGTACGTGCTAAGCTTCGTCTCCTTCCACGAGCGGGGGTTTGGAGTGCCAGCAAGCCGTTTTATGCGTGTGATTCTGCACACCTACAGGGTGGAGCTGCACAATCTCAGCCCCAACTCCATTTCGCAAGCAGCCATCTTCGCGACGATTTGCGAAGGATATTTGGGGATCACCCCCCCACTGGGACCTGTGGACCCATCTCTTCTCCGCGGAGCCTTTTGCCTTGCCGACAGGGGAAAGGAAGGTCCACATGGTGGTGCGGGCCAGCGGCTGCATCCTCCAGTTGAGGCAGTCGTGGGCGACGCAGTACATCCCTGCCGTCCTCGCGTCTTCGAACAAAGGGTGGCAGCGCCGGTGGTTTTATCTCCGAAACGATGACGGGAGGCTCCCGTCGTTCTCCCAACAAGTGGTGACCACCGCTGCCGATAACTGGCGCTACGGGGCCCCACGCGAGAGGCAGAAGAATCTCCAGCCTCTTTTGAAGGCCCTGGAAGAGTTGCGAGAAGGAGGGCTCACCGTCGCGGGGGTGGTTGCCGCCATTCATCGCTGGAGGGTGCTCCCCTTGACGGAGCGGCGACTGCCGCTGTGGGAGATGACGCCGGGAGTCGACCTGGAGGGTTCGCGGATGTCCTCGGTTCCCCTTTCTGCCGATGATCTCCACAGGCGGGTGGCTGGTGCGTTAGGGAAGCCTGACGCCGGCGCCCTCACCCAGCTTTCGATGCGTCCCGATCGCGGGTGCATGTCCCTGGTGAGTGTCTGCTCCTCCTTCCTTCTTGTGTCGGATTGCCCCTAGTCCCCTCAGCCGAGACTTTTCGTTCGTCTCCAGGTGCTGGGGTTTCACAAGCCTTCCCTGCCACCGGTCCCGGAGGACGCAGTGGACCGAGCCGCGCGGAGGGTTGCTACGGAGAGGAAGAAGGAGAAGAAGGACGCGGAGAAGGCTCGGGCCCACGAGCGAATGCGGGCTTGGGACGCCTTGGAGAAGCGTTGTCGACGGCAGGAGAGGGACGGGCTCCCGAGGGAGCCATCGCCGGAGACGCCTGATGATGACGACGACGATGATGATGAAGACGACGACATGGCCGCCCGCCTTGGCCTCAGCCTAGATCTGAGGCTGGGCCAGGGATCGTCGAGCCAGCCCCCGAGTGGGCTGGCGCCGTCGGTGCCCGGGGCTGGGACGTCGGGGTCCCGGTCCGAAGAACGGGGGCAGGCCGAGGGGGCGCTTAACCCCGCGGCTGAGGTGGTTGAGGTGACCCCGGGGGGCCAGGCCGAGTCGCCTGTCCTCGAAGAGTCGTTGCCCGTGCCGGCAGCGCTGGAGGCTGCCCCTCAGGTCGTCGTGTCTGCGCCTGGGCGGACCGTCACTTCGGTGCCCCAGGCGCCCGAGGCAGGAGGGGTGCCAAAGTCAGCAGCGGGGCAACCCTCAGCGGTGCCTGCGGGGACCGAGGCTCGAGAGGCCTCCCCACAGGCACGATTGGTCATGGCCCGGAGTGGGTAAGTATCGGAGAATACCTCTGTTCCGGTTCCTTCCTTGCGTGTTCTGATCTTGCACTTCCCTTTCTTCCCAGCAAACGGAGGCACAGTTCGACCAGTCTAGCTCCCCGGAAGGCTCTTAAGACGACGCCGGCTTTTGCAGCCGGTGCCGTACCGGGCCTCGCCGGCTAGCTGGCCTCCACGCAGGGTGCCTCCGAGCGGGGGGCACAGGCGGCACAAGTTGCCGTGGGGCAAGCCCTCGAGGTTGACCCCTCCGTCGAGGCGGCCGTCGTGCCGAGGGAGACTGCTGGCGCGGCCGCAACCCTAAGCCCACCAGATGCGTCACCGATGCTGTCACCGGCTTCCGCCGAGGCTGTTGCTGTTCTGGCCGTGGAGCCATCCGTCGCCGCCGATGCGGAGATGGCCGAGGCGTCGCTACCTGATGCCCCGGCGGAAGGGGCGCGAAACCGCGACCCGTCCTGGGGATCGGCGACCTCGTCCCCGCGCGGCGCAGTCCCGACGAGCGGCGTGAGTCGCTCTGGTTTTGGACCAGTGGGGCTTCGGATCCCCTCTTCGTTCTTGATGACAAACGAGAGGAGCAGTCTTGGAACGGGCTTCGTGAGTGTGCCGAGGCAACGATGGGGTCGCTTCAGTCGACCTTGGAGGTCCTTCGCAGGGACATTCCTAAGATCCTCCAGGTAATAAGCTCGAGCATACCTTTCACGTGATCAAGGAATCCTCCGTGACACCTCGCTTCCCTTCCTCAGGATCTGACGGATCTGAGCACCGCCAAGTCGTCGTTCATCCGCCGGGAGGCCAATGTCTGGGGTTCAATGCGGTCCCTGAAAGCACGCTTGCCGGGGCTACCGAATGCCTCTCCCAACGGAGCGCCGAGGCGGTGGACCTTCGGTTGCTCTGTGCCGATCTGGGAGCAGAGGCAGCGGCTGCGCGTGCAGAGGCGCAGCGACAGCAGCTTGAGCTTGGCCAGATCATCGACGAGCGGGACCGGGCCGAGAGCCGGGCTGAGGCTCTTGGTGTCCAGTTGGCCGAGGCGTCTGCTCGGGTCGGAACCCTTGCAGCAGACCTAGCCATGGCCCGAGCCGCATCCTCGAAGCAGCGCGCCCGAGCGAAGGCATGTCTTGGCCATCTTAAGATTCTGATCCAGCTTCGTTCCTCAACCAGTGTTTGAAGTCTTCTATTTTGGCTGTTTTCAGAGCTCGAGTCTGCCCTCGGTGAGTCCACCAAGGCGCTTGCCCAGAAGGAGGCCGACAGTGCGGCCATGTCCGAGGCTATCTTGGCCTTCGGCCAGACCTTAGGCCTCGACGACGTCCCCTCAGGGAGTTCCCCTCAGAGTCGCCTGCAGGCCTTGGGCGACCGCGCGCGCGCGACTCTGCGAGGCGCTGTATCACGGCGTTAGGCGGGCCTTCGCCGTGCTCGCGTCCCACTATGACGTGGATCTGGAGCGGGTCAGCGAGGGGTATTGCCTTCCTGATGAAGACGATGCTGCCCTGGCCGAAGTCCAGAGGCTCGACGTGGCTGCCGCGGGCCTGGGCGCGGTGCTGGCGTTCATCTTCGAGGTGGAGATCCTTCCGCCTGCGCCGCCTTCCAAGGCTAAGGCAGGTCTCGCCGAGGGTAGAGACGGCGCTGAAACCGGAGATGACGCCAAGGGTGCCGACCCTCCCCCGGGCGATGCTTGATTCATGCCGGAGCAGTTTATTTTGGACACGTGTGTGCCTTTCGCGGCCGCTGAGGCCTGAACACTTTTATCATCGTGATATGAAGCTGCGTCTTTTCTCTTCTGTTTTGCGTATCCGGGCTCGTTCGTCAGTAACAGGATTTCTTACCCAAGTAAGAGTTATTTTTCGCGGTAGGCGACAAATGAGGTATCCGTATCCTAGAGGCGTAGGAGTCTCTCGGCTCGGTCGGCCTTGCCACTTACATGCACTCTTATTCGTTTCTTGGGGTCTTGTTACTGATATAGCCGGGGGACACGAAAGTTGTTTTGATGGAAGACTTTTTTCGAGGAAAATTTTGACGCAGAGGGGGTTCCCCCCTTCTAGCCCCCGAGGGAGGGTCGGGCTTTGCTGAGGCAAGGCTGACCCTTCCTTGATGGTTAGACTTTGGTGCGTGAACAAGGTGTGCGAACGACTTGAAAGCATCTTAAGGGTAGAAACGACGTAGCTGTCGGATGTTCCCAGCGTTGCTGTAGACCTCGCCTTGACTGTTGGCCAGCTTGTAGGTGCCGGGCTTCAGAACCTTGGCGATGACGAACGGCCCTTCCTAGGGAGGCGTGAGCTTGTGCCGCCCTCGGGCGTCTTGTTGCAGCCGAAGCACCAAGTCGCCCGCCTGGAGGTCTCGGGACCGAACCCCTCGGGCGTGGTAGCGTCGCAGGGACTGCCTGTACCGCACCGAGTGTAGCAAGGCCATGTCCCGAGCCTCTTCCAGCTGGTCCAGTGAGTCTTCTCGGTTGGTCTGGTTGCGTCGGTCGTCCTAGGCCCTCGCCCTCGAGGAACCGTATTCTAAGTCCGTGGGTAGGATGGTCTCGGCCCCATAGACTAGAAAGAACGGTGTGAAGCCCGTGGCTCGGCTCGGTGTCGTCCTCAGACTCCAGGCCACCGAGGGGAGCTCCTTCATCCATCGCTTGCCGAACTTGTTGAGGTCGTTGTAGATTCACGGCTTGAGTCCTTGCAGGATCATGCCGTTGGCACGCTCCACTTGCCCATTCGTCATGGGGTGAGCTACGTCAGCCCAGTCCACCCGGATATGGTGATCCTCGCAGAAGTCCAGGAACTTTCTGCTGGTGAACTGGGTGCCGTTGTCGGTGATGATGGAGTTCGGGACCCCGAAGCGATGGATGATGTTGGTGAAGAAAGCCACCGCCTGTTCGGACCTGATGCTGCTTAGGGGTCGAACCTCGATCCACTTGGAGAATTTGTCGATGGCGACCAGCAGGTGCGTGTAGCCCCTGGGTGCCTTCTGCAAGGGACCAACGAGGTCCAGGCCCCACACAGCGAATGACCAGGTGATGGGCATTGTCTGCAGAGCCTGAGCGGGCAGGTGGGTCTGCCTCGCGTAGAATTGACACCCTTGGCAGGTGCGGACAATCCTAGTGGCGTCGGCCATCGCTGTCGGCCAGTAGAAACCTTGTCGGAAAGCTTTTCCGACAAGGGCTCGAGGCGCTGCGTGATGACCGCAAGCCCTCGAGTGTATTTCTTGTAGTAACTCCTGACCTTCGGCGATGGATATGCATCGCTGGAGGATGCCTGAGGGGCTGCGGTGGTAGAGCTCCTTCCCGTCCCCCAGTAGGACGAACGACTTGGCACGCCGTGGGAGAGCACGAAGGGGGGAAAGAGACAGGCAAAGCGTGGAAATCCCACGGCCTCCGTGTTGCGCTGCGCCCAGGTCGGGTGCGCTTGCAGTAGGGGGTTACAAGCGTCCACGTGGGAGAGTGACCGTCCGCCAGCCCCGTCCTCCCGCGCGGCCAACCTTCTCGTAAGAGAGCCCTGGACCTTCCTTTTATAGGCGTAAGGAGAGGGTCCAGGTGTACAATGGGGGGTGTAGCAGTGTGCTAACGTGTCTAGCAGAAGAGAGCTAGCGCCCTAAGTACACGCCGTCGTGGCAGCTGGAGAGGTTTTGGCACCCTGTTCCTGTAATGTCGTGGCCGTTGGAGGAGCGTTGAAGCCTTGCGGAAGGACAGCTGTCGGGGCTGTCAAGCTCTTGCTGATGTCTCCTTGCTTCCGTAAGGGGGGTGAGAGCCGCCGTCGTCATGGAGCACGCGGGGGGTCATCATTACCTGTTTTACCGAGGCGAGCCAGATGGGACGCCGGTCTTGTTCCCCGTAGCCTGAGCTAACTAGGGGTAGGGTAATGATGGCCCCTCCCGTGGCATGGTCGGTCCGAGCCCTGTGTCGGGTGAGGCGGAGGCCCCTCCAAGGTCGAGGTCGAGTCCGATCCCTGGGGTCGGGGTCGAGTTCGAGCCCTAGGGTCGGGCGAGGCGGAGTTCATCGTCGTCCGAGGCCGTAGCCGAGTCCGAGCCCTAGGGTCGGGCGAGGCGGAGTTCGTCGTCTTCCGAGGCCGTAGCCTAGTCCGAGCCCTGGGTCGGGCGGAGTTCGTCGTCTTCCAAGGCCGTAGCCTAGTCCGAGCCCTGGGTCGGGCGAGATTCGCCGTCTTCCGAGGCCGTAGCCTAGTCCGAGCCCTGGGTCGGGCGAGGCGGAGTTCGCCGTCTTCCAAGGCCATAGCCTAGTCCGAGCCCTGGGTCGGGCGGAGTTCGTCGTCTACCGAGGCCGTAGCCGAGTCCGAGCCCTGGGTCGGGCGAGGCAGAGTCTCCTATGGCGTCCGAAGCCAGACTTGGCCGCTGTCAGCCTCACTCTGTCGAGTGGCACGGCAGTCGGAGCGACGCAGGCGGCGCTGTCCCCTTGTCAGGCCAGTCAATGGAGCGACGAAGTGACTGCGGTCACTTCGGCTATGTCGACTGAGCGGCGTGCGTCAGGATAAGGTGTTAGACCACCTTTGCATTAAATGCTGCTGCGATTTGGTCGGTAGGTGTGGTGATCTGGCCAAGGTTGCTTCTTGGCGAAGACTGGGCCTCGGGCGAGCCGAGGGTGTGCCCGTTGCTTGAGGGGGGTACCTCGGGCGAGGCGTGAATCCACTGGGGTCGGCTGACCTTGCCCGAGGCTGGGGCGGGTTCGTGTCCCTTGAGTTAATCGCACCCATCAGGCCTTTGCAGCTTTGTGCTGATGGGGTTTACCAGCTGAGATTTAGGAACCTCGGGGGTACCCCTAATTATGGTCCCCGACAAGTATACTGCCAAAAATCTACTCAATTAAATTCACCGCTATCGACTCCTAAGAGTAACATATGGATAGACAGACTAACACACTTAACACAATTAGCCTAGACAGAACTTATCGGCTAATTAATTAAATGCTAAACTTATCCCTCGCATTATTAATTTTACTACATTGCTCACAAAAAATTATTTTAATTTTATTTTACACCATTCAAATTTATTTAATCTATTTAACAATTCAGCTAACAGGAAGCGCTAATATTAAGTTGAGCTCGAATACACTACATTAATTAAAGAATACTAATTCGGGCTTTTCGTCGATCACACGCTAAATATCGCACTAATTTAATTCTTCGTGAAAGTCGCCTAGAGGGGGGGTGAATAGGGTGAAACTGAAATTTACAAATATAATCACAACTACAAGCCGGGTTAGCGTTAGAAATATATAAACGAGTCCACGAGAGAGGGTGCAAAACAAATCGCAAGCAAATAAGGAGTGTGACACAAGGATTTGTTTTACCGAGGTTCGGTTTTCGCAAACCTACTCCCCGTTGAGGAGGCCACAAAGGCTGGGTCTCTTTCAACCCTTCCCTCTCTCAAACGATCCACGGATCGAGTGAGCTTCTTCTTCTCAATCACTCGGGACACAAAGTCCCCGCAAGGACCACCACACAATTGGTGTCTCTTGCTTCGATTACAAGTGAATGAATGTTGATTGCAAGAACAAATGAGAAAGAAAAGAAGCGATCCAAGTGCAAGAGCTCAAAAGAACACGGCAAATCACTCTCTCTAATCACTAAAGCCTTTTGTGGAGTTGGGAGAGGATTTGATCTCTTTTGTGTGCTTTGGAATGAATGCTAGAGCTCTTGTAAGGTGTTGAAGTGTAGAAACTTGGATGCTCTTGAATGTGGGGTGGTTGGGGTATTTATAGCCCCAACCACCACAAAGTGGCCGTTGGAGGGCTGCTGTCGCATGGCGCACCGGACAGTCCGGTGCGCCACCGGACACTGTCCGGTGCGCCAGCCCACGTCAGCAGACCATTGGGGTTCGACCGTTGAGCTCTGTCTTGTGGGCCCGCTAGGATGTCCGGTGGTGCACCAGACAAGCACTGTAGGCTGTCCGGTGCACCACCCACGCGTGCCCTGCTCCTCTACGCGCGCTGGCGCGCATTTAATGCGCTGCAGGTAGCCGTTGGCGTGCGAAGTAGCCGTTGCCCGCTGTCACACCGGACAGTCCGGTGTGCACCGGACATGTCCGGTGAATTATAGCGGATGATTTCCCGAAGCTGGCGAGTTCCAGAGCCGCTCTTCCTCTGGGGCACCGGACACTGTCCGGTGTATACCGGACATGTCCGGTGAATTATAGCGGAGCGCCCCTGGATTTTCCCGAAGGTGAAGAGTTCAGCCTGGAGTGCCCTGGTGCACCGGACACTGTCCGGTGGCACACCGGACAGTCCGGTGCGCCATACCAGGGCTTCCTTCGGTTATCCCTTGCTCCATTTGTTGAACCCTTTGCTTGGTCTTTTTATTGGCTAAGTGTGAACCTTTTGCACCTGTAGAACTTATACACTAGAGCAAACTAGTTAGTCCAATTATTTGTGTTGGGCAATTCTACCACCAAAATCATTTAGGAGATAGGTGTAAGCCTAATTCCCTTTCAATCTCCCCCTTTTTGGTGATTGATGCCAACACAAACCAAAGCAAATATAAAAGTACATAATTGAACTAGTTTGCATAATGTAAGTGCAAAGGTTACTTGGAATTGAGCCAATATAAATACTTAGGATGCGCATGGATTGTTTCTTTCTTATTTAACATTTTGGACCACGCTTGCACCACATGTTTTGTTTTTGCAAATCCTTTTGTAAAATCTTTTCAAGGTTCTTTTGCAAATAGTCAAAGGTAAAGGAATAAGATTTTGCACATTTTCAAGATTTGAAATTTTCTCCCCCTATTTCAAATGCTTTTCCTTTGGCTAAAACAAAACTCCCCCTCAATAAATTTTCCTATTAGTGTTCAAGAGGGTTTTAAGATATAAATTTTGAAAGTGCTACTTTCTCCCCCTTTTGAACACAATCAGATATCAAATTGAAAAACATGATACTTTGAAATTTACCAATCGAAAATCATTTTAAAAATTAGGGTGGTGGTGCGGTCCTTTTGCTTTGGGCTATACTTTCTCCCCCTTTGGCATGAATCGCCAAAAACGGATACTTAGAGTGAAATATAAGCCCTTATTTTAACTACTTTCTCCCCTTTGGCAAATAAAAAATATATAAGTGAAGATTATACCAAAGCCGGAGTCCTTTTGCTTCATGCTTTCTCCCCCAAGGATGAAGCATGACTTGAAGCGACGGTGAGGGTTTAGTTACGGAGTGGAAGCCTTTGTATTCACCGAAGACTCCAATTCCCTTTCAATATACCTATGACTTGGTTTGAAATAGACTTGAAAATACATTAGTCATAGCATATATAAAAGAGATATGATCAAAGGTATATTCATGAGCTATGTGTGCAAGTTAGCAAAAGAAGTTCCTAGAATCAAGAATATTCAACTCATGCCTAAGTTTGGTAAAAGTTTGTTCATCAAGAGGCTTGGTAAAGATATTGGCTAATTGATCTTTAGTATTAATATAAGCAATCTTGATATCCCCCTTTTGTTGGTGATCCCTAACAAAGTGATACCGAATGGCTATGTGTTTAGTGCGGCTATGCTCAATGGGATTATCCGCCATGTGGATTGCACTCTCATTATCACATAGAAGTGGAACTTTGGTTAATTTGTAACCATAGTCCCGCAGGGTTTGCCTCATCCAAAGCAATTGCGCGCAACAATGGCCTGCGGCAATGTACTCGGCTTCGGCGGTGGAAAGAGCGACCGAATTTTGCTTCTTTGAAGCCCAAGACACCAAGGATCTTCCCAAGAACTGGCAAGTCCCCGATGTGCTCTTTCTATTAATTTTGCACCCCACCCAATCGGCATCCGAATAACCAATTAAATCAAATGTGGATCCCCGAGGGTACCAAAGCCCAAACTTAGGAGTATAAGCTAAATATCTCAAGATTCGTTTTACGGCCGTAAGGTGTGATTCCTTAGGGTCGGATTAGAATCTTGCACACATGCATACGGAAAGCATAATATCTGGTCGAGATGCGCATAAATAAAGTAATGATCCTATCATCGACCGGTATACCTTTTGATCTACTAATTTACCTCCCATGTCGAGGTCGAGATGCCCATTTGTTCCCATGGGTGTCTTGATGGGCTTTGCATCCTTCATTCCAAATTTGTTTAGAATATCTTGAGTGTACTTGGTTTGGCAAATGAAAGTGCCCTCTTGGAGTTGCTTGACTTGGAATCCTAGAAAATACTTCAACTCCCCCATCATCGACATCTCGAATTTTTGTGTCATGATCCTACTAAATTCCTTACATGTAGATTCGTTAGTAGACCCAAATATAATATCATCAACATAAATTTGGCATATGAACAAATCATTTGCAAGAGTCTTAGTGAATAAAGTAGGATCGGCTTTGCCGACTTTGAAGCCATTAGCAATAAGGAAATCTCTAAGGCATTCATACCATGCTCTTGGGGCTTGTTTGAGCCCATAAAGCGCCTTAGAGAGCCTATAGACATGGTTAGGATACTCATTGTCTTCAAAGCCAGGAGGTTGCTCAACATAGACCTCTTCCTTGATTGGTCCATTGAGGAAGGCACTCTTCACGTCCATTTGGTAAAGCTTGAAGCCATGGTAGGTAGCATAGGCCAATAATATAAGAATTGACTCAAGCCTAGCTACGGGTGCATAGGTTTCACCAAAATCCAAACCTTCGACTTGTGAATACCCCTTGGCCACGAGTCGAGCTTTGTTCCTTGTCACCACACCATGCTCGTCTTGCTTGTTGCGGAACACCCACTTGATTCCTACAACATTTTGATTAGGACGTGGAACTAAATGCCATACCTCGTTTCTAGTGAAGTTGTTGAGCTCCTCTTGCATCGCCACCACCCAATCCGAATCTTGAAGTGCTTCCTCTACCCTGGTTGGCTCAATAGAGGAAACAAAAGAGTAATGTTCACAAAAATGTGCAACCCGAGATCTAGTAGTTACCCCCTTATGAATATCGCCGAGGATGGTGTCGACGGGGTGATCTCGTTGGATTGCTTGGTGGACTCTTAGGTGTGGCGGCCTTGGTTCTTCCTCATCCTCCTTGTCTTGATCAATAGCATCTCTGTAACACCACAAAATCCATCAACTAAAAATAATAAAGTTGGTAAAATATGATAATTATAATTTTACTTTTAAGTGTTTAATTAGTTATTTGCATGTTGATCATATTTTTTTCCTTTTATGCGCTTGATTGATTATTGGAGGATCGTTGTTAATTCCTTTTAAAAAAATCTTAGTAATTAAAAAATAATTAAGAAATATAATAATTATTAGTCTAAAAATAAGTATTTCGTTTATAAATATTTTTGGAGATTTTTTATAAATTTTTGAGCTCTTTAAATAAGCGTTTCGGAATTATAAAAAAAAACCACCCAGCCGACCGGCCCACTTAGGGGCCCAAAATCCCCTAACCCTAATCCCCAGCCTACGCGTGCGCTCCCTGGAATTTCCTAGGCGCCGCCGCCTCCCTCTCCTCTCTCTCTCCCTCTCTTTTCTCTCTCCCACTCTCTCTCTCCCTCACCGCTCCTCTCTCCTCTCTCTGTTCGCTCACCTGCCCGCGACCCCGACCGGCCAAGCCCCAGCCGCGCCCCCCGCGCGAGCCGTGCGGCCTGCAGCCGCTCAGGCCGGCCAAGCTGCTCCTGCCCCGCGCGCGCACAGCCGCGCGCAGCCGCCCGAAGCCCCGCGACGGCGCCCTGTAGCAGCGCGCAAGCTAACGCCCGTGCAGCCGTGCAGGCCCGGCCAAGCAGCGCCGTTGCCCTGCCGCCGAGTAGGCTCGCCCAAGCTCCGTCGGCGCGACACATGCCCGATGCCGCGAGCCGCGCGTCCCATCGCGAACCCAACGTCCAAACGCCGCAAGCCGTCGTCCGTTCTTGCGTTATGGCGATTTAATTCGTCCGTTTCTACCTCCTCTCCATTAGTCTCTGGAAACTGACGCAGTGGTGGCCATTGAAGACCACGTTACTCCCTCTAGCAGACCTTTCTTCTCCCTCCTGCTCTCTATAAAAGGCAGCAGAGCCTCCCCATTCTTTCCTACTCCAGTTTGTCTCTCTAGCACTCCTCGCCCATCGCCAGTGCGTTGCCGTTCGTCGCCGGAGTGTGCCGTTCGTCGCCGGAGTTCGCCGGAGCCACGTACTAGCTGTCCGTAGTCGAGCCCCGCTCTCCGTCCGGCCGAAACCCGTCGATCTGTCCCCGTCACACGCACGAACCCGAGGTTGATGACGACCCAAATTTATTTTATGTATTTTATAAAGTGCTTTCGATTCGATTCATGTGTTGTATAATTTGTTTGTTGTAATATGAACACATGTGATTCCAATTTATGTATTTGTGTGCGCTACGGAATTTGTTAGAAATATGCGACTAGTAGTGCACCGTGTTATTCCATGTAATCGACGCGTTGATTTTGGTTTAGAAAAATATGGCGTAGATTTAATAGTCACACGTTGATGATAAAAATACTAGATAAGAAATTATAGTCAATTTTGGTCACAATAAATTCTAGAAACTATTTGGAGAATTATAGGTGCACTTTTGATGGATTAGAAAATGGTATAGAACTCATGTCATTTGAATAATATAGGATTTTAGATGATTTATCTAATTATTTTATTAGCATATTTTTTATAAAGAGAGGAGAAAATATCATTGGTAGATGGTAAAATAGGTTTTTGCTAGTCAAATAAACATGTTCGCAGATTTAGAACTTAAAATTGTTAGAGTACTAGTTTATGTCAAATAACCTCGCTTGTGTTAGAAAATGTTTAATTAATAGTTTATAAGGATTTTTAGAATATTAATATTATTAAATTCATTTTTTGCTATACTAACTAATTTGAGATAGAAGGAATAAAGGGTATTAATTTATTTATTAGTATTAAAAGATCATAAGTATTATTTAACTTCATTGATGGTGTTAAAATAAATTAATATTAGTTAAAATTATACTTATTGCACCCACTCCTAAATTCACCATTAGGATTCACATTAATAGCTATAATTAAATTAATAAGTATTTACGCGATTAGTACGTAATTAAAATGTGATTAGTACGACGTGTTAATGTGCATGTAATGGTGTATGATTATGTAATGGTGCATGTTTACTTATGGGTGTATACTTTATTTTTGTATGTGCGATGTGCGACTATAATAGAAGCGGACTGTGTGGTAGAGAATCCGAATTCATTCGGGGACGACCCGCAAGACGCTGTTGAGCAAGGCAAGTGGATTCTCCCTCTGCATATTCTGTTTGTACCTACTCATTGCATATAACAATGTTTACTTTTCGATATAGTGCATAATTTGATGGGCTTACCTAATTAAGGATTTCCTAGATTTACTACCTATATTCCTTGTTTAACCTGGGAAAATAATTAAGCTATGCAAGATTCATGCTACCGCTCAACTTAATGATTCTTAATGTCACTCTTGAATTGGTTTTAATGTTCCAAAAATGTTAATTTGCAATTATGACATTAACCCGATGGTTAAAAATAACTTTATTACAAATTAATTGGAACATGGAGTGACCACCCAGGATAACAGTGCAACCACGAGTGCTATCATGGCTCTGGCTTTGGTAATTAGCTCTATATGCTTAGTGCCTAGCAACCTTACCTGAAAGATGGGCAAGAGGGGGAGCGGTAGGTGCTGGCAGCCCACGTTAACATGGGGTCGTATTCTTGGCTAAGGTACTTCACCCAGGGGGCCACCACCATCGTCTTAGAAACCTTAGCGGGTTGCTTCGTATTAAGTGTATTTTGTGAAAACCTCATAATGGATCCCTAGCCATTCACCTTGGCAGTGTCTAAGGGTCCGATCAACCCGGGCTAGATGGGATACATGGCTTGTGGGTAAAGTTGTACCACCTCTGCAGAGTGTAAAACTGATATATCAGCCGTGCTCCCGGTTATGAGCGACCTGGACTCCTCACATGATAATTGAACTTAAAGATGGACATAAATTGAGATCCGATGATCTGCCAATAATTTGCTTAAGTGGTTTCACTTAAGTGTTTTTGTTATATTCATATTCCTTTGTTTAATTAGGATATTTGGGATTCACTCTTATTAGTAAGACAGGTGTTCATAATAAAATGTTGACCAACTAAAATGCTTACTGCTCAACCTTAGCCTCACCTTGTTATACCTGCATTAATTTTTCCCCCACTTGCTGAGCCCCGACCATAAGTGAGCTCACCCTTGCTAATATTTTGATCAGAGGGTGATGCTGGAGACTTTGATGGAGAATTTATCGACGAGGAATTCTAAGTCTAACGATGCGCCGGTCAACTTCCTATGGAAGATTGCCCAGTTGTTTATTTCCACTTTACTTTGATATGATACTTGTTTAAGACACAATGTTTCAGATGATGTAATAAAGTTTTATACTCTCTTTACGCCTTTATTGCATTGTCTTTTGATATATTACACTTGTGACGTCAACATATGTGTGGAAATGGATCCTGGCACACATATGGTATGCGCTCAGTTCTACCCCCTGGAACCGGGTGTGACAGAAGTGGTATCAAAGCTATGCTGACCTTAGGTCGTTAGATTAGTTAGAAATGGAAAGCCTAGTTGTTCAAAACTTGCTAATTTCATTCCTATAGATTCCTTTATCAGTCTTACCTCTTTGAAATTCAACTAAGTTGACTCTTCTCTTGTAGATGGTTCGCACTCTCCAAACCACCCGCGTCAACACCAGCTACGCCCCTCAGCCCCGGCAGATCCCGGTCTACCCAGTGGTAGTCGAGGATGCTCCAGCGAATCTCCCTCCCGTCCGAGTGGAGAACGTGATCAACCTGGAGGACAGCTTGGAGGAGCAGCTGCCGACCTCCACCCCGTTGGCCGAGTCCCTGGCCTTCGCAGCTGGGTCAGCGACGTCAGCATCGTCGGCACCAGCCTTCCTAGCACCTGCACCTCGAGGCGACGACCCCGATGACTCCGGAGACGGCGACGACGAGGATGACGACGACGACGATGATGGAGAGGACGAACACGTCCATGAGGAAGCTGACTACGCCCAGCAGGACCACTTCATGGGGATTGGTCCAGTTGTCGAACATTACACATCAATGTTCGAAACGGGGCACTTCCCCAACCTGCTGCAAGAAGTGCTGCATGAGCTAGGAGCCTACGTCCGCCCCCTGTACGAGACGAGGCGAGTGAGCGAGCCTCCCCGGGCTTGCTATTATATCACTCGCATCCATGTCAGGGTAATGGATGCAGGTGACAGGGGATTCAGGACTCTGTCTGCTCACGAGTCCCTGATACCGCTGTCCACCTACGCTGCCTCTGTCAGCGACGCTGCCCGTCGGACTCTGTGGTCGCTCAGCCACACCTACCGGCAGCAGCTGCAGAACATAAGGTTCAGGCATCTTCCTCAGCGCCTGCGTGGAGAAAGCCAGACCAACATTGTTCCAGGTGAACCTGGTGAGGATCGCCTCAACACCCTAGCTGGTTTAGCGGCCGGTCTCAACACAGACCTGGACAATGCCACCCTGGACCTCTACAGTATGCACTTGGAGCTGGAGAATGCCCACGCCAGGATTGCAGCCCTGGAAGCTCAACTGCAAGGACTGAATCCGCCAGAAGCTCAGGTGCCCGCCGTGGCGTTGTCTCCTCCCCGCAAGAGGCTGCGCTATGGAGAGCCCGGATCCGTCACTAGGCTGCTTTAGGAGTGTTGATCATGATGTAATAAGTTACGCTTCGCGTTAGACGATGAAACTATCTTTAAATTTTTATATTAATAAATATCAACCATGTGATGGTGATTGGTTGAAATGCTTGATTTGAATTTTTGTTTGAGTGCTATGGTCTTATGGAATGATGGCCATAAGAACATATAAAATTTGTAAAACTTAAGCTATTTTCCCTCTAAAATCTTTTCTACTCCTCACTTTTCTAAGGACTTCACTTCCTAACAAAACAGATGGTGAACCAACGTCAAGGACCTAACAACCGGAACCAGCGTGGACAACAAGCACCACCACCACCGCCACCACCAAATCCCAATATGGAGCAGTTCATCGCCGCCCAAATGCAGATTCTGCAAGGACTTACTGCTGCGGTTCAGCAATTACAACAGAACCAACAGAATCAGCAACCCCAGCAGCAGCAGTATGCACCCCCGGCCAGAGATAAACACCGGGATTTCATGAGTCATCACCCGCCGACATTTTCCCATGCGGTTGATCCTCTTGATGCCGATGACTGGCTCAAAGTCATTGGGAAGAAGCTGGACATCACTCAGTGCAACGACCGAGAGAAGGTCTTGTACGCCTCGGGAAGACTCGAGGGAGCTGCGTCCGATTGGTGGGATGCCTTCACAGCGGCACATCCCAACGCTGATACCATAACCTGGCAGGAGTTTCAGGAGAACTTCCGCGCTCACCACATCCCCTCTGGAATCATAAAGCTGAAGAAGAAGGAGTTCCTTTCCCTTACTCAAGGGAATATGTCTGTCAGTGAGTATCGTGATCGCTTCACTCAGCTTTCACGTTATGCCCCTGAGGAAGTGGACACTGATGAGAAGCGCCAAGAGCGTTTCCTGGAAGGGTTGATTGGACCTCTGAACTATCAACTTCAGAGTCACACATTCCCCAACTTCCAGACACTCCTGAACAAGGCAATTGGCCTTGAAAGCAAAAGGAAGGAGCTATCTGACCATAAAAGAAAATTCCAAGGTCAGTCCAGCAGGAACACCCGGCCAAACAATGCTCAAGGTTCGCAGTTCCGCTCTGGAAATCAGGGAGGAAATAATTATCAAGTGCAACGCTCTGGACAGCAAGGCCAGAGAAATAATCAGAATCAGAATCAACAAAGGAGCAACCCCCAGACCAACCAGAGGTCTGGTGGAAATTCACAGAACCGTCAGGGTGGCACCAACAACACTCAGGCCAGAAACAACGCACCTGTCCAACCCAACGGCTGTTTCAAGTGCGGTGAACTAGGCCACTATGCCAACAATTGCCCAAGGCGCAACCAGCAAACACCCCAAAGGAGCAACACTCAGAGAAATGACCAGAGCACCCCCGCTCGTGGATCTGCTCAGAACAAGACTCCGCAGAACCAGAGCCGAGGAAGGGTCAATCACGTCACTGCGGAATCAGTGCCTGAGGATGCCGACATTGTGTATGGTATGTTCCTTGTTAACTCCATACCTGCATCAGTTTTATTTGACTCTGGAGCATCACATTCATTTATAACTGAGTCATTTGTGGAAAAACATAACATACCTAAGTACCCTCTGAAGAGGATATTACACATTAGTTCACCAGGAGGTGACATGAAGGCCACACACTCATGCCCTCATGTTAATATCAAGATTCAAGGAATAGATTTTACAGTCGACCCAGTGGTCCTAGGATCCAACGGGATTGATGTGATTCTTGGATGCAACTGGTTGAAAAGTTGTGATGGAGTGATACGGTGTGCCAACGGAACAATTACGTTGACAAGTCCTCAAGGTGAAAGAATCCAAGTCAACATAGACAAGTCAACAGGTGAAAAAGGGAAGACAGTGATCAATCACTTGGAAGAAAAGCCCTTGGAAAATATCAAAGTAGTGTGCGAATACCCAGACGTATTTCCGGAAGAATTACCAGGTATGCCACCTGACCGTGATATAGAGTTTTCTATTGAATTAGTACCCGGAACCGCACCTATCTCGAAAAGACCTTATAGAATGGATGGCAAAGATTTAGTAGAACTGAAGAAACAAATAGAAGAATTACTAGAAAAAGGTTTTATTCGCCCAAGTTCATCCCCTTGGGGAGCCCCAGTGCTGTTTGTGAACAAGAAGGATGGTTCGAGAAGAATGTGCGTTGATTATAGAAGTTTGAATGAAGTAACCATCAAGAATAAATACCCACTACCTCGGATTGAAGATTTATTCGATCAAATGAAGGGAGCTAAGATATTCTCGAAGATAGATCTGAGATCGGGATATCATCAGTTAAAGATTCGAGCAGAAGATGTACCGAAGACAGCCTTCACGACGAGATATGCATTATATGAGTTTTTGGTCATGTCATTTGGATTGACTAATGCACCAGCATACTTTATGAACTTGATGAATAAAGTAGTCATGGAATATCTGGATCAGTTTGTGGTCGTATTTATTGACGACATACTGATATATTCTCCGAATGAAGAAACACACGAAGATCATCTAAGGCTAGTCCTACGAAAGCTTCGTGACAACCAACTGTACGCAAAATTCTCGAAGTGTGATTTTTGGCTTAAGGAAGTTGCTTTCTTAGGGCATATTGTTACCGATGGTGGAATTAAAGTGGACCCAGGAAAGATAAGTGAGATACTAAATTGGAAGCAACCCACAGATGCGTCCAAGATCAGAAGTTTTCTTGGATTAGCATGATACTATAGAAGATTTATTGAAGGTTTTTCCAAGTTAGTGAAGCCTCTTACCTCTCTACTGGAGAAAGGCAAAGAGTTCAAATGGGATGAAGCTTGTCAGAATTGTTTTGAGGAACTCAAGAAGAGGTTAACCACTGCACCAATACTGGTAATGCCAGACATCCACAAGGGATTTGATGTGTATTGCGATGCATCACACCTTGGACTTGGATGTGTGCTAATGCAAGAAGGAAAGGTGATTGCTTATGCTTCAAGACAGTTGAGGAAACATGAGCAGAATTATCCTACACATGATTTGGAACTAGCGGCCGTAGTGCATGCTTTGAAGATTTGGAGGCATTATATGATTGGAAACAAGTGCAAAATCTTCACGGATCACAAAATCCTGAAATATATATTCACTCAGAAGGAACTCAACCTCAGACAGAGAAGATGGCTTGAGTTGATTAAAGATTATGATTTGGAAATACAATATCACCCCGGAAAGGCAAATGTAGTAGCTGACGCTTTGAGCCGTAAGGGTCAAGTGAACAACATCACTACTCATTTGATGTCACAAGAATTATGCTGGGAAATGGAACGACTCAACCTTGGATTTCTCAATAATGTAGAAGCAACAGTGATGGAGGTCGAATCTACTTTGGAAGAAGAGATCCGTAAAGGACAAGAGTCCGATGAGAAGATTAAGGAAATTAAAACTTTGATTAGTTTGGGTAAAGCCCCAGATTTCACGGAAGATGAACAAGGCACAATATGGTTTAAGAAGAGAATCTATGTACCGGAAATCGAGCACTTATGCCAACTTATTTTGAGAGAAGCTCATGATTCAGCTTACTCTATTCACCCTGGAAGTACAAAGATGTACCAGGACCTTAAGGAAAAGTATTGGTGGTACGGTCTGAAAAGAGATGTTGCTACTCATGTTGCACTATGTGACGTGTGTCAGCGAGTTAAAGCCGAACACCAAAGACCAGCAGGATTGCTACAACCTCTCAAGGTACCTGAATGGAAATGGGAAGAAATCAGTATGGATTTCATAGTTGGGCTACCCCGTACTCGAGATGGCTATGATTCAATATGGGTCATAATAGACAGGTTAACTAAAGTAGCACACTTTATACCGGTGAAGACAACTTACTCGGGAGCCCAGTTAGCAGAATTATACATGTCAAGGATTGTTTGTCTGCATGGAGTACCGAAGAAGATCGTATCAGATCGAGGAACCCAGTTTACCTCACGCTTTTGGAAAAGACTTCATGAGTCCATGGATACCAAGCTAAAATTTAGTTAAGCTTATCATCCTCAAACGGATGGGCAAACGGAAAGAACAAACCAAGTCTTGGAGGATATGCTAAGAGCTTGCGCTCTAAAGCATGGTAGAAGCTGGGATAAAAGTTTGCCTTATGCAGAATTTTCGTATAACAACAGTTATCAAGCAAGTCTCAAAATGGCACTGTTTGAAGCACTATATGGATGAAAGTGTAGAACACCGCTTTATTGGAATCAGACCGGAGAAAGTCAAGTATTTGGTCCAGAAATACTCCAAGAAGCCGAAAAACAAGTACAAATTATTAGGGAAAATTTGAAGACAGCACAGTCAAGACAGAAGAGCTATGCTGATAATAGAAGAAGAGAGTTGATGTTTGAAGTAGGAGACTTTGTCTACCTTAAAGTTTCACCGATGAGAGGAATGAAAAGGTTTA
This sequence comes from Zea luxurians, assembly GCA_029449295.1. NCBI lineage: Eukaryota > Viridiplantae > Streptophyta > Magnoliopsida > Poales > Poaceae > Zea > Zea luxurians. The sequence goes on from JAOPSE010000014.1 coordinate 73,909,153, forward strand.
AGGTTAAAGGAAAATTATCACCTCACTATATTGGCCCATTCAAGATTATGGAAAGAAAAGGCGAAGTAGCCTACCAGTTAGAGCTACCCGATAGACTATCAGATGTGCATGACGTATTTCACGTATTACAACTCAAGAAGTGCTTAAGAGTACCAGAAGAACAGTTACCCATGGAAGAACTGAATGTTAAGGAAGATTTGACTTATTCGGAGTACCCAATCAGGATTCTGGAAACATCTCGCAGAATTACACGGAGTAAAGTCATTAACATGTGCAAAGTTCAGTGGAGTCATCATTCGGAAGATGAAGCCACTTGGGAAAGAGAAGATGAACTCAGAGCAGAATTCCCTCAGCTATTCTCGGAAGTTTCTTAATCTCGAGGACGAGATTCTTTTAAGAGGGGTAGGTTTGTAACACCACAAAATCCATCAACTAAAAATAATAAAGTTGGTAAAATATGATAATTATAATTTTACTTTTAAGTGTTTAATTAGTTATTTGCATGTTGATCATATTTTTTTCCTTTTATGCGCTTGATTGATTATTGGAGGATCGTTGTTAATTCCTTTTAAAAAAAATCTTAGTAATTAAACAATAATTAAGAAATATAATAATTATTAGTCTAAAAATAAGTATTTCGTTTATAAATATTTTTGGTGATTTTTTATAAATTTTTGAGCTCTTTAAATAAGCGTTTCGGAATTATAAAAAAACCACCCAGCCGACCGGCCCACTTAGGGGCCCAAAATCCCCTAACCCTAATCCCCAGCCTACGCGCGCGCTCCCTGGGAATTTCCCAGGCGCCGCCGCCTCCCTCTCCTCTCTCTCTCCCTCTCTTTTCTCTCTCCCACTCTCTCTCTCCCTCACCGCTCCTCTCTCCTCTCTCTGTTCGCTCACCTGCCCGCGACCCCGACCGGCCAAGCCCCAGCCGCGCCCCCGCGCGAGCCGTGCGGCCTGCAGCCGCTCAGGCCGGCCAAGCTGCTCCTGCCCCGCGCGCAGCCGCCTGAAGCCCCGCACCGGCGCCCTGCAGCAGCGCGCAAGCTAACGCCCATGCAGCCGTGCAGGCCCGGCCAAGCCGCGCCGTTGCCCTGCCGCCGAGCAGGCTCGCCCAAGCTCCGTCGGCGCGACACATGCCCGATGCCGCGAGCCGCGCGTCCCATCGCGAACCCAACGTCCAAACGCCGCAAGCCGTCGTCCGTTCTTGCGTTATGGCGATTTAATTCGTCCGTTTCTACCTCCTCTCCATTAGTCTCTGGAAACTGACGCAGTGGTGGCCATTGAAGACCACGTTACTCCCTCTAGCAGACCTTTCTTCTCCCTCCTGCTCTCTATAAAAGGCAGCAGAGCCTCCCCATTCTTTCCTACTCCAGTTTGTCTCTCTAGCACTCCTCGCCCATCGCTAGTGCGTTGCCGTTCGTCGCCGGAGTGTGCCGTTCGTCGCCGGAGTTCGCCGGAGCCACGTACTAGCTGTCCGTAGTCGAGCCCCGCTCTCCGTCCGGCCGAAACCCGTCGATCTGTCCCCGTCACACGCACGAACCCGAGGTTGATGACGACCCAAATTTATTTTATGTATTTTATAAAGTGCTTTCGATTCGATTCATGTGTTGTATAATTTGTTTGTTGTAATATGAACACATGTGATTCCAATTTATGTATTTGTGTGCGCTACGGAATTTGTTAGAAATATGCGATTAGTAGTGCACCGTGTTATTCCATGTAATCGACGCGTTGATTTTGGTTTAGAAAAATATGGCGTAGATTTAATAGTCACACGTTGATGATAAAAATACTAGATAAGAAATTATAGTCAATTTTGGTCACAATAAATTCTAGAAACTATTTGGAGAATTATAGGTGCACTTTTGATGGATTAGAAAATGGTATAGAACTCATGTCATTTGAATAATATAGGATTTTAGATGATTTATCTAATTATTTTATTAGCATATTTTTTATAAAGAGAGGAGAAAATATCATTGGTAGATGGCAAAATAGGTTTTTGCTAGTCAAATAAACATGTTCGCAGATTTAGAACTTAAAATTGTTAGAGTACTAGTTTATGTCAAATAACCTCGCTTGTGTTAGAAAATGTTTAATTAATAGTTTATAAGGATTTTTAGAATATTAATATTATTAAATTCATTTTTTGCTATACTAACTAATTTGAGATAGAAGGAATAAAGGGTATTAATTTATTTATTAGTATTAAAAGATCATAAGTATTATTTAACTTCATTGATGGTGTTAAAATAAATTAATATTAGTTAAAATTATACTTATTGCACCCACTCCTAAATTCACCATTAGGATTCACATTAATAACTATAATTAAATTAATAAGTATTTACGCGATTAGTACGTAATTAAAATGTGATTAGTACGACGTGTTAATGTGCATGTCATGGTGTATGATTATGTAATGGTGCATGTTTACTTATGGGTGTATACTTTATTTTTGTATGTGCGATGTGCGACTATAATAGAAGCGGACTGTGTGGTAGAGAATCCGAATTCGTTCGGGGACGACCCGCAAGACGCTGTTGAGCAAGGCAAGTGGATTCTCCCTCTGCATATTCTGTTTGTACCTACTCATTGCATATAACAATGTTTACTTTTCGATATAGTGCATAATTTGATGGGCTTACCTAATTAAGGATTTCCTAGATTTACTACCTATATTCCTTGTTTAACCTGGGGGAAAATAATTAAGCTGTGCAAGATTCATGCTACCGCTCAACTTAATGATTCTTAATGTCACTCTTGAATTGGTTTTAATGTTCCAAAAATGTTAATTTGCAATTATGACATTAACCCGATGGTTAAAAATAACTTTATTACAAATTAATTGGAACATGGAGTGACCACCCAGGATAACAGTGCAACCACGAGTGCTATCATGGCTCTGGCTTTGGTAATTAGCTCTATATGCTTGGTGCCTAGCAACCTTACCTGAAAGATGGGAAAGAGGGGGAGCGGTAGGTGCTGGCAGCCCACGTTAACATGGGGTCGTATTCTTGGCTAAGGTACTTCACCCAGGGGGCCACCACCATCGTCTTAGAAACCTTAGCGGGTTGCTTCGTATTAAGTGTATTTTGTGAAAACCTCATAATGGATCCCTAGCCATTCACCTTGGCAGTGTCTAAGGGTCCGATCAACCCGGGCTAGATGGGATACATGGCTTGTGGGTAAAGTTGTACCACCTCTGCAGAGTGTAAAACTGATATCAGCTGTGCTCCCGGTTATGAGCGACCTGGACTCCTCACATGATAATTGAACTTAAAGATGGACATAAATTGAGATCCGATGATCTGCCAATAATTTGCTTAAGTGGTTTCACTTAAGTGTTTTTGTTATATTCATATTCCTTTGTTTAATTAGGATATTTGGGATTCACTCTTATTAGTAAGACATGTGTTGATAATAAAATGTTGACCAACTAAAATGCTTACTGCTCAACCTTAGCCTCACCTTGTTATACCTGCATTAATTTTTCCCCCACTTGCTGAGCCCCGACCATAAGTGAGCTCACCCTTGCTAATATTTTGATCAGAGGGTGATGCTGGAGACTTTGATGGAGAATTTATCGACGAGGAATTCTAAGTCTAACGATGCGCCAGTCAACTTCCTGTGGAAGATTGCCCAGTTGTTTATTTCCGCTTTACTTTGATATGATACTTGTTTAAGACACAATGTTTCAGATGATGTAATAAAGTTTTATACTCTCTTTACGCCTTTATTGCATTGTCTTTTGATATATTACACTTGTGACGTCAACATATGTGTGGAAATGGATCCTGGCACACATATGGTATGCGCTCAGTTCTACCCCCTGGAACCGGGTGTGACAATCTCCCCCTTGATCATTGCCGTCATCTTGAGGTTTCTCATCTCTTTGATCTTCTCCTTCATCAACTTGAGCCTCGTCCTCATTTTGAGTTGGTGGAGATGCTTGCGTGGAGGAGGATGGTTGATCTTGTGCATTTGAAAGCTCTTCGGATTCCTTAGGACACACATCCCCAATGGACATGTTCCTTAGCGCGATGCACGGAGCCTCTTCATTACCTACCGCATCAAGATCAACTTGCTCTACTTGAGAGCCGTTAGTCTCATCAAACACAACGTCACAAGAAACTTCAACAAGTCCTGAGGACTTGTTAAAGACTCTATATGCCCTTGTGTTTGAGTCATATCCTAGTAAAAAGCCTTCTACAGTCTTAGGAGCAAATTTAGATTTCCTACCTCTTTTAACAAGAATAAAGCATTTGCTACCAAAGACTCTAAAATATGAAATATTGGGCTTTTTACCGGTTAGGAGTTCGTATGATTTCTTCTTGAGGATTCGGTGTAGATATAACCGGTTGATGGCGTAGCAAGCAGTGTTAACCGCCTCGGCCCAAAACCGATCCGGTGTCTTGTACTCATCAAGCATGGTTCTTGCCATGTCCAATAGAGTTCGATTCTTCCTCTCCACTACACCATTTTGTTGTGGGGTGTATGGAGAAGAGAACTCATGCTTGATGCCCTCCTCCTCAAGAAAGCCTTCAATTTGAGAATTCTTGAACTCCGTCCCGTTGTCGCTTCTAATTTTCTTGATCCTCAAGCCAAACTCATTTTGAGCCCGTCTCAAGAATCCCTTTAATGTCTCTTGGGTTTGAGATTTTTCCTGTAAAAAGAACACCCAAGTGAAGCGAGAATAATCATCCACAATAACTAGACAGTACTTACTCCCGCCGATGCTTATGTAAGCGATCGGGCCGAATAAATCCATGTGTAGGAGCTCCAGTGGCCTGTCAGTCGTCATAATGTTCTTATGTGGATGTTGAACACCAACTTGCTTCCCGGCTTGGCAAGCGCTACAAATCCTGTCTTTCTCAAAATGAACATTTGTTAGTCCTAAAATGTGTTCTCCCTTTAGAAGCTTATGAAGATTCTTCATTCCAACATGGGCTAGTCGGCGGTGCCAGAGCCAACCCATATTAGTCTTAGCAATTAAGCAAGAGTCGAGTTCAGCTCTATTAAAATCTACCAAGTATAGCTGACCCTCTAACACTCCCTTAAAGGCTATTGAATCATCACTTCTTCTAAAGACAGTGACACCTATATCAGTAAAGAGATAGTTGTAGCCCATTTGACATAATTGGGATACGGAAAGCAAATTGTAATCTAAAGAATCAACAAGAAAAACATTGGAAATAGAATGGTCAGGAGATATAGCAATTTTACCCAAACCTTTGACCAAACCTTGGTTTCCATCCTCGAATGTGATAGCTCGTTGGGGATCTTGGTTTTTCTCGTATGAGGAGAACATCTTTTTCTCCCCTGTCATGTGGTTTGTGCACCCGCTATCAATGATCCAACTTGTGCCCCCGGATGCATAAACCTACAAAACAAGTTTAGTTCTTTGTTTTAGGTACCCAAACGGTTTTGGGTCCTTTGGCATTAGAAATAAGAACTTTGGGTACCCAAACACAAGTCTTGGAGCCCTTGTGTTTGCCCCCAACAAACTTGGCAACTACCTTGCCGGATTTGTTAGTAAGCACATAGGAAGCATCAAAAGTTTTGAATGAAATGCTAAGATCATTTGATGCATTAGGAGTTTTCTTTTTAGGCAACTTGGCATGGGTTGGTTGCCTAGATCTAGATGCCTCACCCTTATACATAAAAGCATGATTAGGGCCAGAGTGAGACTTCCTAGAATGAATTCTCCTAATTTTGTGCTCGGGATAACCGGCAGGGTACAAAATGTAACCCTCGTTATCCTGAGCCATGGGAGCCTTGCCCTTAACAAAGTTAGATAGTTTCTTAGGAGGGGCATTAATTTTGACATTGTCTCCCCTTTGGAAGCCAATGCCATCCTTAATGCCAGGGCGTCTCCCATTATAGAGCATGCTTCTAGCAAATTTAAATTTTTCATTTTCTAAGTCATGCTCACTAATCTTAGCATTAAGTTGAGCTTTGTGATCATTTTGTTTATTAATTAAGGCTAGGTGATCATGGATAGCATCAACATTAATATCTCTACATCTAGTACAAATGGAAGTATGCTCAATAGTAGATGTAGATGGTTTGCAAGAATTAAGTTCAACAATCTTAGCACGCAAAATATCATTCTTATCTCTAAGATCAGAAATTGTAATTTTGCAAACATCTAACTCTTTAGCCTTAGCAAGCAATTTTTCATTTTCTTCTCTAAGGCTAGCAAGAGAAATGTTCAATTCATCAATCTTAGCAAGTAAATCAACATCATTATCTCTAAGATTGGGAATTGGAACATTACAAATATGAGAATCAACCTTAGCATTTAAACTAGCATTTTCATTTCTAAGGTTGGCAATCAAATCATGGCATGTGCTTAGCTCACTAGTTAATTTCTCACATTTCTCTACTTCTAGAGCATAAGCATTCTTAACCTTAACATGCTTTTTATTTTCCTTGATTAGGAAGTCCTCTTGGGAGTCCAAGAGATCATCCTTTTCATGGATGGCGCTAATCAATTCATTTAATTTCTCTTTTTGTTGCATGTTAAGGTTGGCAAAAAGAGTGCGCAAGTTATCCTCCTTATTTTTAGCATCATCCTCATCACTTGAGGTTTCATATTTGGTGGAGGATCTTGATTTTACCTTCTTTTTGCCGTCCTTGGCCATGAGATATTTGTGGCCGACGTTGGGGAAGAGAAGGCCTTTGGTGACGGCGATGTTGGCGGCGTCCTCGTCGGAGGAGGAGTCGGAGGAGCTCTCGTCCGAATCCCATTCGCGGCATACATGCGCGTCTCCACCCTTCTTCTTGTAGTATTTCTTCTTCTCTTTTCTTCTCCCCTTCTTGTCGTTGTCCCTGTCACTATCACTTGATAATGGACGTTTAGCAATAAAATGACCGGGCTTACCACATTTATAACAAACTTTATTGGAGCGGGGCTTGTAGTCTTTCCCCCTCCTTTGTTTGAGGATTTGGCGGAAACTCTTGATAATGAGTGCCATCTCCTCATTGTCGAGCTTGGAGGCGTCGATGGGTTGTCTACTTGATGTAGACTCCTCCTTCTTTTCCTCCGTCGCCTTAAGAGCCACGGGTTGAGCTTAGGAAGTGGAGGGCTCATCAAGCTCGATGATCTTCCTTGAGCCCTTGATCATACATTCAAAGCTCACAAAATTCCCGATTACTTCCTCAGGAGTCATTAGTGTGTATCTCGGATTACCACGAATTAATTGTACTTGAGTAGGGTTAAGGAAAATGAGTGATCTCAAAATAACCTTAACTACCTCGTGGTCATCCCATTTCTTGCTCCCGAGGTTGCGCACTTGATTTACCAAGGTCTTGAGCCGGTTGTACATATCTTGTGGCTCCTCTCCTTGGCGAAGACGGAAGCGACCGAGCTCCCCCTCGATCGTTTCCCGCTTGGTGATCTTGGTGAGCTCATCACCCTTGTGTGCGGTCTTGAGCACATCCCAAACCTCCTTGGCGCTCTTTAGTCCTTGCACCTTGTTGTATTCCTCCCTACTTAGAGAGGCGAGGAGGATTGTTGTAGCTTGGGAGTTGAAGTGCTCGATTTGGGCAACTTCGTCCGCATCATAGTCCTCATCCCCTATGGATGGTACCTGCACACCAAACTCAACTACATCCCATATACTTTTGTGGAGTGAGGTTAGATGAAATTTCATTAAATCACTCCACCTTGCATAATCTTCACCATCAAAAGTTGGTGGCTTGCCTAATGGGACGGAAAGTAGAGGTGTATGCTTAGGAATGCGGGGATAGCGTAGGGGGATCTTACTAAACTTCTTGCGCTCATGGCGCTTAGAAGTGACGGACGGCGCGTCGGAGCCGGAGGTCGATGGTGATGAAGTGTCGGTCTCGTAGTAGACGACCTTCCTCATCTTCTTGTGTTTGCCGCTACTCCGATGCGACTTGTGGGAAGAAGGCTTCTTCTCCTTCCCCTTCCCCTTGTTGCGGGACTCTTCCGATGAGTGGCTTGTAGTGGGCTTGTCGCCGGTCTCCATCTCCCTCTTGGCGTGATCTCCCGACATCACTTCGAGCGGTTAGGCTCTAATGAAGCACCGGGCTCTAATACCAATTGAAAGTCGCCTAGAGGGGGGGTGAATAGGGCGAAACTGAAATTTACAAATATAATCATAACTACAAGCCGGGTTAGCGTTAGAAATATATAAACGAGTCCACGAGAGAGGGTGCAAAACAAATCACAAGCAAATAAGGAGTGTGACACGAGGATTTGTTTTACCGAGGTTCAGTTTTCGCAAACCTACTCCCCGTTGAGGAGGCCACAAAGGCCGGGTCTCTTTCAACCCTTCCCTCTCTCAAACGATCCACGGATCGAGTGAGCTTCTTCTTCTCAATCACTCGGGACACAAAGTCCCCGCAAGGACCACCACACAATTGGTGTCTCTTGCTTCGATTACAAGTGAATGAATGTTGATTGCAGGAAGAAATGAGAAAGAAAAGAAGCGATCCAAGCGCAAGAGCTCAAAAGAACACGGCAAATCACTCTCTCTAATCACTAAAGCCTTTTGTGGAGTTGGGAGATGATTTGATCTCTTTTGTGTGCTTTGGAATGAATGCTAGAGCTCTTGTAAGGTGTTGAAGTGTAGAAACTTGGATGCTCTTGAATGTGGGGTGGTTGGGGTATTTATAGCCCCAACCACCACAAAGTGGTCGTTGGAGGGCTGCTGTCGCATGGCGCACCGGACAGTCCGGTGCGCCACCGGACACTGTCCGGTGCGCCAGCCCACGTCAGCAGACCGTTGGGGTTCGACCGTTGAGCTCTGTCTTGTGGGCCCGCCAGGATGTCCGGTGGTGCACCGGACAAGCACTGTAGGCTGTCCGGTGCGCCACCCGCGCGTGCCCTGCTCCTCTGCGCGCGCTGGCGCGCATTTAATGCGCTGCAGGTAGCCGTTGGCGCGCGAAGTAGCCGTTGCCCGCTGTCACACCGGATAGTCCGGTGTGCACCGGACATGTCCGGTGAATTATAGCGAACGATTTCCCGAAGCTGGCGAGTTCCAGAGCCGCTCTTCCTCTGGGGCACTGGACACTGTCCGGTGTACACCGAAAATGTCCGGTGAATTATAGCGGAGCGCCCCTGGATTTTCCCGAAGGTGAAGAGTTCAGCCTGGAGTGCCCTGGTGCACCGGACACTGTCCGGTGGCACACTGGACAGTCCGGTGCGCCATACCAGGGCTTCCTTCGGTTATCCCTTGCTCCATTTGTTGAACCCTTTGCTTGGTCTTTTTATTGGCTAAGTGTGAACCTTTTGCACCTGTAGAACTTATACACTAGAGCAAACTAGTTAGTCCAATTATTTGTGTTGGGCAATTCAACCACCAAAATCATTTAGGAGATAGGTGTAAGCATAATTCCCTTTCACTTCGCCAGCTTACTCCAACTAAACCCGTAAATCACTACCAGGAGCCTATGCTAACGAACAATCAAACCATCGCCACAAACACTAGCCATCCCACTGTGCACTCTAAGACATTTCGTCACGCAATAAATATAACTACGACACGTAAGCTTACAACGGGATAAGCATCGCGATAATATATTTAATCGAACCATTCATCAAATTAATTAGTAGGAGTAGTGAGCTAGAGTATTATTACCAATTTAATTAGAAATCCGTGAAAGCAGCAACAACCCTTGGCTCAGCCTCTTCACCGAACACTTGTCGAGCAGAGGTTGACGAGATCGCAGATGAGAAATAACGACGAACTCTGGGTTCAAGCCATTCGTCGAGCACCGGCGGCGGTCGATGGCGAACACGCCGAAGCAAAGAAGTTTGTCTGAGCAGCTGCAAACAACTGCACAGGGGAGATGTCGAGACGCACACGAATGGCACGAACGCGCCAAGCGCAGCAAACTGCATAAAAGCACAGGTCACCGAGCCGACGGAACGGGGCGAGATAGATGACGCACACGTGCGATGAGGTAGGGTCATGACTAAACACGACGATGATGCTGACACACATCATGGCGAGGCGCGTACAGTGTGGAAAACAAGAACGGGCGGACAACTGTCGCAGAACCTCCCAAGTTATCGGGCCCACATGCACCTGTCCTTGTCTCAAAGACCTTAGACAGCTATGCGTGTGCACCAAACAACTTAACATGATCTGTCCGAGTGCCCCGAGGACCCCGGATAAACGACTTACCGCCAAGATCGCAGGATTAAGTAAACACAAATCACATACCAACATTTGCAGCGGAAATAAATTCTTTATTGCAAAATGATTACATGTTACAATAAGTTTACATTATACAATTATCGGAGTGATTACAAAAGAAAGTGATTCAAAAGAATTACAATTTAAAATGTATAAAATATTTATAGGTTTTTAAAATACATGCTAGCTTAAGTGACAATCCTCAATAAAGAAGCTAAAGATGGGATACACCTATATAAGAAGGCCGAGCCCACCGGCACTTAGCAGCATCCACAACAGAATAAAATTATAACCTGAAAAACAACAGGGAATAAAACCCTGAGTACGCAATTACTCAGCAAGACTTACCCGACTAAAGAAAAGACTCTCAAGGGTATGCTGGTTTATTGGGAATCAAGGTAAAGCTTATCAAATTTCAAAGACTCATTTTGCAGAAGAGCTTACTAGTAGTGGATCCTTATGCTAAAATTTTACTTCACAGGTTAAGTACTTTACCTGAATCTAGATTTTCCTAATCTAGAGCATTCACTTGTCCTACACTAACTTTATTTTAGCATCTTTAGTTTCACTTGTTATCTACGATGCAGGGCAGTGATCCAGTCTTCATATCCGAGAAGTTCGGCGATCCGAATCGATTAATACTCAGCTGAGGATCTCCAACCACACGACATATGTAGCACTTAACCCTTGCATATGTCAACTCGCCCACGGGTTTCTCAAGACCAGAACGGGTTCACGCGACCCAAGAGCACAGCACTCCACCGTCCAGCCATTGGCCTGGTTGGTACACGTTACTCTCGCCATGGTGCCCGCCATGTTTCCGAGAGTACAGCACCCCACCTTCCAGTCTCTTGCCATGGAGGGTACAAGCTACTCTCGCCATCTCTCCACTCCCAGTGCGTGCGAGCTGTTCTGGTATTGGTCCGACCGAGGCTAAGCTTACCCATGACGAGGCATGTGGCCAGTTAAAGGGTCCTAGATCAGCAAGCCTACTTTCGGTACGGTCCTTAATCGACACAGACGGGCGACCTCTCCTGCTCAACGTCTGGTCTTATTTTATTTAAACCATTTCCCAATCTTTGGTACCTGACAGAGGTACTTTTTCTGGATGTTGAATCCATCATGGCCATATGGATTCACCATCGCAATTTCTTTTTCACAACAATTTCCCATATCTCGTGTAACACATCATCTTTTTTTAAAAAGAACAACTTTTAATTATCTAAGCAGGGCTAAGCATCTTTAGTTCTCTTTTATAAACAGGAATCAAGGAATAGTAAACAAATTCCAAGGAATGGTAATGCATCAACTGTTTATTCACACAACTCCTATCACCTAATGCAACATATAAGTGATAAAAGTTTTATAACAACAAGGGGGTGGCAAATGCACCGGGGCTTGCCTGGGATAACACTAAGTCAGTGTTGTTAGATGACGTCCGCTTGGCGAGCATCTCATATCCTGGCGCTTGATTGATTCATCCATTTTAGCTTCGTCCATCAGCATCACTTGGAGATCAATTCCACTCGTCTTCCATAGCACGTGATCAATTAACGTACCTAAATGATATGCAAAATGCATATGGATGAGCACGAGTATGTAGCACGAGCTAGATAATGCTACTCGAAGTAGATTAAGCACTTAAAGCAAGACATTTCAACTTTACTTAGATGCTTTTGACTTTACACAAACATGACCTTTAAGTCAAATGGACCTAAACCAATATCTAGTAACATGTTTTACTTGGGTTCTATATTCTCCTAGGATTAAGCATTCATCGAAAAACTAATAACCTTAGGTTCCTCACTAACAGACATCTAGAATAAAATATGGATAGAAGCAATCTATTGACTTTCTACACCACCATGTCCAAATGACTTGAATCATACAATAGCTAAGACATCACAATTGTGAGCTAGTAGGTAAAGCATTCATCACATACATATTCACTCAAACAACTAAATCATCACAGTAACCTCGACACCACTTCCCTGCAAAATATTCAAAATACTAACTTACCACTCTACACATAATTGGCATTTCAACCTAAACTCCTCATGCAAATCTAGTATCACATAGATTTCATAATTTACTTGGATTAGACTTATTGGTGCTACTTGATCCCAGATACTCGAAATGAAAATCAACAACCATTCATGACTTATTAATGCCCGTGATTACATAGAAGACAATACTTCCTAAGACAAGGCATCAATGTCACTAATTCAAATGCACTCACCAAAGTATTTATTTTCCTTCTTAAAATGCTAAAGTCTAAGGCAAGCATTAAGAAAGAAAAGAACAACCCTATGCAACTACAAGACTTCATTAACCAAGACAAGAACTAACCAAATCTAAGTATCCACATAAAAGAAACTCCAACTAACCATTATAATACTTGCTGATTTTGGACAGCAAAAGAAACTCCAAACAATCATTTCAGACTTGCTGAATTTGGACACAAAAGAAACTCCAAACAATCATTTCAGACTTGCTGAATTTGGACAGCAGAATAGCAGCTAGTTGTTTTATTCATAACTTACACAATATTCATCCAAAAATAGTAAACTAAGACTTTTTGGAAAGCTTATAAAGTCCTCTACAATTTTGGTATTATCATCACAATGAGATTCGACATTTAAAAATGTCAAACAGTACTAAATGCAATTTCTGTCCAGATTTGGACAGAATTCGACTGCTTACTTCATTAATTCATAACCGGAGTTTCAGAAATCCAAATCAGGTGATCCTAGACTTTTTAGAAAGCTAATAGAATTGTCTATAATTTATTTATAAACATCTCCAGTTAATTCAATGCGTAGAAAGGTCAGTTAATATAAACAAACATTGCTGTCCAGATTTGGACAGATTCAGACTCTATAGTTTGAACAGCTGTAACTTGGTCTCTAGACCACCAAAAATGGTGCTCCAAATTTTGTTGGAAAGCTTAAGCAAAGTACTACAATTCTCCTATAATTACTAAGAGCTTATTCTCAGTTTAACTTGGGCAAACAAGGTCATTTTCGAAATCTGTACAGAATCTGGACAGATTCTGAAACTAGACTTAGAAAAATCATAACTCCTAAACTACTGAACCTATGGTCATGAAATTTTTACACAAGGAAGATGAAAAGGTTATCTACAACTTTTCTATATAACATCTCTTCAGAAAACAAAGTTTACTTCACTTAACTACCTGCATACTAAAACTGGACACAGTCCAAACAGCAAACATTCAATTTTACTCCTATAATTATCATGTGCTGTCCAAACAAGTGTTAACATGTTATTTGTATAAGTAACTTAACCATAAACAAAACTCTATCCTTTATGATTTATTAACACAATCATATCAATGCATATATATTCACCAAGCATATTTCATACAATATATCATCACACCTATCACTAGACAGAATCATCGATCATATCCTAATCAATCCACCATACACGCTAACTAGCGAGGATAGCCTAAGAGCTCACCATGACTAAAGTTGACTCGATCGGCACTAAACGACCACGATAGCCGATTCAATCCTTTCACCCAGCAGCTAGTAAGTGACGGACGTGCTCTGTTTCTTCTTCACTCAGATTCCACGGATTTCGCTCCTCAACACACATAGGCACATAAACACAATTTATGTTAGCAAATATACGTCGATCGATGAAACGGCAAAGCAAGAATGAAACCTCACCGAGGGTCGACGGTGTCGTGGATGGGCTGCGCAAAATACCAAACATCCCATGACGCTAATAGGGTTGTCCATGACACGGCACTCCACTTGGACATTTTATCAAACACCATACGGGTGCGGATGGTGCGGGACTACCGGAAGATGTCCGGCAGCGAGGGGCTGCTGCTATTGGCGTCCATGGAAGGAGTTGGGGCGGCCATGGGAGGGAAGGAACAACCGATGTCCATAGCCGTGAGAGGAAACTGAGAGAGAGGACTGCGGCATGGCTTCTTGCTGCAGGAAAGAAAATCGCCATCCATGGAAGAGGGCTATTGGCGAGCTGGAGGCCGAGATGGAGCTGGGCGCGAACCCACGATAGCGCCACGGATCGAACAGAGGAGGCAGCCATAGGCGACGGGAGGACTTGGAACGGCGGCCACCAGTAGAGAGGGCTGGGCGTGGGGAGGAAGCCTCCAGGGGCTGCTCGGCTGGGCACCATGGGAGAGACGCCGAGGGAGCAGGGATGACCGGCGAGGAAAAAGGCAGCCAGGCACCTGCGTTGGGGAGCTCGCGGCCGACAGCGACCAGCAGCCAGGGCCGACGAGGTGAGGGCTAGAGGGAGCGGTTGGGAAGAGAGGAGATGGGGAAGATGATGCCAGGAAGGGCAGCGTAAGAATAATAGAGAGGAGGCATGTGCACGCGTAGAAAAATTGGATTGGGTCTCTCACATGCTTCTTCGGGAGATTTCCAACGACAACGACGACGAGGGGATAAGGCTGAGCAAGAGGAACACATGTACTGTGCTCGAGAATTTGAAAGAAATGGCTAGAAGTCTATAGCGGTGGGAGATAAAGATAAGAAGGAAAAAGGAAATTTTCTTCATTTGTTTAATCAAAATAACACACGGTGAATTTTGAGGTTTATATATTCGAGCGAGCTGTAAATAGGATAAACTAAAACAAGATTGGATTTGATATTATAAATCGATAATTTGATTTAGTCAAGCCTAGACAAATTTTGCCGCTAGCCGAACATTCAACTAGTAATCAATTCAAGTAATAATTGTATGTCTTATTTTTCTTGGATATGGACCGTGGTCGTTTATAAAATTAACCTTTTTTTTAAAACTACACCCATCGACTAGATCGATTCGAACAGCATAGACTCGACATCTAAAAATAATTGTTATAGTCTGAACTTTGGGCAATATTCGAGATAAACCAGATAGATAAAGATAGAAATGATGTCAAACTCAGGATAAGTGAAGAAAATTAAGATATAGAAATTGGTATTCTCATCATTATTTCGCGATTAATTCCATGCTCGTTGTCGAAAGGGAAATAAACACCTGGGGTGTTACAACCTTCCCCCCTTAAAAGAATCTCGTCCCGAGATTCAGAACGAAAGACTTCTAAGAGTAGAGAAGCGTATAACCCTGTCCATAATAGTGATAGCATAAGCTAATTCCAAGCAAAGACGAGCATCTCAAACTATTGCTTCTCTAGTGGGTATAGCACATACCACTTTAGTTTAACTAGAGACGTCAACAAACAAGCTATAACTGACAAAAGAACACATAAGGTTCCATGTGTGCAGTTTGCTTTTGCTGATGACACAGTATTATCTGAGTCTGTTGAGAACGGTGGACAAATGGATAGTAATTACACAAACCTTGTGAGATGCAACCTCTTGGGTAAAACACACAGAAAGAGGTTTACCAACAAGTGGTCATTGGAAATTCCTAACACATAAGACGAGGATGGATGTCGAAAAACATCACAGTTAACTCGTGGTTAGCCAGGGAATCCAAGTCCAAGAAAAATGATAGAGATTCAAGGAATGAAGGGATCTGTAGATGTTGACCTCGTGTCTAATCCATTTTATCAAGCACTAAGCATGACTCGGCTTGATCACACATGTTAGAAAATCACATGTGAGGCGATTGAGGCACGACTAGAACTGTGGTCAGGATGTTATCAGTCAGGTGAGGATGGCAAAGTGCCTCGGCCAACAAGATAAAGTTAAGATACATATGCTCATAATCTAATCCAATATGGCACAAGATCTGCGCATATGTTCATAACCTTCACTTGATCTTGATAAGGGTTTCTTCAGGATAGGCTGAACTAAAGTGAGTTTGGACAACTCGATAAAACGATCTCTAAACTCAACCTTTGTTCATTGGGCAGTTACAAGTTAGTAAAACCAACTTGTTGAACTACTTTTGACATTGAGCAAGTCCTCCTATTACCCATCAGCAAACCAGAGGTTGGGAGTTCACATTTACGAGTACGAGATCACGCATTTGAATAAGGGTTCATTTGATCAGATTATTTATTCAGCTCTTCCACACGAGACAAACTAACATGTGTAGAAGATGTATGAATCCAATAAGGAAGCGAATGAACAAACTCCTGCATTTCAGCAGCAGGGGAATTCAATCTCCATTTTGAGAACTAATCATCTGTCTTCCAACACTAAAAAGCTTCAAGGCTTCACCTTTGTAGCAAGGGTAGCGGGGGGAAGCTGTATATGGGTAGTCACCACCAAAATCAAGAAAAATGAGACTACACCGATAAGAATGGTTACAGGTAGAGAGCCAAATAGGCCCTGGCCCGATGAAAGGAATACGAGATTGCCAAAACCTAAAATGGTTGATGAGAGAGTACGATGGGAGACTATTATTTCAGCCCCAAGCATATTTCTATGCCCATCGCAAAGATTACAAGGTCGATGATTAACGTCAGATTAGATATAGAGGGGACACAATCATAAGTCTAAATTTAGAAGCCTTAGAGAGATATGAGAAATCGAAGGCATTAAATTCAAGAAATTAATTGGGCACTCCTTTCCTAGGTTGGACTGAGAAAGCAACAAGGTGATCCTGATGGAGATGCAAACTGACATAGAGATATCAGCTTGCACCAACCGAACAAAGGTATGTTTTAGGATGAAAATATGACCATAAGAGCTACAAGTGAATTGTCAAGATCACAGACCCGAGATCCTTATCTTAAGCTCCGGTCCATTTATTTTCTACGAGAAGATTACCTAAACACCTATTTAGATAAGCTTGGCCCTAAAGTAACGATAGAAATTCAGACTCGTCCACTTTTGGAAACTGGGGAAAAAAACTTCGGGGAATTAACATCAATTTGGGTCATGGCTCCTAGATGAAGACATGGCCAAATTTTGGGTTTATACAAACAAGTCACCAATATTCTATCGGCACACAGGCACAAAAATAAACATAAGTTGCACTATCAGTCAAACTAAGAAGAAACACAGACCACATAAACACATGTCTAAAGGACACATCAAACAAAGCTAGAAATTGCTTATAGAACAGTAATACTTCCTATATTTTCCAATTATTTATTATCAGAATAAAGATGAGAAAAGCATGTTCGTTCACCATCACCTATTATTAGAATAAAGGTGAGGGAAGCATCTCTATGCGCAAACAACAAACACAATGCAGCAATCAGGATGCATGTTCGTCCTATTCGGCCTCACCAATTTTGCCAACATAACGTGGCAATAGCGTTCTATATCGGTGGCATATCTACGTCTCTCTCGGTATATTGCTAGTCGTCAGCTACACATACGAGTTCGAAGTTAGTGTACCTGCAGAAAATTCCATCACAGCCCAATTCCCAATGATGCAATTCACACATGACAGTTTATCACAGTTTATACTCCATATATTTCTATATGGAGGCCAGCTCTTCATTAAGCGCCGAGCCACGCATAGGCGCCGCTGCCACACTTTAACCATAGGGCAGCTCATTATGGTAACTCACCTTCTTACCTGAGCGTAGGTGCGTCGTTGCAAATACATTACACTTCTCAGTATTCCCATGTCTGTATACCCATACACATCCATGGGGTACTGAATCCCGAAAAAGTAATTACTCCACATCGCAGCCTTCATATATACATATGTAAAACATGTATATAATCAAGCGCTTTTTATGCTCTTCCCTAGACCGACGTTTGTTCGGTCATGCTCTCACATCTCACCTTACCTTGAGCGTCGATCCATTCAAAACTGAATGGCCTCAAAAATAACAATACACATGTATGTAATTCCCTTCCCAGGATGTGGGTTAGTATTCTGAACTAAGCCACCTAGTAGTCCTTAATTTAGGGCTTAACAGAGGATGTCGCTAGCATTATAGTTTTTCAAATCTGTTTTTTTTTAAAACCAAACAATGTGTTTAGTTGAAAATAGGTTTTCGAAACCAAAACTTTGTTTAGAAAATACGATGTGACCGTATTATACTTAATCAAGCTCCGATACCAGCTGTCGCAGAACCTCCCAAGTTATCGGGCCCACATGCACCTGTCCTTGTCTCAAAGACCTCAGACAGCTATGCGTGTGCACCAAACAACTTAACAGGATCTGTCCGAGTGCCCCGAGGACCCCGGATAAACGACTTACCGCCAAGATCGCAGGATTAAGTAAACACAAATCACATACCAACATTTGCAGCGGAAATAAATTCTTTATTGCAAAATGATTACATGTTACAATAAGTTTACATTATACAATTATCGGAGTGATTACAAAAGAAAGTGATTCAAAAGAATTACAATTTAAAATGTATAAAATATTTATAGGTTTTTAAAATACATGCTAGCTTAAGTGACAATCCTCAATAAAGAAGCTAAAGATGGGATACACCTATATAAGAAGGCCGAGCCCACCGGCACTTAGCAGCATCCACAACAGAATAAAATTATAACCTGAAAAACAACAGGGAATAAAACCCTGAGTACGCAATTACTCAGCAAGACTTACCCGACTAAAGAAAAGACTCTCAAGGGTATGCTGGTTTATTGGGAATCAAGGTAAAGCTTATCAAATTTCAAAGACTCATTTTGCAGAAGAGCTTACTAGTAGTGGATCCTTATGCTAAAATTTTACTTCACAGGTTAAGTACTTTACCTGAATCTAGATTTTCCTAATCTAGAGCATTCACTTGTCCTACACTAACTTTATTTTAGCATCTTTAGTTTCACTTGTTATCTACGATGCAGGGCAGTGATCCAGTCTTCATATCCGAGAAGTTCGGCGATCCGAATCGATTAATACTCAGCTGAGGATCTCCAACCACACGACATATGTAGCACTTAACCCTTGCATATGTCAACTCGCCCACGGGTTTCTCAAGACCAGAACGGGTTCACGCGACCCAAGAGCACAGCACTCCACCGTCCAGCCATTGGCCTGGTTGGTACACGTTACTCTCGCCATGGTGCCCGCCATGTTTCCGAGAGTACAGCACCCCACCTTCCAGTCTCTTGCCACGGAGGGTACAAGCTACTCTCGCCATCTCTCCACTCCCAGTGCGTGCGAGCTGTTCTGGTATTGGTCCGACCGAGGCTAAGCTTACCCATGACGAGGCATGTGGCCAGTTAAAGGGTCCTAGATCAGCAAGCCTACTTTCGGTACGGTCCTTAATCGACACAGACGGGCGACCTCTCCTGCTCAACGTCTGGTCTTATTTTATTTAAACCATTTCCCAATCTTTGGTACCTGACAGAGGTACTTTTTCTGGATGTTGAATCCATCATGGCCATATGGATTCACCATCGCAATTTCTTTTTCACAACAATTTCCCATATCCCGTGTAACACATCATCTTTTTTTAAAAAGAACAACTTTTAATTATCTAAGCAGGGCTAAGCATCTTTAGTTCTCTTTTATAAACAGGAATCAAGGAATAGTAAACAAATTCCAAGGAATGGTAATGCATCAACTGTTTATTCACACAACTCCTATCACCTAATGCAACATATAAGTGATAAAAGTTTTATAATAACAAGGGGGTGGCAAATGCACCGGGGCTTGCCTGGGATAACACTAAGTCAGTGTTGTTAGATGACGTCCGCTTGGCGAGCATCTCATATCCTGGCGCTTGATTGATTCATCCATTTTAGCTTCGTCCATCAGCATCACTTGGAGATCAATTCCACTCGTCTTCCATAGCACGTGATCAATTAACATACCTAAATGATATGCAAAATGCATATGGATGAGCACGAGTATGTAGCACGAGCTAGATAATGCTACTCGAAGTAGATTAAGCACTTAAAGCAAGACATTTCAACTTTACTTAGATGCTTTTGACTTTACACAAACATGACCTTTAAGTCAAATGGACCTAAACCAATATCTAGTAACATGTTTTACTTGGGTTCTATATTCTCCTAGGATTAAGCATTCATCGAAAAACTAATAACCTTAGGTTCCTCACTAACAGACATCTAGAATAAAATATGGATAGAAGCAATCTATTGACTTTCTACACCACCATGTCCAAATGACTTGAATCATACAATAGCTAAGACATCACAATTGTGAGCTAGTAGGTAAAGCATTCATCACATACATATTCACTCAAACAACTAAATCATCACAGTAACCTCGACACCACTTCCCTGCAAAATATTCAAAATACTAACTTACCACTCTACACATAATTGGCATTTCAACCTAAACTCCTCATGCAAATCTAGTATCACATAGATTTCATAATTTACTTGGATTAGACTTATTGGTGCTACTTGATCCCAGATACTCGAAATGAAAATCAATAACCATTCATGACTTATTAATGCCCGTGATTACATAGAAGACAATACTTCCTAAGACAAGGCATCAATGTCACTAATTCAAATGCACTCACCAAAGTATTTATTTTCCTTCTTAAAATGCTAAAGTCTAAGGCAAGCATTAAGAAAGAAAAGAACAACCCTATGCAACTACAAGACTTCATTAACCAAGACAAGAACTAACCAAATCTAAGTATCCACATAAAAGAAACTCCAACTAACCATTATAATACTTGCTGATTTTGGACAGCAAAAGAAACTCCAAACAATCATTTCAGACTTGCTGAATTTGGACACAAAAGAAACTCCAAACAATCATTTCAGACTTGCTGAATTTGGACAGCAGAATAGCAGCTAGTTGTTTTATTCATAACTTACACAATATTCATCCAAAAATAGTAAACTAAGACTTTTTGGAAAGCTTATAAAGTCCTCTACAATTTTGGTATTATCATCACAATGAGATTCGACATTTAAAAATGTCAAACAGTACTAAATGCAATTTCTGTCCAGATTTGGACAGAATTCGACTGCTTACTTCATTAATTCATAACCGGAGTTTCAGAAATCCAAATCAGGTGATCCTAGACTTTTTAGAAAGCTAATAGAATTGTCTATAATTTATTTATAAACATCTCCAGTTAATTCAATGCGTAGAAAGGTCAGTTAATATAAACAAACATTGCTGTCCAGATTTGGACAGATTCAGACTCTATAGTTTGAACAGCTGTAACTTGGTCTCTAGACCACCAAAAATGGTGCTCCAAATTTTGTTGGAAAGCTTAAGCAAAGTACTACAATTCTCCTATAATTACTAAGAGCTTATTCTCAGTTTAACTTGGGCAAACAAGGTCATTTTCGAAATCTGTACAGAATCTGGACAGATTCTGAAACTAGACTTAGAAAAATCATAACTCCTAAACTACTGAACCTATGGTCATGAAATTTTTACACAAGGAAGATGAAAAGGTTATCTACAACTTTTCTATATAACATCTCTTCAGAAAACAAAGTTTACTTCACTTAACTACCTGCATACTAAAACTAGACACAGTCCAAACAGCAAACATTCAATTTTACTCCTATAATTATCATGTGCTGTCCAAACAAGTGTTAACATGTTATTTGTATAAGTAACTTAACCATAAACAAAACTCTATCCTTTATGATTTATTAACACAATCATATCAATGCATATATATTCACCAAGCATATTTCATACAATATATCATCACACCTATCACTAGACAGAATCATCGATCATATCCTAATCAATCCACCATACACGCTAACTAGCGAGGATAGCCTAAGAGCTCACCATGACTAAAGTTGACTCGATCGGCACTAAACGACCACGATAGCCGATTCAATCCTTTCACCCAGCAGCTAGTAAGTGACGGACGTGCTCTGTTTCTTCTTCACTCAGATTCCACGGATTTCGCTCCTCAACACACATAGGCACATAAACACAATTTATGTTAGCAAATATACGTCGATCGATGAAACGGCAAAGCAAGAATGAAACCTCACCGAGGGTCGACGGTGTCGTGGATGGGCTGCGCAAAATACCAAACATCCCATGACGCTAATAGGGTTGTCCATGACACGGCACTCCACTTGGACATTTTATCAAACACCATACGGGTGCGGATGGTGCGGGACTACCGGAAGATGTCCGGCAGCGAGGGGCTGCTGCTATTGGCGTCCATGGAAGGAGTTGGGGCGGCCATGGGAGGGAAGGAACAACCGATGTCCATAGCCGTGAGAGGAAACTGAGAGAGAGGACTGCGGCATGGCTTCTTGCTGCAGGAAAGAAAATCGCCATCCATGGAAGAGGGCTATTGGCGAGCTGGAGGCCGAGATGGAGCTGGGCGCGAACCCACGATAGCGCCACAGATCGAACAGAGGAGGCAGCCATAGGCGACGGGAGGACTTGGAACGGCGGCCACCAGTAGAGAGGGCTGGGCGTGGGGAGGAAGCCTCCAGGGGCTGCTCGGCTGGGCACCATGGGAGAGACGCCGAGGGAGCAGGGATGACCGGCGAGGAAAAAGGCAGCCAGGCACCTGCGTTGGGGAGCTCGCGGCCGACAGCGACCAGCAGCCAGGGCCGACGAGGTGAGGGCTAGAGGGAGCGGTTGGGAAGAGAGGAGATGGGGAAGATGATGCCAGGAAGGGCAGCGTAAGAATAATAGAGAGGAGGCATGTGCACGCGTAGAAAAATTGGATTGGGTCTCTCACATGCTTCTTCGGGAGATTTCCAACGACAACGACGACGAGGGGATAAGGCTGAGCAAGAGGAACACATGTACTGTGCTCGAGAATTTGAAAGAAATGGCTAGAAGTCTATAGCGGTGGGAGATAAAGATAAGAAGGAAAAAGGAAATTTTCTTCATTTGTTTAATCAAAATAACACACGGTGAATTTTGAGGTTTATATATTCGAGCGAGCTGTAAATAGGATAAACTAAAACAAGATTGGATTTGATATTATAAATCGATAATTTGATTTAGTCAAGCCTAGACAAATTTTGCCGCTAGCCGAACATTCAACTAGTAATCAATTCAAGTAATAATTGTATGTCTTATTTTTCTTGGATATGGACCGTGGTCGTTTATAAAATTAACCTTTTTTTTAAAACTACACCCATCGACTAGATCGATTCGAACAGCATAGACTCGACATCTAAAAATAATTGTTATAGTCTGAACTTTGGGTAATATTCGAGATAAACCAGATAGATAAAGATAGAAATGATGTCAAACTCAGGATAAGTGAAGAAAATTAAGATATAGAAATTGGTATTCTCATCATTATTTCGCGATTAATTCCATGCTCGTTGTCGAAAGGGAAATAAACACCTGGGGTGTTACAACAACCGACCACGAACTCGGCGAGGAGGCGCATGGAGGTGGATCGACGACTGGGCATCGGCGAGCGCCTGGAAAAGCTCAAAGAGACGTGGCCTATGCGATGGTCGAGCGTTACTAAGGACGACACGGTGTTTGGAGACGAGGACAGCAGAGATGGCTGGACCATACGACACCAGCGAGCTCCAAAAAGCTGGACCAAGACCGCAGCAAGGAGGCTGAAGTCTGGACGTTGAGCACGGTGGAGCAAGAAGGAATGGCTGACGGCTGGAGAGATAGAGCACCACCATGGATGACAGTGGCTGGGCGAGCTGAGGAAAATGGAGCACGCTGGAGATTAGAGAGAGGAGAAAGACGACGGAAGGATTGGAGGCTAGGTGAAGCCGAGCGTTGCTGCTCCACCGGTGCGGCAGCTCGGTGGTGGAAGGTGAGATGAGGGATAAGGAGCAGAAGCACTAGAAGCTGTACGTGAGAAGAGGTGGCGTGTGCACAAGATTGGATAATGACATACGTGGTTGAGTCATTGAGTGAAGCTTCCAGGAATTGCGCGACGTGGAGAGTGGAGATCACTTGAGGGAGTTATGTGCGTTCAAAATATCACTAAGAAGCTACGTGAAGTTTATTTCTGGAATAAGGACTAGAATGTCCAGGAGATAAGGATGGTTTGAATAAGAAATGAAGAGGGCTAGAAGGTGAAATAAGGAGAGATATTTTTCCACTTTTCTATCAAATAATATCTAACTTTCGCCGCGATTTGCATTCTTGCGCAACAATTAATCCTAGATTAAATCTTAAAATTTTAGCGCAATTCGACTCGAGTTTAAACTACAAAAGTTTTGAATAATTAATATTTGTCTCGATTTTTTAATTCCAAACACATGCCAGTTCGAATTATTGCGACACGAGTCACGAAAAACCTAATCTGAGTTCTAGAACTATGATTTGGACAAGAGACTACCAGAATGGATTAAAATGACATTTGGAGCTACATATATTATTTTCTTGGACTTGGAAATAGGAAACCGAATCGACTAATAATTGTTCCGGTTTCAGTTGGTTTGGGTGCGGTTTATTTAAACAGTCTGTCCCTAGTAGTGTCTCTACCAAATTCGTAGAGATCGCTCGAACAAAACCGAAATACTTAGGTGACCTTTTCAATCTACCTTAATCAGTTAATTTTAAACTGGCACTAGACCACGTCATTATCTTCGTGGTTTTAGACTGTGCTAGATTTGATTCGGAAACGGAAAATTTTAACCACATCTGAACAGGGAGATAGATTAATTATAAATACTCAATACCAGCTCTAATTATCTTAATCCAATTTAATTTTGTGTTAATACTTTTGTCGTTGAGTTCTAATTAATTTGTTTGGGATGAACTCAGAGGGCTAAACTAAATTTTCAAATTCGTCTTTGCACGATCGATGAATTTTAAATAATCACTAGACTCGCCAATTTTCGGAACAACTATGCTTCGAACATCACGAAAATTTAGGAAAAGCCCGGATAGATAAAGATAAAAAATGATGGCGAACTCACGACAGACGAAACAGATTAAGACAGAGACTATTATTATCCCATGCTTAAATCCATACTTGTTGTCGAACAGAATATAAACACCAGGGGTGTTACAACCCTCCTCCCTTAAAAGAATCTCGTCCCGAGATTCGGAGCGAAAGACTTTTAAGAGTAGAGAAGCATGTAACCCATGTCCATATCAGCGATAATCATGAGACAGCTCTAAGCAAAGGCGAGTGTCTCGGGATGTTGTTTCTCTAGTGGACATAACAGATATCGCCTTAAGCTGATTCAGAGATGTCCACCAATAGAGACGATGTCTGCCAGAGGAACATATAAGGTCCCATGTGTGCAGTTTGCTTTTTCTCATGACACTGTACTATCTAAGCCTGTTGGGCGAGCAGTAGATATGCGATTTTACCCAAACAGAATCAGATGCAACCTCTTGGGTAAAACACACAGAAATAGGTTTACCAACAAGTGGTCAAGATAAGTTCATAGCACACGAGACAGGTGTGGATGTCAAATCCACCACAGTTAACTCGTGTTAGCTAGAGAATCCAAGTCCAAAACAATGATAGAGGCTCGAAAAATCACCAGCGAAAGGATTTTTAAATGCTGACTTCGTAACCAATCCATTTTATCCATCACTAGGCATGGCTCGACTTGATCACACATGATAGAAAAGCACACGTGAGACGATCAGGCATGACTAGAGCGATGATTAGGTGGTTACTGGCCGACTTAATCTCGATTCTTGAAAGTACTTCCTTAGGATGGGTTGAACCAAAGTGAGTTTAGATAACTCGATGAAACGATCTCTAAACTCAATCTTTGTTCACAAAGCAGTTGCAAGTTAGCAAAACCAACTTGTTGAATTACCTTTGACATTGAGCAAGTCCACTCAGTACCATCGATAAGCCAAGGGTTGAGAGTTCACAATTGCTAGCAAAAGGTCCTACATTTGGGTAGAAATCCATTTGGTCAGGTTGTTCATTCGTTTCTTCATGCGAAATGAACCAACGTGGTTCGGAAATACAGGGATTAAATGAAAGAGCGAATGAACAAACTCCTGCATCTCAACAGTAGGGAAAGTCAATCTCCACTTTGAGAGCTAATTAGCTGTTTTCCAACACTAAAAAGCTCCAAGGCTTCACCTTTACAACAAAGATGCAAAGGGAACATGTAAGTGTGAAGTCACCATCAAAGTCAAGGAAAAGAGACCACACATGAAAGGGGTATGCCCTTTTGATCCAACAGAGATGATAGATGTTGCTTGATCACTTGACAAACAACATAGAAATCATTTCAAGGAAGATATCCACGGAAGATAACACACTAGTGTAATTCTATAACGGATCATGACTAGAGACTTCGATATCGGCATGCGCCAAGCAGTAGAACCTTGCGTGTACATTCACAAGGGGCTCTCATTTTCACCGCGGTACCATAAGTCCTTAACCATGACACCATTACAAAACTGGCACCAATAATGAATCTCACGTGGTAAGAACAATTTGTGCAGAGATAACATATCGATATTGTCTCATAATGGATTATGACTACTGTAGGAAACGGGTGACGCCTAAGAGGGGGGGGTGAATTAGGACATCTAAAACTTTTACTAAACTAGGCCACAATTAAATCCCTAGAGCAAAACCTATGCAAATAATCAAACTAGAGAGTGCAATCTAGATTTTGTCTAAGTGTTGCTATCTCTACCGCAAAGGCTAAGTTTCAATCTACACTAGATAAGTATGAATACAAGATTGAAACTTAAATGCTTAATATAAATGCGGAAGCTTAAAGAGCAAAGTAGAGAAGCAAACTCTCGTGGATGACGCCAGTATTTTTACCGAGGTATCCAGAACCGCAAGGTCGCGACTAATCCTCGTTGGTGCCCCTACGCAAAGGGAAGCCCACGCGAGGGCCAAGCACCACGGTCGAGTAACTACGTAGAGAGCCGCGGGCCTTCTCCACGCGCAAGTGGTGCTCCGCTTCCGGCTCCTCTCGGACGCTCCCCGTCGTCTCCACTATCGAGCTTCCGGCCGAAACGCCGCGGGCCTCGTTCCCTTCGGTACACGGTGGCGGCCGTGACACAAACACGATTGTCACGGTCTCGCAAGACTCTCGCCCCACTCGGTACAATTACAACGGCTTGCGCAAGAGCCGAGGGGTTGTGTGGTTTTTCTAAACTCACTCAACTAACTAGGATTCACCTAGAGCAAGCGCTAAAGCGGTCTAACTAACCTAAGCACTTTGCAAAGCACCTATGCTAATCACCGAGTGATTCTATTAAGCACTTGGGTGTTTGAGCTCTTGGAAATATGCACTATGTGCCTTGGTATGTTGCTTGGGCTCTCACGCTTGAGAATGGCCGGTTGGGGTGGTATTTATAGCCTCCAATCCCCAAACTAGCCGTTGGACAGAAAGCAGCAACTTTCTGTCGTTGGGTGCACAGGACAGTCCGGTGCACCACCGGACAGCCACTGTGCAGTGTCCGGTGCACGCCACGTCAGCCGACCGTTGGCGCCTATAGCAGTCGATCGTTGGATCCGACCGTTGCCGTCTGTCCGGTGCACACCGGACAGTCCGGTGCCGACTGTCCGGTGCCCCATCGGACAGACCGGTGCTACAGCCAGAGAGCGCCTGCCTGTGGGCCTCTCTGCGCAGACTGTCCGGTGCCACACCGGACAGTCTGGTGCACACCGGACAGCAGTGTCCAGTGCGCCACCAGGCGCTGGCTGACAGCCCTCTTCTCAGATTTCTTCACTGATTTCTTCGGGCTACTTTTGTTCTTGAGTCTTGGACTTCTATGCATCTTTTTATGTTTTCTTTTAAGGTGTTGCATCCTCATCGCCTAGGTCTAATCCTCATCGCATCCTGTGAACTACAATTATAAACACTAGCAAATGCGTTAGTCCACAGGTTGTGTTAATCATCAAACACCAAAACTCAATTAGACAAATGGTCGGGGTCCATTTTCCTTACAATCTCCCCATTTTTGGTGATTGATGACAACACAACCAAAGCAAGCAAATAATACAAGTATTTGAATTAAAATATGCAATCTACTTGCTAAGATGCATGATTGTTCCCACAATGTGATATTATGGACTTAAGCCTCCCCCTAACTCCATAATTCACTTACTTCCTATTTTTGGACCAAATAACCAAAACCACTTAAAAAACCATTTGTAGATATAAAATTTTAATTTGGTGGTGTTTGGTGTTTGATATAGTTTTCATTACTTTGGTCCCTAAAACTTCTCCCCCTTTGGCATCAACCACCGAAAAGGAAGACATTAAAAGCATGTAGGAAGTAAATAAAAACTTGCCCTCATATCAGATGATACCATTTGAAGGATACTAAATTAAACCACATGAATGATACCAGTTGAAAGGATTACTCTCCCTAAACGAGTGTTCTCCTTTAGAAAGAAATTTCTCCCCCTTTTTAGAGATGAAGAAATACTCCCCCTGACAGAGATTCTCTACTAGGAAAAAGCAAGTGAGAATTAGAGGTGCAAGACATGATTTGAAAAGACTAACTTCCCTTATGCATAGGTAACAGAATATGAGTTAAGTACTTATGCATTTTTAGCAACATGGAACCATATGATATGAAATATAGTCTAATCAAATGTTTGGAGAAGACATGTAAATGATACTTAATGCAGTCTCAAAAGATACCAATTGAAAGTCAATGGCGAGCTTGAGAGACATGAGAGTTCTTGGAGATTTTGCAGTGGAAGATTGTTGTCTTTCTCCGGGGACCTTATTTTCCTTACAATGAGACTATCACATGAAATAAACTTGAAAAGGTGTTAGTCTCAAAGTGTTAGATTATAGAGTAACCTCCCCTAAAAATGTGCATACAAGTTTTGAATACTTGTAGGAGACATGCACTTTGATTTGATATCAAGAGGGGCAAATTATCCATAATCCAAACTTTGGCACATATAAGTTAAATGATACAACTTATAGAAATCAAAGTTTTCAATTTGTGCATCATTTACTATGGAGTGATATAAAAGCTATGTGCAGTGCTTTAACTAAACACTTTAAACCATGTAGGTTTGCTTAAGTATATGAATTGAAAACAAGCAATCCTACCATATGATTTACCTAGTATGCATGATTTTAAACAAGAGTAAATAACAAGTTTAATACTAGGCAAGAAAGGTAAACTAGATACAAAGTAAATAGATACGCATATCTAAAAACAAGAGATACAATAAATCTAGTTACCTTAGTCATGGGTGGGAAATTTGGGTCCAAAGTTTTCACTAACCCACTTGGCAATAAACTTGATCCAATATGATGTATCCCATGATATACATCCCAACTTTGCCAAGTCTCCAAATTTCCCGTAGACCTTCGGTCCACTCACTTCCCTTTTGGGATCCAAACCTTCTTGGTGCCTTTCATGGTTGAAATTATTTCCTTTGGCACCTAGATGCGTTTGGCCCCCTTTCCTTTGTTGGCTTGCTTGTTGGCCTTGATTGCTATCACCTTTCCATTCTTTTTCTTCTTGATCAAATAGGGTGTAGCATCCTTTTTGTTCACCTTTTTGATGTAGGTGTTGGAGATTTTGCTTGTTGGCTTTTGCTTGAGCTTTTGCCTTTTATCCCCGGTCATCACCTTGCATTGGAAAGACTTGTGGCCTTCCATGTGGCATAGCCTACAAATCACAGTTTCTCCCTCTACAGGCTTGTTCACTCCCGCAGTGGTGTTATCCTGTGGAGGTCGGATTTGTTTGGCTTTGCCTTTCTTGTCATACAAAGCCTTGCCAAGGCGAGCCACTTCTTGCTTTAATTGTTCATTTTCCTTTGCAACCTCATCCGAACATGTCTCTACAACAATATTCTCAACAACGACTTGGTTGCAGGGGTTAGAATCATCAATTAAATCAAAGTAGGAAGTAGAAGCATCTTTCTTAATTATTTCAGGTATTTCAGCTAAAGATGCTGTTGTGGTGCTACCAATGTTTTCTAGCTTAGTAGTTAGCTCATTATTGTGTATGCTAAGAAGTTCCATTTTCTCTAGCAAATTTTCAATAGCTTCTTGGGAGCTAGCTAACTTAGACTTAAGTTTTTCATTCTTCTTAATAAGGCCATCATTGGTAGCAGTGTATGAAGCACTAGACTCTAATAGCTCGATTTTAGTTGATAGCTCACTATTTAAGTTTGCAAAAGTTTCAAATTTTTCTAGCAAACCTTTGTAATCATTTTGAGAGCTAATCAACTTATTTTTTGAAGTTTTAAGTTGAGCTTTTTGCTTAGTGCAAACATCCTGGAAAAAATTAACGGCTTCCGCAAGCTCATCTAGAGAGGCCTTTCCCTCACCTTCATCATCACTACTACTTTCATCACTAGAGGATGGAATGCTTTTGTTACCTCTTGCCATAAGGCATTTGTGTGATGACCGTGATGATCATGACGAGGACCAGTGGGTGCACGTCCTTGGAGGTTCATCTTCACTTGAAGAATCATCCCAAGTTTTAACACTTGTTAGCGCCTTGCCTTTGCTCCTCTCCTTTTTAGGTTTGGCCATATTTGGACAGTTGTCCCTGAAGTGGCCCTTCTCCCCACATGCGAAGCATCCTCTCTTCCTTTGCTTTTTCCTGTCAATGTTAAAGAGAAGATCCTCGACCTGCAGGGGCACACCCATTAGATTAATCTTGCGGATCATCCTCATTACCTTTCCGACGCGTCGGATTGTTTCTTCGTCCTTGGAGGATGATGTGCATGGTTGATTATCTTCATCATCATCACTTTCTTCTTCTTCCCCTTCTTCACTTGAGGAACTTGGAGTGGGAGCCTTCTTTTTGCCCTTCCTTTCATCACATGCAAAAGCATATGGCCTTGAGGAAGTTGGCTCCTCTCCCTGACTCATTTTTTGCGACATCTCAAAGGCTGCGCTTTTCCCAATCACAATGGAGAGGGTCATGTTGCTCAAGTCCTCCATGTTGTGAAGGATGGTGATGATGCTCCCATATCTTTGTTGTGGTAGCAGGGAGATAATCTTCCTCACAATGTCCGCATCACCTAGCTTATTAATGCCAATCGAATTGAGCTCATTGATAATTAGATTCAAACGAGAATACATGTCTCTAACAAGCTCATCATCTTTCATAGCAAAAGAATTATACTCATTTAAGACTAGGCAATGTTTTTGCTCACGGACATTGGATGTGCCGTCATGGAGCTCTTGCAATTTTAGCCAAATCTCATTAGCAGTTTTCAAGGTAAATACTTGATTAAAAATATCCATGCTAAGAGATTCATACAAGCAATTTTTGGCTCTAGCATTTAAATGAATTTCTTTTTCCTCACTCGTGGTGGGTTTCTCGGGATTCTTGAGGGGTTTCATCCCGTCACGAGTGACTCTCCAAACACCTAGATCAACGACCTCTAGGTAACAAGCCATTCTAGCACTATAATAGGGAAAGTTAGTGCCGTCGAAGTGTGGTGGCCTATGGGTATCCATCCCTTCCTCTAAAAAGTGTCGGCTCTTTTAGCGGTGAAGCTAAAGCGTTTCAAATGAGCCAAACCGGGCTTTGATACCACATGTAGGAAACAGGTGACGCGTAAGAGGGGGGGTGAATTAGGACTTCTAAAACTTTTACTAAACTAGGCCACAATTAAATCCCTAGAGCAAAACCTATGCAAATAATCAAACTAGAGAGTGCAATCTAGATTTTGTTTAAGTGTTGCTATCTCTACCGCAAAGGCTAAGTTTCAATCTACACTAGATAAGTATGAATACAAGATTGAAACTTAAATGCTTAATATAAATGCGGAAGCTTAAAGAGCAAAGTAGAGAAGCAAACTCTCGTGGATGACGCCGGTATTTATACCGAGGTATCCGGAACCGCGCAAGGTCCCGACTAATCCTCGTTGGTGCCCCTACGCAAAGGGAAGCCCACGCGAGGGCCAAGCACCACGGTCGAGTAACTCCGTAGAGAGCCACGGGCCTTCTCCACACGCAAGTGGTGCTCCGCTTCCGACTCCTCTCGGACGCTCCCCGCCGTCTCCACTATCGAGCTTCCGGCCGAAACGCCGCGGACCTCGTTCCCTCCGGTACACGGTGGTGGCCGTGACACAAACGCGGTTGTCACGGTCTCGCAAGACTCTCGCCCCACTCGGTACAATTACAACGGCTCGCGCAAGAGCCGAGGGGTTGTGTGGTTTTTCTAAACTCACTCAACTAACTAGGATTCACCTAGAGCAAGCGCTAAAGCGGTCTAACTAACCTAAGCACTTCGCAAAGCACCTACGCTAATCACTAAGTGATTCTATTAAGCACTTGGGTGTTTGAGCTCATGGAAATATGCACTATGTGCCTTGGTATGTTGCTTGGGCTCTCACGCTTGAGAATGGCCGGTTGGGGTGGTATTTATAGCCTCCAGTCCCCAAACTAGCCGTTGGACAGAAAGCAGCAACTTTCTGTCGTCGGGTGCACCGGACAGTCCGGTGCACGCCACGTCAGCCGACCGTTGGCGCCTGTAGCAGTCGACCGTTGGATCCGACCGTTGCCGTCTGTCCGGTGCACACCGGACAGTCCGGTGCCGACTGTCCGGTGCCCCACCGGACAGACCGGTGCTACAGCCAGAGAGCGCCTGTCTGTGGGCCTCTCTGTGCAGACTGTCTGGTGCCACACCGGACAGTCCGGTGCACACCGGACAGCAGTGTCCGGTGCGCCACCAGGCACTGGCTGACAGCCCTCTTCTCAGATTTCTTCACTGATTTCTTCGGGCTACTTTTGTTCTTGAGTCTTGGACTTCTATGCATCTTTTTATGTCTTCTTTTGAGGTGTTGCATCCTCATCGCCTAGGTCCAATCCTCATCGCATCCTGTGAACTACAATTATAAACACTAGCAAATGCGTTAGTCCACAGGTTGTGTTAATCATCAAACACCAAAACTCAATTAGCCATATGGCCGGGGTCCATTTTCCTTACAACTACTAACGGTGATACCAGCGTGTACTGAGCAGCGCAACCATGTGTGTGCACCCACAGGAGGCCCTCGATTTCGTCGCGGCATCATCAATTTTAGTCATAACACCAATACCAGACGTAACCAATAATAAACCTCACACGACACAAATAGACTGGTCAAGAATGACAATATACAAAAGAGACTCCACCTGTAAGAATGGTTACAAGTAGAGAGCCAAATAGATCATGGTCCGATGAAATAAATAGGGCATGGCCATAACCTAAACTTGATGAAAGGAGTTTGATGGGAGACTGTTATTTCAGTCCCAAGAATATTTCTATGCCCACCATAGAGATTACCAAGCCAAAGATTAGTATTTGATTAGATACGGAGGGAAAAACAATCATAAGGTTAAGGTGGTATGCCTTCGATAGATATGAGGAAACCAAAGGCATCAAATTAAGGAAAATGATCATACATGTCTTTCTTGGTTTAGGTTGATAAAGCAACATTGCGATCTTCAAGAACAGGCAAACTGGAATAGAGACATCAGCTTGTGCCAATCGAATAAGGGCATGATCTAGGATGGAAATATAACAACCAAAACATCATGGATTGAATAGCAAGAACACGGACTCGAGATCCCAGCTTTAAGCCCATGCACATTTTGCGTTGGATAAAGGAATTATCCAAACATCCATTTGCATGAGTTTGGTCATGGAGGGATAATGGAAAATTCAAATTTGGGTCATGGTGCACTAATTAAGAACATAGCTTAGATTTGGGTTCAGGCAATCAAGTTACCAACCTTCTATTGGCACATCAAGCATAAGAGCAAAGACATATAACACATAAATAGATTCCCTAAGGAAACGGAGAATAACTATTTCACTGGCGTTCATAATACCACATTACATCACATTATCTACAATCACCGGTTATTAGAATAAAGGTGAGAGAAGCATTTTGGGTGTATAGGTGACAAACATGATGCAACAATTAGGATGCATGCTCGTCCTAAGCGTCCTCACAAGTTTTTTGCCAACGTAATGTGGCAATAGCGTTCTATATCGGTGGCATACTTACGACTCTCACGATATATTGCTAGTCATCAGTGAAAGTCGCCTAGAGGGGGGGTGAATAGGGCGAAACTGAAA
This sequence comes from Zea luxurians, assembly GCA_029449295.1. Taxonomy (NCBI): domain Eukaryota; kingdom Viridiplantae; phylum Streptophyta; class Magnoliopsida; order Poales; family Poaceae; genus Zea; species Zea luxurians. The sequence goes on from JAOPSE010000014.1 coordinate 73,943,106, forward strand.
ATCACAAAAAATAATCACAACTACAAGCCGGGTTAGCGTTAGAAATATAATAGAGTCCCCGAGAGAGGGCGCAAAACAAATCGCAAGCGAATAATGAAGTGAGACACGCGGATTTGTTTTACCGAGGTTCGGTTCTCTCAAACCTACTCCCCGTTGAGGAGGCCACAAAGGCCGGGTCTCTTTCAACCCTTCCCTCTCTCAAACGGTCCCACGGACCGAGTGAGCTTTTCTTCTTCTCAATCAAAACGGGAACAAAACTTCCCCGCAAGGGCCACCACACAATTGGTGCCTCTTGCCTTGGTTACAATTGAGTTTTGATCACAAGAACAAATGAGAAAGAAAGAAAGCGATCCAAGCGCAAGAGCTCAAAAGAACACGGCAAATCTCTCTCGCTAGTCACTAAAGGCTTGAGTGGAATTGGAGAGGATTTGATCTCTTTGGTGTGTCTAGAATTGAATGCCTAGCTCTTGTAAGTGGTTGGAAGTTGGAAAACTTGGATGCAATGAATGGTGGGGTGGTTGGGGGTATTTATAGCCCCAACCACCAAACTAGCCGTTTGGTGAGGCTGTCTGTTCGATGGCGCACCGGATAGTCCGGTGCACACCGGACATGTCCGGTGCGACAGCCACGTCACCAAGGCCGTTGCAATATGACCGTTGGAGTTCTGACTTCTGGGCCCGCCTGGATGTCCGGTGCACACCGGACATGTACTGTTTGATGTCCGGTGTGCCTGCTCCCGCGTGCCTGACAACTGCGCGGTTCTGGCGCGCATTAAATGCGCCTGCAGGTGACCGTTGGCGCGAAGTAGCCGTTGCCCCGAGGTTGCACCGGACAGTCCGGTGTACACCGGACATGTCCGGTGAATTATAGCGGAGCCGTCTTCGCGAATTCCCGAGACTGGCGAGTTCCTGAGGCCGCTCTTCCTTGGAGCACCGGACATGTCCGGTGTACACCGGACAGTCCGGTGAATTTTAGCGGAGTGGCCTTTGGAAATTCCCGAGAGTGAAGAGTTTGAGCTGAAGTCCTCTGGTGCACCGGACACTGTCCGGTGGCACACCGGACAGTCCGGTGCGCCAGACCAGAGGAGACTTTTGGTTGCTCCTTTGCCCTTTCGTTGAACTCAACACATGGTCAATTTATTTGATGAGTGTGAACCTTTTGCACCTGTATATCTTATACACTAGAGCAAACTAGTTAGTCCAACATTTGTGTTGGGCAATTCAACCACCAAAATTATTTAGGAACTAGGTATACGCCTAATTCCCTTTCAATCTCCCCCTTTTTGGTGATTGATGCCAACACAAACCAAAGCAAATATAGAAGTGCATAATTGAACTAGTTTGCATAAGGTAAGTGCAAAGGTTGCTTGGAATTGAGCCAATAAATACTTACATGATGCGCATGGATTGTTTTCTTTGTTTTTGACATATTGGACCACGCCTACACCACAAGTTTTGTTTTTGCAAATTCTTTTGTAAATTCTTTTCAAAGTCCTTTTGCAAGATAGTCAAAGGCAGATGAATAAGATTTTGAGAAGCATTTTCAAGATTTGAAATTTTCTCCTATTTGTTTTGAAATGCTTTTCCTTTGACTAAACAAAACTCCCCCTCAAATAAATTCTCCTCTTAGTGTTCAAGAGGGTTTTAGGACATCAATTTTGAAAATACTACTTGCTCCCCCTTTAGAACACAAAGAGATACCAATTTTGAAATTTACCAAATTGAAAATCATCAAATTTAAAAATTAGGGGGGTAGTGCGGTCCTTTTGCTTTGGGCTCATATTTTCTCCCCCTTTGGCATGAATCGCCAAAAACGGAAATATTAGAGCCAATATAAGTACTTTCTCCTCCTTTGGTCATGAAATAGATGAGTGAAGATTATACCAAAAATGGAGAGTGATGCGGAGCGACGACGAAGGATAAGTTGTAGAGTGGAGTGGAAGTCTTGTCTTCGCCGAAGACTCCAATTCCCTTTCAATATACCTATGACTTGGTTTGGAATATACTTGAAAACACATTAGTCATAGCATATATAAAAGAGATATGATCAAAGGTATACATGTAAGCTATGTGTGCAAGTTTAGCAAAAGAAATTTCTAGAATCTAGAATATTAAGCTCATGCCTAAGTCTGGTAAAAGATTGTTCATCAAGTGGCTTGGTAAAGATATCGGCTAATTGATCTTTAGTGTTAATGTATGAAATCTCGATATCCCCCTTTTGTTGGTGATCCCGAAGAAAATGATACCGAATGGCTATGTGTTTAGTGCGGCTATGCTCAACCGGATTATCCGCCATGCGGATTGCACTCTCATTATCACATAGAAGAGGAACTTTGGTTAATTTGTAACCATAGTCCCGCAGGGTTTGCCTCATCCAAAGCAATTGCGCGCAACAGTGGCCTGCGGCAATATACTCGGCTTCGGCGGTAGAAAGAGCGACCGAATTTTGCTTCTTTGAAGCCCATGACACCAAGGATCTTCCCAAGAACTGGCAAGTCCCCGATGTGCTCTTCCTATTAATCTTACACCCTGCCCAATCGGCATCCGAATAACCAATCAAATCAAAAGTGGATCCTCGAGGGTACCAAAGCCCAAACTTAGGAGTATAAGCCAAGTATCTCAAGATTCGTTTTACGGCCGTAAGGTGTGATTCCTTAGGGTCGGCTTGGAATCTTGCACACATGCATACAGAAAGCATAATGTCCGGTCGAGATGCACATAAGTAAAGCAAAGAACCAATCATCGACCGGTATACCTTTTGATCCACGGACTTACCTCCCGTGTCGAGGTCGAGATGCCCATTTGTTCCCATGTGAGTCTTGATGGGCTTGGCATCCTTCATTCCAAACTTGCTTAGAATGTCTTGAGTATACTTCGTTTGGCTAATGAAGGTGCCCTCTTGGAGTTGCTTGACTTGAAATCCTAGGAAATATTTCAACTCCCCCATCATAGACATCTCGAATTTCCGTGTCATGATCCTACTAAATTCTTCACATGTAGATTTGTTAGTAGACCCAAATATAATATCATCAACATAAATTTGGCATACGAACAAATCATTGTCAAGAGTTTTAGTGAATAAAGTAGGATCGGCTTTGCCGACTTTGAAGCCATTTGCAATAAGGAAATCTCTAAGGCATTCATACCATGCTCTTGGGGCTTGCTTGAGCCCATAAAGCGCCTTAGAGAGCCTATAAACATGGTTAGGGTACTCACTGTCTTCAAAGCCGGGAGGTTGCTCAACATAGACTTCCTCCTTGATTGGTCCATTGAGGAAGGCACTCTTCACGTCCATTTGATAAAGCTTGAAGCCATGGTAAGTAGCATAGGCTAATAATATGCGAATTGACTCAAGCCTAGCTACGGCTGCATAGGTTTCACCAAAATCCAAACCTTCGACTTGTGAATACCCTTTGGCCACGAGTCGAGCTTTGTTCCTTGTCACCACACCATGCTCGTCTTGCTTGTTGCGGAAGACCCACTTGGTTCCTACAACATTTTGATTAGGATGTGGAACTAAGTGCCATACCTCATTCCTTGTGAAATTGTTGAGCTCCTCTTGCATCGCCATCACCCAATCCGAATCTTGTAGTGCTTCCTCTACCCTGTGTGGCTCAATAGAGGAAACAAAAGAGTAATGTTCACAAAAATGTGCAACACGAGATCGAGTAGTTACCCCCTTATGAATGTCGCCGAGAATGGTGTCAACGGGGTGATCTCGTTGTATTGCTTGGTGGACTCTTGGGTGTGGCGGTCTTGGTTGTTCATCCTCCTGGTCTTCATCATTTGCATCTCCCCCTTGATCGTTGCCGTCATTTTGAGGTGGCTCATCTTCTTGTTCAACATCTTGAGCCTCATCCTCAGTTTGAGTTGATGGAGACGCTTGCATTGAAGAGGATGGTTGATCTTGTGCATGTGGAGGCTCTTCGGATTCCTTAGGACACACATCCCCAATGGACATGTTCCTTAGTGCTATGCATGGAGCCTGTTCTTCACCTATCTCATTAAGATCAACTTGCTCTACTTGAGAGCCGTTAGTCTCATCAAACACAACGTCACAAGAAACTTCAACAAGTCCTGAGGACTTGTTAAAGACTCTATATGCCCTTGTGTTTGAGTCATATCCTAGTAAAAAGCCTTCTACAGTTTTAGGAGCAAATTTAGATTTTCTATCTCTTTTGACAAGAATAAAACATTTGCTACCAAAAACTCTAAAATATGAAATATTTGGCTTTTTACCGGTTAGGAGTTCATAAGATGTCTTCTTGAGGATTCGATGAAGATATAACCGGTTGATGGCGTAGCAGGCGGTGTTGACCGCCTCGGCCCAAAACCGATCCGGTGTCTTGTACTCATCAAGCATGGTTCTTGCCATGTCCAATAGAGTTCGATTCTTCCTCTCCACTACACCATTTTGTTGTGGAGTGTAGGGAGAAGAGAACTCATGCTTGATGCCCTCCTCCTCAAGGAAGCCTTCTATTTGTGAATTTTTGAACTCCGTCCCATTGTCGCTTCTAATTTTCTTGATTCTTAAGCCGAACTCATTTTGAGCCCGTCTCAAGAATCCCTTTAATGTCTCTTGGGTATGAGATTTATCCTGCAAAAAGAACACCCAAGTGAAGCGAGAATAATCATCCACAATAACTAGACAGTACTTACTCCCGCCGATGCTTATGTAAGCGATCGGGCCGAATAAATCCATATGTAGGAGCTCCAGTGGCCTCTCACTAGTCATGATGTTCTTGTGTGGATGATGAGTGCCAACTTGCTTCCCGGCTTGACATGCGCTACAAATCCTGTCTTTCTCAAAATGAACATTTGTTAGTCCTAAAATGTGCTCTCCCTTTAGAAGCTTATGAAGATTCTTCATTCCAACATGGGCTAGTCGGCGGTGCCAGAGCCAACCCAAGTTAGTCTTAGCAACCAAGCAAGTGTCGAGTTCAGCTCTATCAAAATCTACCAAGTATAGCTGACCCTCTAACACTCCCTTAAATGCTATTGAATCATCACTTCTTCTAAAGACAGTAACACCAGTGTCAGTAAATAGACAGTTGTAGCCCATTTGACATAATTGGGATACGGAAAGCAAATTGTAATCTAAAGAATCTACAAGAAAAACATTGGAAATAGTATGGTCAGGTGATATAGCAATTTTACCCAAACCTTTGACCAAACCTTGATTTCCATCCCCGAATGTGATAGCTCGTTGGGGATCTTGGTTTTTCTCATAAGAGGAGAACATCTTTTTCTCCCCTGTCATGTGGTTTGTGCACCCGCTGTCGAGTATCCAACTTGAGCCCCCGGATGCATAAACCTACAAAACAGTTTTAGTTCTTGATTTTAGGTACCCAAACGGTTTTGGGTCCTTTGGCATTAGAAACAAGAACTTTGGGTACCCAAACACAAGTCTTTGATCCCTTGTGTTTGCCCCCAACACTCTTGGCAACTACCTTGCCGGATTTGTTAGTTAAAACATATGATGCATCAAAAGTTTTGAATGAAATAGCATGATCATTTGATGCATTAGGAATTTTCTTTCTAGGCAACTTGGCACGGGTTGGTTGCCTAGAGCTAGATGTCTCACCCTTATACATAAAAGCATGATTAGGGCCAGAGTGAGACTTCCTAGAATGAGTTCTCCTAATTTTGCTCTCAGGATAGCCGGCAGGGTACAAAATGTAACCCTCGTTATCCTGAGGCATGGGAGCCTTGCCCTTGACAAAGTTAGATAAATTCTTTGGAGGGGCATTAAGTTTGACATTGTCTCCCCTTTGGAAGCCAATGCCATCCTTGATGCCAGGGTGTCTCCCATTGTAGAGCATGCTTCTAGCAAATTTAAATTTTTCATTTTCTAAGTCATGCTCACTAATCTTGGCATTAAGTTGTGCTATGTGATCATTTTGTTTTTTAATTAAGGCTAGGTGATCATGGATAGCATCAACATTAATATCTCTACATCTAGTGCAAATAGAAGTGTGCTCAACAGTAGATGTAGATGGTTTGCAAGATTTTAATTCTATAACCTTAGCACGTAGTATATCATTCTCATCTCTAAGGTTAGAAATGCAAACATCATAATTTCTAGCCTTAGCAAGCAATTTTTCTTTTTCATCTCTAAGGCTAGCAAGAGAAACATTCAACTCATCATTTCTAGCAAGTAAATCAATATTATCATCTTTAGAATTGGAAGTTGAAACATTGCAAACATGTGAATCAACCTTAGCAATTAATCTAGCATTTTCATTTCTAAGGTTGTCAATAGTGTCATGGCATGTGCTTAGCTCACTAGTTAATTTGTTACATTTTTCTACCTCTAGAGCATAAGCATTTTTAACCTTAACATGCTTCTTATTTTCTTTAATAAGGAATTCTTCTTGAGAATCCAAGAGATCATCCTTCTCATGTATAGCACTAATCAATTCATTTAATTTTTCTTTTTGTTGCATGTTGAGGTTAGCAAAAAGAATGCGCAAGTTATCCTCCTCATTTTTATCATCATCCTCATCACTAGATGTTTCATATTTAGTGGAGGACCTTGATTTTACCTTCTTTTTGCCGTCCTTGGCCATGAGACACTTGTGGCCGACGTTGGGGAAGAGGAGGCCCTTGGTGACGGCGATGTTGGCGGCGTCCTCGTCGGAGGATGAGTCGGTGGAGCTCTCGTCGGAGTCCCATTCGCGGCATACGTGGGCATCGCCGCCCTTCTTCTTGTGGTACCTCTTCTTTTCTCTCCTCTTGCCCTTCTTATCGTCGCCCCTGTCACTGTCACTAGACATAGGACATTTTGCAATAAAGTGACCGGGCTTACCACACTTGTAGCAAACCTTCTTGGAACGGGGTTTGTAGTCCTTCCCCTTCCGTTGCTTGAGGATTTGCCGAAAGCTTTTGATGATTAGGGCCATCTCCTCATTGTCGAGCTTGGAGGCGTCAATTGGTTGTCTACTTGGTGTAGACTCCTCCTTCTTCTCTTCCGTGGCCTTGAAGGCCACCGGTTGCGCCTCGGATGTGGAAGATTCGTCAAGCTCGTTGATCTTCTTTGAGCCCTTAATCATGCATTCAAAGCTCACAAAATTCCCGATAACTTCCTCGGGGGTCATTAGTGGATATCTAGGATTACCACGAATTAATTGAACTTGGGTGGGGTTAAGGAAAATAAGTGCTCTTAAAATAACCTTAACCACCTCGTGGTCATCCCATTTTTTGCTCCCGAGGTTGCGCACTTGGTTCACCAAGGTCTTGAGCCGATTGTACATATCTTGTGGCTCCTCCCCTTGGCGAAGACGGAAGCGACCGAGCTCCCCCTCGATCGTTTCCCGCTTGGTGATCTTGGTGAGTTCATCACCCTCGCGTGCCGTCTTGAGTAGGTCCCAAATCTCCTTTGCGTTCTTCAACCCTTGCACTTTGTTGTATTCCTCCTTGCTTAGAGAGGCAAGGAGAATGGTTGCGGCTTGAGAGTTGAAGTGCTCGATTTGGGCCACTTCGTCCGTGTCATAATCCTCATCCCCTATTGATGGTACCTGTACTCCAAACTCAACAACATTCCAAATACTTTTGTGGAGCGAGGTTAGATGAAATTTCATTAAATCACTCCACCTAGCATAATCTTCGCCGTCAAAAGTTGGCGGTTTGCCTAATGGAACGGAAAGTAATGGAGTATGCCTAGATGTACGGGGATAGTTTAAGGGAATCTTACTAAACTTCTTGCGCTCTTGGCGCTTAGAAGTTACGGACGGAGCATCGGAGTCGGAGGTGGATGTTGATGAAGTGTCGGTCTCGTAGTAGACCACCTTCCTCATCCTCTTGTGCTTGTCCCCACTCCGATGCGGCTTGTGAGAAGAAGATTTTTCCTTCTTCTCCTTGTGGTGAGAAGAGGAAGATCTTTTCTCCTTCCGCTTGGAGGAGTTCTTCTTCTTCTCCCTTCTCTTGGTGCGGGACTCTTCCGATGAAGTGCTCCCTTGGCTTGTAGTGGGCTTGTCGCCGGTCTCCATCTCCCTCTTGGTGTGATCTCCCGACATCACTTCGAGCGGTTAGGCTCTAATGAAGCACCGGGCTTTGATACCAATTGAAAGTCGCCTAGAGGGGGGGTGAATAGGGCGAAACTGAAAATCACAAAAAATAATCACAACTACAAGCCGGGTTAGCGTTAGAAATATAATAGAGTCCCCGAGAGAGGGCGCAAAACAAATCGCAAGCGAATAATGAAGTGAGACACGCGGATTTGTTTTACCGAGGTTCGGTTCTCTCAAACCTACTTCCCGTTGAGGAGGCCACAAAGGCCGGGTCTCTTTCAACCCTTCCCTCTCTCAAACGGTCCCACGGACCGAGTGAGCTTTTCTTCTTCTCAATCAAAACGGGAACAAAACTTCCCCGCAAGGGCCACCACACAATTGGTGCCTCTTGCCTTGGTTACAATTGAGTTTTGATCACAAGAACAAATGAGAAAGAAAGAAAGCGATCCAAGCGCAAGAGCTCAAAAGAACACGGCAAATCTCTCTCGCTAGTCACTAAAGGCTTGAGTGGAATTGGAGAGGATTTGATCTCTTTGGTGTGTCTAGAATTGAATGCCTAGCTCTTGTAAGTGGTTGGAAGTTGGAAAACTTGGATGCAATGAATGGTGGGGTGGTTGGGGGTATTTATAGCCCCAACCACCAAACTAGCCGTTTGGTGAGGCTGTCTGTTCGATGGCGCACCGGACAGTCCGGTGCACACCGGACATGTCCGGTGCGACAGCCACGTCACCAAGGCCGTTGCAATATGACCGTTGGAGTTCTGACTTCTGGGCCCGCCTGGATGTCCGGTGCACACCGGACATGTACTGTTTGATGTCCGGTGTGCCTGCTCCCGCGTGCCTGACAACTGCGCGGTTCTGGCGCGCATTAAATGCGCCTGCAGGTGACCGTTGGCGCGAAGTAGTCGTTGCCCTGAGGTTGCACCGGACAGTCCGGTGTACACCGGACATGTCCGGTGAATTATAGCGGAGCCGTCTTCGCGAATTCCCAAGACTGGCGAGTTCCTGAGGCCGCTCTACCTTGGAGCACCGGACATGTCCGGTGTACACCGGACAGTCCGGTGAATTTTAGCGGAGTGGCCTTTGGAAATTCCCGAGAGTGAAGAGTTTGAGCTGAAGTCCTCTGGTGCACCGGACACTGTCCGGTGGCACACCGGACAGTCCGGTGCGCCAGACCAGAGGAGACTTTTGGTTGCTCCTTTGCCCTTTCATTGAACTCAACACATGGTCAATTTATTTGATGAGTGTGAACCTTTTGCACCTGTATATCTTATACACTAGAGCAAACTAGTTAGTCCAACATTTGTGTTGGGCAATTCAACCACCAAAATTATTTAGGAACTAGGTATACGCCTAATTCCCTTTCAATCAGCTACACATACGAGTTCGAAGTTAGTGTACCTGCAGAAAATTTCATCACAGCCCAATTCCCAATGATGCAATTCACACATGACAGTTTATCACAGTTTATACTCCATATATTTCTATATGGAGGCCAGATCCTCATTAAGCGCCGAGGCACGCATAGGCGCCGCTGCCACACTTTAACCACAGGGCAGCCCATTGTGATACATTACCTTCTTACCTAAGCGTAGGTGCGTCGTTGCAAGTACATTACACTTCTCAGTATTCCCATGTCTGTATACCCATACACATCCATGGGGTACTGAATCCCGGAAAATTAATTACTCCACATCGCAGCCTTCATATATACATATGTGTAACATGTATATAATCAAGCGCTTTTTATACTCTTCCCTAGACCGACGTTTGCTCGGTCATGCTCTCACATCTCACCTTACCTGAGCGTCGATCCATTCAAAACTGAATGGCCTCAAAAATAACATTACACATGTATGCATTACCCTTCCTAGGTTGTGGGTTAGTATTCTGAACTAAGCCACCTAGTAGACCTTAATTTAGGGCTTAACAGAGGATGTCGCTAGCATTATAGTTTTTCAAATTGTTTTTCAAAACCAAACAATGTGTTTAGTTGAAAATAGATTTTCCAAAACCAAAATTCTGTTTTGAAAATACGTATGTGACCGTATATACTTAATCCTGCTCCGATACCAGCCTGTGGCAGACCCTCCAAGTTATTGGGCCCACATACACCTGTCCTTGTCCCGAAGACCTCAGATGGCTATGCAAGTGCACCAGATAACTTAACAGGATCTGTCCGATTGCCCCAAGGACATCGGATAAACCACGAACAACCAAGATCGCATGACTAAGTAATACAAATCACACACACCAAGATTTTTGCAGCGGAAATACTATTACCAAATTTTACAAGTTACAAAAATTTTGTATTATTTTATCAGAGTGATTACAAAAGTATAGGTTTGAAATATATGCTAGCTCAAACGACCATCCTTAGTAAGAAGTATAAGGGAGTACTTAGATTTATAAGAAGGCCGAGCCCACCGGCACTTAACACCATCCACAACAGAACAAAATTATAACCTAAAAAACAACGGGGAATAAAACCCTGAGTACGCAATTACTCAGCAAGACTTACCCGACTAAAGAAAAGACTCTCAAGGGTATGCTGGTTTTAAAAGGATTTAAGGTAAGGCTCATCAAGTTTCAAAGACTCATTTTTGCGGAAAAGCTTACTAGTAGTGGATCCTTATGCCAAAACTTTTACTTCACAAATTAAGTTCTTTTTCTGAATCTAGATTTGCCTAATCTAGAGCATTCACTTGTCCTACACTAGCTTCATTTTAGCAGCTTTAGTTTCACTTGTTATCTACGTTGAAGGTCGAAGATCCAGTCTTCATATCCGAGAAGTTCGGCGATTCGAATCGATTAATACCCAGCTAGGGATCTCCAACCACACGACATATGTAGCACTTAACCCTTGCATATGTCAACTCGCCACCGGGTTTCTCAAGACCAGAACGGGTTCACGCGACCCGAGAGCACAACACTCCACCGTCCAGTCGTTGGCCTGGTTGGTACACGTTACTCTCGCTATGGTGCCCGCCATGTTTCCGAGAGTACAGCACCCCACCTTCCAGTCTCTTGCCACGGAGGGTACAAGCTACTCTCGCCATCTCTCCACTCCCAATGCGTGCGAGCTGTTCTGGTATTGGTCCGACCGAGGCAAAGCTTACCCATGATAAGGCATGTGGCCAGTTAAAGGGTCCTAGATCAGCAGGCCAACAATCGGAACGGTCCTTAAGAGACACAGACGGGCGACCTTTCCTGCTCAACGTCTGGTCTAGATTTATTCCAACCATTTTTCCATTTTTGGTACCCGACAGGGGTATTTTTTCTGGATGTTGAATCCATCATGGCCATATGGATTCACCATCCCAATTTCTTTTTCACAAAAATTTCCCATATCCCATGTAACACATCATTTTTTTTCAAAAAAGAACAACTTTTAATTATCTAAGCAGGGCTAAGCATCTTTAGTTCTCTTTATAAAACAGGAATCAAGGAAGATAATCAAATTCCAAGGAATGGCAATGCATCAACTATTTCATCACTCAACTCCTATCACCTAATGCAGCATATAAGTGATAAAAGTTTTAAAACAACAAGGAGGTGGCAAATGCACCGGGGCTTGCCTGGGATAAATACTAGGTTAGTGTTTGTTAGGTGGCGACCACCTGGCGACTAGCCTTTTGTTTTGGCACTTCAGCTTATCCATCTTCAGGTTCGTCCATCAGCATCACCTCGTGAGTGGCTCACGCTTTGCAGCCTCTTGTGGTCGACTCAGCTTTGGTCCTCCGCATCACGTGATCACTTAACGTACCTAAATTATATGCGCAATGCACATGAATGAGAACAAGAAATAGTAACACAAGATATTATGATGCTACGCAATATAGAATTAAGTACTTAATGAGGAGGCATTATAACACTTCATCAGCAAACACTAGTTATCGATATACGACCAAGCGCAATAATCACGCTTCTCTGGCTCATCCGGATCTATCTCAACATCACGAAACAATAATTTATCAGAAGATCTATGTTTTACTTAGCTAAAGCATAACACCGAAGGCTAACAATACTTAAACGCAACAACCATGGTTACCTATAACTTAAGGTGACGAATAGAAATACTTTAACTAGATTTTAGAATTACTAATCTAGATTATTAGGCATGGCGCATCAACTAAATCAAGCACCAAATAGGTTTATACAACCCAACACAACGATAATGTTCTCCAACTTACTCGAACCTAATCCGAACATTAAGAAACATTAAATAAGGTATAAGTTCTATAGTTTTCAACTAGAGTATACTGTCAAAAATCTACTCAATTAAATTCACCGCTATCGACTCCTAAGAGTAACATATGGATAGACAGACTAACACACTTAACACAATTAGCCTAGACAGAACTTATCGGCTAATTAATTAAATGCTAAACTTATCCCTCGCATTATTAATTTTACAACATTGCTCACAAAAAATTATTTTAATTTTATTTTACACCATTCAAATTTATTTAATCTATTTAACAATTCGGCTAACCGGAAGCGCTAATATTAAGTTGAGCTCGAATACACTACATTAATTAACGAATACTAATTCGGGCTTTTCGTCGATCACATGCTAAATATCGCACTAATTTAATTCTTCGCCAGCTTACTCCAACTAAACCCGTAAATCACTACCAGGAGCCTATGCTAACGAACAATCAAACCATCGCCACAAACACTAGCCATCCCACTGTGCACTCTAAGACATTTCGTCGCGCGATAAATATAACTACGACACGTAAGCTTACAACGGGATAATCATCGCGATAATATATTTAATCGAACCATTCATCAAATTAATTAGTAGGAGTAGTGAGCCAGAGTATTATTACCAATTTAATTAGAAATCCGTGAAAGCAGCAACAACACTTGGCTCAGCCTCTTCACCGAACACTTGTCGAGCAGAGGTTGACGAGATCGCGGATATATGAGAAATGACGACGAACTCTAGGTTCAAGCCATTCATCGAGCACCGGCGCGGCGGTCGATGGCGAACAGGCCAAAGCAGAGAAGTTTGTCTGAGCAGCTGCAAACAACTGCACAGGGGAGATGTCGAGACGCACACGAATGGCACGAACGCGCCAAGCGCAGCAAACTGCATAAAAGCACAGGTCACCGAGCGGACGGAACGGGGCGAGATAGAGATGACGCACACGTGCGATGAGGCAGGGTCATGACTAAACACGACAACGATGCTGACGCACATCATGGCGAGGCGCGTACAGTGAGGAAAACAAGAACGGGCGGACAACCGACCATGAACTCGGCGAGGAGGCGCATGGATGTGGATCGACGACTGGGCATCGGCGAGCGCCTGGAAAAGCTCGAAGAGACGTGGCCTATACGATGGTCGAGCGTTACTAAGGACGACACGGTGTTTGGAGACGAGGAGAGCAGAGATGGCTGGACCATACGACACCAGCGAGCTCCAAAAAGCTGGACCAAGACCGCGGCAAGGAGGCTGAAGTCTGGACGTTGAGCACGGTGGAGCAAGAAGGAATGGCTGACGGCTGGAGAGATAGAGCACCACCATGGATGACAGTGGCTGGGCGAGCTGGAGAAAATGGAGCGCGCTGGAGATTAGAGAGAGGAGAAAGACGACGAAAGGATTGGAGGCTAGGGGAAGCCGAGCGTTGCTGCTCCACCGGTGCGGCAGCTCGGTGGTGGAAGGTGAGATGAGGGATAAGGAGCAGAAGTGCACTAGAAGCTGTACGTGAGAAGAGGTGGCGTGTGCACAAGATTGGATAATGACATATGTGGTTGAGTCATTGAGTGAAGCTTCCGGGAATTGCGCGACGTGGAGAGTGGAGATCACTTGAGGGAGTTATGTGCGTTCAAAATATCACTAAGAAGCTACGTGAAGTTTATTTCTAGAATAAGGACTAGAATGTCCAGGAGATAAGGATGGTTTGAATAAGAAATGGAGAGGGCTAGAAGGTGAAATAAGGAGAGATATTTTTCCACTTTTCTATCAAATAATATCTAACTTTCGCCGCAATTTGCATTCTTGCGCAACAATTAATCCTAGATTAAATCTTAAAATTTTAGCGCAATTCGACTCGAGTCTAAACTACAAAAGTTTTGAATAATTAATATTTGTCTCGATTTTTTAATTCCAAACACATGCCAGTTCGAATTATTGCGACACGAGTCACGAAAAACCTAATCTGAGTTCTAGAATTATGATTTGGACAAGAGACTACCAGAATGGATTAAAATGACATTTGGAGCTACATATATTATTTTCTTGGACTTGGAAATAGGAAACCGAATCGGCTAACAATTGTTCCGGTTTCAGTTGGTTCGGGTGCGGTTTATTTAAACAGCCTGTCCCTAGTAGTGTCTCTACCAAATTCGTAGAGATCGCTCGAACAAAACCGAAATACTTAGGTGACCTTTTCAATCTGCCTTAATCAGTTAATTTTAAACTGGCACTAGACCACGTCATTATCTTCATGGTTTTAGACTGTGCTAGATTTGATTCGGAACCGGAAAATTTTAACCACAGTCTGAACAGGGAGATAGATTAATTATAAATACTCAATACCAGCTCTAATTTTGCGTTAATACTTTTGTCATTGAGTTCTAATTAATTTGTTTGGGATGAACTCAGAGGGCTAAACTAAATTTTCAAATTCGTCTTTGCGCGATCGATGAATTTTAAATAATCACCAGACTCGCCAATTTTCGGAACAACTATGCTCCGAACATCACGAAAATTTAGGAAAAGCCCAGATAGATAAAGATAAAAAATGATGGCGAACTCACGATAGACGAAACAGATTAAGAAAAGAGACTATTATTGTCCCATGCTTAAATCCATACTCGTTGTCGAACAGAATATAAACACCAGGGGTGTTACACCTGTTTACTTGTGTTGAACCCTGTTAGCTTTGCATTCAGCACCTGTTCAACACTTAACACACTTGTTAGTCCTTTAATTGAGTTGTCATCCAAACACCAAAACCCAAAAGAGAGATTTCAATCTCCCCTTTTTTTGGTGATTGATGGCAACACAATTAAAGCTTACGTAAGAATAAGATTTAAAGCACAAATTTTGAATTCTAAATTTATAGAATGCTCCCCCTAAATATGTGCTTACATCAAAATCTTAAATTTGGCCTTTTATGCCAAATTGCACATACTTAGGCTAATTCCAAGTATTACTATACCTTAGCACATGTGGGATGCATTGTGTCACTAATTAAACCGTGATGCGTATGACACATAGATGCACAGAATCAGAGTTAAACACCAATTGAATAGATATACCACAGAAATATCAACCTACCACTATTCACCATTAAGATACCAAATTAAAACAATTTTAAAGCATCAGAACCACATGAATATCTATTACAGGATAAACACAGTAGATACTAATTGATTCATGTCAACGGAAGCACTAATTTTGCATTATCACCATATAATACAACAAGAAGCATATGATAAGAATTATCAATAAAACTAACACTAGCACAAACTACACATTCTTCCTTAAGACCAGGGAAACTCAAAGGAAACCTCTTTAAGATAAACGGTCCTCTCAGGTTGAGGTAAGCTTTAAAACACAATTTCTCCCCCTTTGACATCAAACACCAAAACCATATTCAAGCAAGAACATAGGATGATGTCAAGGGACAGCAGGATATTTAGTAGGAAAAATCTAACACACTTACATTACTCCCCCTTACACATTTAAACATATGCAACACAAGCATTGGAGGAAAAATTAAGATACAAATACGCAAAAGGTAAACACTTCCTTTTGCAATTTTACCCGTTGTGATGTACTTTCCATCTTGAGCTTTTAATCTCCAGGAAGCTTCTTCACACTTGTGCCTGATCCTTTATCCTATCCTTTTCTTGTTGCTAAGACACCAAGCTTAGAGCAAGTTATAGTATTGTAGCACAAGATGAAGCTTCTATTCTCGTGATTACCAAAAGATATCAATTGAAGCAAACTACCACGGCTACCAATTGAAAAATCATTATTGTCATAGCTTCCATGATATTTAAAGATAAGCACCTAGTATCGCCTAAATATTATGGAGCATGAGTAATCTATAAGGATGTAATTACTCACAACTTAAGATACCAAATACTTGTCTTATGGAGATATCCAAGTCCTGATTGCTTCATTTCCTGCTCATCTTCCCTTTTTCACCTTGAGACTATACAAGATCACTCAAGAAACAATTAGTCTCAAAAGACACAAGTTATGTGTGCTCCCCCTAAAGTTGTGCATCAAGTATTTGAATGACTTGCACTTTGCACATTCTAGCTTCCTCAGAACTAGAGGGGATCACAACATATCTTGGTCAAGGCATACTCTATCAATTTCATCGCAAAGAGATACCAATTGAATAGTTGACTTAATACAACAATGCATGCCTCAAGGAGTATAACATTTGACAAGCAACCTAGGCATGCTTCATATATGATAATCATTGCACCACATATACCAATTGAAAACGACAAGATCATGCATATAAAGCGCAATGTCTAAGTACACCATGATTAAGAAGGTTCCTTAGGTACACCAAAGGAAGCAACATTTTAAAGTAAGGAGCACCTAAGCCAAGATACTACCAATTCAGAGGCAAGAACATAGCTGTGATCACAATCAATGGAACTTCAAGATATGAGATTTACTTGCTTAGGAACCTTACCCTTTTTACATACCTTGGATAGATGACCCTGCTCACCACACTTGTAGCAGAAGCGTCACTTAACCTGACATGACGCTTGTTGTTTGTCTTCTTTCTTAGTGGGGGTCATCCCGAAGAGTGCACGTGCTTGATTTGTCATTAGCGGACAAGAAGTGATCGTATGGTTCTTGCCATTGCATCCGAAGCATCTCCTTATCCCTTCATCCTTGTCGTTGTATGGACACGACGCAATGAGGTGTCCGGACTTATTGCACTTAAAGCACTCCTTTTCCCTTTTCTCTTTTTGTTCTTGGATGACATAGAGAAATGGTCAGTGCAAACAACATGACTAATTGACTCTTTACCTTTTTCAAAGTTCATGTTGATTTCTTCATTTTTTGCTTTAGGAACATCCTTCTTATGGAGCTTAACACTTGCTGCAGTTTTTCCCGTCTCAAGCTTCTTCACCACGCTCCCGTGGATATCTTGAGAAGGTTTAGCAATGCGTCTTCTCCTTAGTTTCTTTGTTTTCTTGTTCCTTTCTTTGATGAGCACTTTTTCTTTTGATCCTGCAGCTTGATGCTCATCCAAGAGTTGGCTTTCTTTTGAGCAACCGGTGTTAGCACATGATGATATATTATCTAGATGTGCACGTGTGCAAGAATGAGGTTCACATGAATTTAGGTTTGCAATTACAACCTTATGAGCAACATCAAGCATGATATGTCTATCCAAGAGATTATCATGATAACAAGACAATAAATCATATTTTTCAGTAAGAGCAAGTTTATCATGACTTAGCACTTCTACTTGCCTCTTGCCTCTCAAGCATGGCATTTTCCATTTTAAGTTGAGCAACGCAAGCTAAGGCATCATCATTATTTCTTTGCTCAATTAAAACTGAATCATACCGTTGGACCAAATCATCATGAGAGCACTTTAGCTCCTCATGTTCTTTGGTGATCTTCTCCAGGCTGTCGTTGGTTTTGATGAGGGTCTCTTCTAGCCTGAGAAGCGTCTCGCCTTGTTCCTTGTTCCTTCTCAACAGCTTAATCAAGAACGCTTTGTCTTCTTTGTCGAGATGGGTGTAGAAACGACGAATCTCCTCTTCTTCCACATCGTTGGTCTCATTTTCTCTGTTATTAATATCAGTGGAAGCAATACAGGAAAATGTACCTTGTGGTGATGAAGATTCATCCTCGCTATCATCCTCATATTCCTACTCATCATTGCTTTCGTCTCCACTATCATTGTTAGCAATAAGACATTTATAACTAGTGGAAGACGAACATTTCGGTGAGGTAGATTCATCCTTTGGTTGCCATCATTTTTGTTCTCCCTTTGAAAGATTAGTATCACAAGCAATATAGGGAGTTGAAGTAGTACAATTTGACTCAGAATATTTTATTCTAATTCTATTCCATAGATCATGAGCATCAACAAATAAATCACTATCACTACTCATGATGGCAAAATAGGCACTTCTAGAAAGAGAGTCAACTAAGATGTTGCAATCATGGTGATTGAGAGATAGACATCTTAGTTCATCATTAGAAGGATTTTGACTAATATTAGAGGGAAAAATACTTCTGTTAAAGATCTGTCTCAAATTAGGATCAACATGCATGAAAGCATTATAAATAGAGACAGACCAAGATTTATAATTAGAACCATCGCCTAGTAGAAGTTCTACAGTTACCTCTTGTGACGATATCGTCATCTCCGGACGGCTAAGCCCACACTGGAGAGGCCTAGCTCTGATACCAATTGTAAGTTCCCTTTGCCCGGGAACAGGATCTAGATGTCGCCTAGAGGGGGTGAATAGGCGAATAAAAATTATCACTTTAAAGCTTTATTCTTACTCTACTCGAAGACCAGATCACAGTGGAATGAAAGACCCTTCGAGTAGGTTGCAGTGGAATAGAAGATCCTGTCTCAAAATGCCCTGCACTTCAGATATAACTTGTACCACAGATAAGTATTGAAGTGCAGATATAAAGAGTAAGTGAGACAGAGAATCAGCACACAGCACAGAGTAGAGCACACAGACGCAGAGATTTATCCCGAGGTTCGGCCAAGCCTAAAATGCTTGCCTAGTCCTCGTTGGAGTTAGCCACACCTGGGCTTGGAGTCTATTTCAACTCCTTCCTCCGTTTGCTCAGATCTGTCAGTATGACAGACGGAGCCTTCCACTATGTTGATGTTGGTTACAACAAGCCGCGGCTGCTTACAGTCTTCTTGACAACACTCCGGCAGAGTAACGATATGCTCAAGATTATACTCTAGCTCTTAGCAGCACTTCTCCACTCTCTAAAGGCTTATATCTTTTCCTTCTACACAAACTAGAGAAATTCACACAAGAGGGAGAGTGAGAATTGATCCGAGTGATGTTTACTATTGTTGGTTGCTCTTGTATCTTGTTGGAGGCGCCTAGGAGTCCCTTTTATAGACCCAGGGTGCCTAGGAGCCGTTGCAATCCAATTTAGAAGGCAATACTTGCTTTCTGTCGGGTGGCGCACCGGACAGTCCGGTGCACCACCGGACAGGTCCTGTAGCTTGTCTGGTGCGCGATCTCCTTCCAAATCGGGCTCAGCAGACCGTTGGAGCAAAGATCGATTTGGCTCACCGGACACTGTCCGGTGCACACCGGACAGTCCGGTGCGCCAACTGACCGTTGGCTCAGGCCACGCGTCGCCCGCTGATTGCGCTGCTGACCGTTGGCGTAGTCGACCGTTGGCTCACCAGACAGTCCGGTGCACCACCGAACAGTTCGGTGAATTATAGTCATACGCCGCCAAACTTCTCCTGAGAGCGGCCTGTTCACCGAAGTTTAGTCTGGCGCACCGGACATTGTCCGGTGTGCCAGACTGAGCTGAGTCTTGGATGTACACAGCCAAGCCTTTTGCATCTCTTTTCTTTTCTTCTTTTCTCTGTTTCTAACACTTAGACAAATATGTTAGTACACAAAAACCAATGTACTAAGTCTAGAAACATACCTTCTCTTTGATTTTCACTTCTTTAGTATTTGGCATGACTGAGATTGATGTTGGACTCATAAATCATCAAGTTAGCTTGACTTGATCTAGATTGTCATTTCTGAGCTCCAACATCCTGCAAAGGTCACATAGAATATCTCCAAACATAGGAACAACCCAAACTAAAGGTCAAAGTGCACTTAGCTCTTTTGGGCTGCTTCCGGTTCTGATTTTGACATTTGTTCTCCTTCCAGTGACCTTGTTCCCTTTTGAGCTTAGTCTTGAGTCTTATGACTTACACCACATAATTGTAGATGTTACCTCATTGGTTGTAAGTCATGTCCTTATGTAGTGTTCCTTGACGCACCATAACTCTTCTTAACTCGATCAATCCTGATTCCGCAAGTCTCCTTCTTCACCCCTGGCTTTGGGTTCCTGGTCTCCTTGACTTTCTCCCGTGCTCTCGGTACCTCGAAGCTCTTCTTGCTTCCATCCTTGGTTTGATCAGTTGTCTCCAAGTTATGCACATCAAGTCTCACTTAAGCAGTGTCCACCTTTCCTATGATGTCCATATAGATAATTCCGTCTTTGGACCATCACACCTATTTACTTGTGTTGAACCCTGTTAGCTTTGCATTCAGCACCTGTTCAACACTTAACACACTTGTTAGTCCTTTAATTGGGTTGTCATCCAAACACCAAAACCCACAAGAGAGCTTTCACTTAGTTAGGGATAATCTTGACATCACAATCCGATAGTGGAGAGACGTGTCAGATGATGTCAATCAAATGTGGAATAAGCTATTAACGAGGTTTGTCCTGCCTCGGATTTCAGAAGAACTCGTGAAAGAATACAAAATGAAGCAGTTTGCAATCAATTTCTGAAACCGGAGGTCTGAGATGAATACTAAATTTGCAAAGAAAGGCTTGGACCTGACAAAAAATATAAAATCTCAGTAGGTTAGTGGGCAGTTTTTCTAGAGCTGAGGAACAACCCTGATTTCATATCTTTAAGCGAGGCAAATTCGAAACTAGCTAAGAAGAATAAGTACCACCACCTAGGCACAGGTGGTTACATGCGTCAGATTCCTAAATGGAGACAAGATGATGCCAAGAAGAGGGTCGTAGGGTTGCCGACGCTGTCCGAGCAACTTGGTGAAAGGATTGCTAATTAGATCCGTGCTAGAAAACTAAGGGAAACCGAGTCTAGTGTATATTTTGATGATCCAACTGTCGAAGAAGCGGCAAAAACATATATACAATGACAGCTAAGCAGAGCTAAGGAACATTTAAGCCACAAAGAGAGAGACATCCTAAGGTTGGAAAGGTGCTGGTGCTTGACTCATTGAACTACGACCCTTCGACCTATGCAAAATTACTTAACATCTTAGAGTTGTAAGCCTTTTCTATACATGTATACTTATATCGATGAGAATTTTAGAATAACATGATGATCCTATTTGAGATCATAGGGCATACAGGTTTTATAAGATACAAGGTGGAAAGTATGATACGACAAAAAATTGTGCCAAACATCCATTATGATTGGCCAGTAAGTATGTGAATTTATAAATACATATCATACACAATGCTGCAACTAAATAACCAATCTCTTTATGTAGTGCCACAAGCAACCACAGGGATCGGTCCTATATGCTTTCTATGTGTGCGAGTTCATGAGAGTGAGGCGGACGATAAATCACGGACCCTGGCCAGGTATTATTAATAATAGTCATGTATGCATTCATATCTTAAAGGTGCAAATATGTTATCGAATGTAAATAGATGATGTTTGTAAACTTCCTTTACAGGAATTTCAACGAGAAAAGCTGGAGAACTTAACTGAAGGTACATTGTATGGCATAATTGAGGACCTATGCACATTCATATTGAAAAAGGTCATTCCCGTTAAAGAGAAATGTCACGATCCTACTGGTACATTAGCTAGGCCAGAGTTTAGAATACTCACAGAAATTAGTAGGCTATCTCTTAGCCGAGATAGTTATTAGAGCTTAGATGAAAACTTTGATATATATAATGTGTGATGGTTGTAAACACAAGACTTTAATGTATATAAATATATAATAGAATTTAATTACATGTTGCTTTCAATATAATATATATATATATATATATATGTAAAATTCAATTTTGTTTGAAATTTTGAAAAAGGGCGGAAAACTACCACGGACGGCCTAATAAAGAAAACCGCCGGTGGAAAGTTCATTTTCGCTGGCGGTTGTATTAAACAAATTGCCAGTAGAATTAATTTCCACTAGCGGTTTCTTTAAGAAAACCGCTAGGCGGTTCCAAAATAACCGTAAGTGAAAATGTTCCATTGTCCCCTATCGCTGATGGTACTGAAAAACAGTAGTAGAAATACATCTAGGACCATCACTATAAAGCTTCTGTGTACTAGTGAATAAGGCATCCAAACATGCGCATTTATAGGCGCATTTATGGGCCGGAGTGGGCCAAACGAGCTTGGGCTGCGTCCCAGCGAGAATATAAATAATTTGAGACTGTAATAACCTGATAACAAGAATTTTGAGAAGAAATATACTCTCCGTCTTCCTACCTATCTTCTTCCTCCTCCCAACTATATGTGTTTTTCCCCTTCTCCGCGTCTCTACCCACTGCATTATATTGTTGAGATATGATAGAAGGAGATGAAATAGAAAACAAGGAAAAAGTGACGAAGATCGTTAGTCAGATTTTTTTTTGTCGACTAACCGAAGCAGTTTTTGTCGATCAAGATAAAGTTGCTCGTGAAGCTGAAACCAAGAAAACAGCTAGCTTTACCAGCTAAGCTGTCACAAAACAGCCAAACGAGGCGTTGAATGGTCCATCCGCTTTCATTTTAAGGAACACATTGGTCTCATCATCATCCATCACTTCTTAATTATCATCATTAACAGGGCCCACAAGAGCCTGTACGTCAATTTTCAGTGTTCTAATGCAGTGTGTTTACTTGTATGTTTCATCCGTTTACTTGTATGTTTCATCCCAATACAAGAATGTTCGCTTGTTCACGCGGCGGAAGAGCTTTGTTGTAGAAGCTGGCAACTGGTGGCTGCCTATTGCATGTGGGGTTGCATGGATACTCGCAGCCAACCTGCCTCACCACCGGGCTCGGGCTCCTACCAAAGTACCAGTCCCCGATCACCTCCGTCAGTGTCTGCTCCAATTAAGAAAACCAAGCCGTGTTAGTTATTGTATCAACCAGAGGATCTGTAAGGTACTAAATAAAAAAAAATACGAGAGACGGGTTTTTCACGATCTTTTCACGACTTTCTATAGATATTGTGTCTTAGCTACATTTATAATTAAAGGTCTCAAGACAGTCTTTTAGCCATCCCTTAAACTTGGAAAATTGAACTGTTGTCTCAGGGTTATACATGTCCTAATAATAGATAGTTGGTACCTATTAGGGTTTAGTGTTTATTATAGTTTATCCTTAGTCGTGTTTTTTTTGCTCAGTTTTGTCATTCTGTTCCATAGCATTGGAAGAACAAAACTGAGAAAAAAACACGACTAAGGCTAAAAATAAGGACACCGGCAAAACTGAGGGCACCAGCTTAAAAACCTGTTATTATATGGTTTAGTTTCGCCTTTGGGATCTGATTGGATATGATATTTCCATTCCATCCACGCCTCCTCACCTTGTTTCCGATCCTCGGCGCGGCCGCTGAGTTCCATCCTGAGCTGTCGAAGATAGTCTGACAATGTGTGAAGCAAGAGTCGATGAACCAGCTGCTGTTGGTGCCGTCGGCAGCCTCGACGAGGTCATCTACCATCGTCTGCCTAAATGCTGCAACGACGTAGGAGTACACACATACGTACTATAAGCGACGAATGAACAAGGATGACTCGAGAACTGTGATGTGTAGGCAGGCAGTAAGAAAAAAAAATAAGTGTATATATATAGCCAACCATTGAGGACTTGGATCTGGGAGGAATTGCATCTGCGAACGTCGTCTCTGCAGCCGCGCCATGACTCGTCGGGAGACGACCTGTCTGGCGCAACAACAAACCGTACCTGCACTGGACGACGCTACACGGATGAGATAGAGCAAATAAATGCATATGGATAGCAGTAGTCAGTCAGGGCTGTTCACTATATATATATATATATATATATATATATATATATATATATATATATATATATATATATATATATACTAGTATTTAATTTATACGGAAAAAGAAATAATAGAGTAGTACGTAGTAGTGAACCTGCCAAGAGTCGTAAGCAGAGTTTACGATCAACGTGGGCGTGCTGATGCTCTTAATAAGCTCCGCCGGGAAGAAACACTGCATTGGTATATATGAAGCAACACTGACATATTTTACCAACCAAGCACCCAGATCGATATAATGCTGTAAGGGCTTCCTTTGAACACAAGAATTAATCAAGCAAGATTTCACATGAAATATTAAAAAAAAAAGAAACACAAGAATACATTCCAACGAATAGGAGGCCTAATAAATAATAGTATACAATATATAATACCTGTGTGGGATCATCCTTGTTTGCGAGGAGGCAGTCCTTGGGCAAAACTTTAGTAACGTTCTTTGTGGAAAAGAACAACCGGAAAAGAACATTTAGTTTGCAGTTAGCTGAAGGCCGAAACCACCGCCCCCACGCCATGCATATACTGATAGGATTCTCACCTGAAGATGAACAACCCCGCTGTACACAGCGCGCATGGAGCGCTGCCCTGACAAATCCTTCCTGCACGTACGCACGCAGAGTTGGCAAGGCAAGCTAGGGTTGAGTTCGCGTATATATACGGCCGCGGGGAGTAAACTCGATCAATTCCAGTTCACAGAGTGGATTCGTATGGTATGCATGGATGCATGGACGTACTTACGCGTCAACAAAGAACCCGGCATCCGAGAGGCATTTCACAGGAACCTCAGGGGGAAACCGTGCGCGAAAATCGTCGCAGTGCAGCAGCGTGGCCAGACCACCAGCGGAGCAACCTGTGAGCAAGGCCTGCAGTACGTAACGAAGGCGATGCAAGTAAATTAAATGAGACCACATGTGTAAATGAAGATCAGCAGCAAAAATGGAATATATGTAGATATAGCTTGTGGAGAGACGATCATGCAATATTCTAAGTCTATACATATACTTGCCTGTTTGGAATGCGCGAGGCCCTTGTGCATGAGCTCGTCGAGGACCGCCTCCCAGATGCGCAGGCCTCTGAAGAAGAGCGTGCCGTTCCCAGGCCCAGCCTCGCGCTGGGAATCTCCCGAAAACGATGCCCCGTCGCAGTACCTAACGAACACTCTGTTCCAGCTGTAGAAATCTGCAGGCGATGATCTCACACACACGTACATACACATGGAGATATGAATCGTCGACCAGCCAAGAATAACCAAAAAAAAAGAGAGAGAGAGAGAGAGAGAGAGAGAGAAAGTAGTAGTACCAGCCTACCAGGATTCTGTGCCGGGTCGTTGCTGAGAATGCCAGTGAAGTCCATGACTTTCTGCATGAAGAGGGACGAGCCGAGGTAGGTCGTCCTGCGGTCGGAGCAGCTGCGGACGGTGTCGCACCAGCCGCCCCCCATGAGATGGATGAGCCAGCTGCCGGACCCGGCGCCGGACCCCGCCTGCAGGTGGTAGCCCGGGGGGCTCCCGTCCAGGCACACCGCGCCCTTGTCGCGGGCGCCGGTCAGGAGGGTGAGCTCCACGGGGTTGGATGGTGGGGAGGAGGATCGAGGCCGAGGAGGGTGTCTCATGCTGCTGCTGCTGCTCAGGAAGGGGAGGAGCAGGACCGTCGCCGAGACGGCGAGCGCCGCCCACGCGGCTGCCCGCGGGCTTAGTCGGCGCTGCGGCGGCGGCGGCGGCGGTGGGAGGAGAGGCGACCGGAGTTCGGTGGCCATCGCTCGCTAGCTGCTGGTGGATTGTTGTCGGTCAGGCTCTCTAGAAGCACTGCACTTTATGGTGTACTGCAGGACTGGAGTAGAAGCCACGAGGTAGGAGGTACACCTACCGCGCGATGTGATGTGGTCTGGTGTGCTGTTGTGTACTACTTGTGTGGCGTGCGATGGATGCATGCACGGGATGGGATTATGGGAACTGCGACTGCTTGTTTTCTTTTCCTTAATTTCTTGCTTGGTTGCTCACGTCACGCCCTAGCTTCCTTCCCTGGAGAATATACGAACAGACGTCTCACGTTGAACGACTTAATTCTGGTTTTGGAGAATATACGGTACGACCGAATTTTTTTCTATTTTGGTATTTTTTCGAAAAAAATTCACGTTGAACGCACTTAATTCTAGTTTTGGATCATTTAGTCCGCGTCATATGCTGTGGCGCCGAGCTAACACGGCTCGCCACCATCGGCAATGGCGCCGAGGTACGTGACCCGCGGGCAGCAAGGGCTGATGCAGAGGCCGACGTGGCACTTAGCTCTGCGCCACAGATCTTGGCGCCGAGCTAGAAAGTCCTATAAATCAGTCGTTTTCTCCTCGAGACCTACACCTAGCCATTTGAGTCCCTCGTTTCAATCTGCTTGCATTCAGGCTACAGCCTAGAGGTGCTCCAATATTCGTATTCGAGTTAGAAAACCTTGATTTGATCCTTATATCTTGAAGACCAAGGTATGATGTCTCACAGATTCGTTTGTTACGTATATTGCGTTGTATGGTTTTGATTAATTAGTTTTGATTGGTACGCATCTGCTATTAGTTATGTTTCCTAGGATATATGGTTCATATGTGACTACAGTTTGTTAGATAGTTTGTGAAAGACATGTATTTATAAGTTAAAATCATTTCTGCTATTTCTATATAGTTGTGTTAATATATATGTTGGAAACCAAAAAGGGCCTCGCGGACGGTCCGGCCCTGAGGCCAGACGGTCCGTAGTCCGGACTGCCCGCGGTGGTGGCGCGGACGGTCCGCGCGTGCGCAGAGACAGTTAGGGTTCCTAGTTTCTCGCGGAATTTGTTACTTAAAACCGCGGGATTAACTCGGTAAACAATTTCAAACGAATCCAGACCTCCCCTTTATATAGATGAAAGGCTACGGCCGATTGAACCCCCAACAATCGATCAAATCAAGTCTATTTCTCGTTTTTACCTTATGCATTAGGAGTAGTTCTAGTTTAGCCCTAGTTTAGTATTCCAATCACCAAATGCTTCGCTTCTCTTCGACTCTACGTCGATTAGAAAAGTCTAGGTCGGTCTACCGAGCCTAGACAATCCCTAGGATCTCTCCTCCCCGACGGGGTCCCTCCTGAGAGCGAGATTCAGGCACCGCCGGCGACCTTCACCACCCCTGTGCACACGCGGACCGTCCGGGCCCAGGGCGCGGACCGTCCGGCACGTCAGGCAGGGAACCCTAGCCCTACGCCAGGTCACGGACCATCTGGCCCCTAGCCGCGGACCGTCCGCGCTTGTGCAGAGAGCACCGCCACCAGTTCTTGTTAGTGTTTGGCGCCCAAAAAAGGTGTCAACAATATAATCGTTTGTTAGATGAAAGATTATATCGGGAGTCGTTGTGTCAGAAGAGAGGTAGTCTTTGGGAGTTATATTCGGATGCATCTAGTAAGGATGCTCCTGTTCCTCCTGATCTTCCTGTGCATAATTGTGACTGTGGCAAACCGGCTTGGGTATGTCAATCCAAACATCCAGACACAGTTGCTCACTGCTTCTACACTTGTGGCGGTTTTAACGTATGTAGCTTATGACTTGTGTGTTGTTGATGTTTACTAGATGTGTACTAATGCTTCGTTCCATTCCTGTACGATTATTTGAGGTGTTTTTTCAGTGGATCGACGGTACATCCCCGAACCCGCCACCAATGACCTAAATATAGAAACAACAAAAATAACTATCTAACTGTACTCACTAAATATACTAAGCAAAACATAATAAACTAAATAACTAAACTAAGTAAGTAAACTAACTAAACCAAGTAACTAAACTAGCAAGCTAAACGAAATAAACAAACTAAGTAACCTAGACGTGCGACATTGACCTCAAGGCGACCAAGGCGCGGCGACAACGAGGCAAGGCTAGGGGCGGCGAGGCAATGCGATGTTGGTGAGGCGGTGGCGTGCTCCGGGCCGGCGATGCGTGACGACCGCGAGGAGGAGGAGGAGGCGGCGCAAGTTGGGCTCAGGGCGCGTCGCGGGGTGGGCGGCGACGGGATAGTGGGTGCTCGGGGCGGTGGTGGGGCGTGCCGACTCGACGGCGGTTGCGGGGCGCGCCGCAAGGAGGAGCCAATGGCGAGGTCGGCGGTGGCGAGGAGGAGCCGGGGGCATGGCTTGGGGCGTGCGGCGGAGAGAGCAAGGTGAGGGAGAGAATGGGAGCAAGGTGAGGGAAATCTATGGCGTCGAGCTTTGCGTCACGTCGGTCCTTATTTAAGTTCTTCATTTAAGTTTCTAGCTTGGTGACAAGATTTACGGCGCCGAGCTATGTGCTATGTCAGTCGGCGCGTCAGCCCTCGCCGCCAGTGTGTCACATAGCTCGGCGTCATAGGATATTACATCGAGCTGTGTTTACTCGGCGCCACAGCCTATGACGTCAAGCAAAGGGTCCAAAAATAGAATTAAGTCGTCCGAGGTCTAAACGTGTTTTTTTCGGAAAAAAAAGACTAAAAAAATCGGACGAAACGGCATCGCCATGTACGCTGCCCGTAACACATTAATTAGTGGGCCGGCGTTGCACGTCTGTTTGTTCGTTTCGTGCCTTCAATTATCCATTGCTATTACATATTGTTACCATTCGTCAACGACAAGCAAGGGCCGGCTATATATATGTCGTAACTCATTATCACTATGAGAAGGAATGTATACCTAAGTAGCTACGCTCCTCTACTAGCGGTTGTTTATTAGGCCAGTTGCCACGGCGGGCGTTATCGCCTGCCCACCCTGGCAATTTCGTCCGTCCCGAATAGCGCTTATTCAGTTATCCCTACGCTTGGATACAATTGGAAAAATGTTAGTATTTTTTTTTGACTTGTTATAAATTTAAACACAACCTATTTTCTTCAATCCATATAGATTGAGATAAAAACGAACATGCATAAGTGTTGTTACCTAGTAGTAGCGGTGGCAGGTGGTATCGTCCACATGTGGCGCCCAGCCAACAGTGCGTGAATTGGTCTTTTTAAAATAGTCGTTTTTATCATTAGCACTAAAAAATCAAAAAAAACTTTCTTAATCCATCTATAAATTGAGGTGAATATATGGATGGAGCTTATTTCTCCACCTTTGAGCTTATGTCACTTACCTTTCTTTTTGTAATTTATTCAACAATGGTGGGTTTCTCGAGAATTATTTAGTAGTGAATAGGTTTAGACATGTTCAGGCTCTCGATGTGACATAATACACTATGTCTTGTATGTCAGTGGCTATTGTTTATGATCTAATGATCTCACCTCTTTGGACACCCTGATACCTCCTTTTATAGTCCAAGAAGGAGGCAGTTACAGGACGATCACATGACATTATACCAGACAAGGATAAGTATTTGCATATGTATCACTGTAAGACCCAAAATTTGGTAATAAAAAAATAAAATAAAGTATCATGAAATAATAAAATAATGTAACACCCGGCTTTAAGGAACAAAGCCAGGTGCATCTCATACATGCGCCAAGAAGACAACATATATAATAACAGAGTGTATAGAGATAAATGTCATAAAACATCAGAGTATTTATTACATAGCGGAAGACTTATTACAAAATGAAATAATAAAGATAAAACGAACTAAGGATCGTCGGCGCCAATGTCGACTGGGAAACGCCACCTAGATCAGATCGAACTCCTCAGTGTTAGGCGGCTCCTCCTGAACCACCCGATCTTCTCCTGTGGGGGGGGGGTGTGAGACAGCAAGGGTGAGCTCACACATGATCATAGCTCAACAAGTTGTGGGGAACCAGTGGACATAAACTCACAAAGGTGTGAGTTCATGTGAAGTGTAAGGCTAATCAATGATAGGGGTTAAAGCTGAGCATTGCTTTTAAGTAGTTGGTCAAAATTTTATTAGCAGTTACTAAGTGTAAGTAGATACCAAACCATAGGTAAAGTAATAGAACAAAATTAATAACAAACCCATGCATATGCGAATGACAAATTGAATTTAAGTTCCATAATTTAAACATCAGAGAGTCCTGAGCTGCTCGTGACCGTGAGCTCGGCTAGTATACCAGTTTTACACTCTGCAGAGGTTGTACCCTTTACCCACAAGTCATGTTACCCATCTGCCAAGGGGTCGCGAATCCCATACACCTCTACCTAGGAAGCGCGGCAGGGCAACACTACGAGGCCTTTACAAAGTTCCACTAGCTTCCGAAAACCCGCTACAGTTTATAGGAAGTTCCAATGCAGGGTTCCTGGCTGACCGCCATCGCAGCAAAATCAACCAGGGACCTCCCTACACTGACCACTCCCCTACTGCCCTTGCCCCTTTTGGGTAAGGTAGTCTTCCACTAGCTTTCCTAATTAGTCAGCCAAGGGGTCCCATTCCTCCCTTGTGGTGGCACGTGGTTCTCAAGTTAAGCTCTATGTTCCAATTAACATTAATGATCTCAACATGAACATAAACAGAATAACAAGAATAATTGGAACATAGATATAATAAATGATTATCCCAAAACCATGTAAAGCAATAGCCAACTACCCAAGTGATTCAGGGGTAAACAAGGTAATGAGATAAACAATCTAGGGTGACCTATTGGGTCCCATCAAAATTAACCTATGCATGAGTATGTGAAATTAAAGAACATTATTGGGTAAAAAGTGGTCAAGGGCACAACTTGCCTTCAATGAGCTCCTGCTCAGCTACTTCAACCTGCTTCTCACCAGGATCCTCAGCAACGGGCTCTTCTACTCGTCACAATACAAACAAACACAGTGCATATAGAGAAATTAACATTACACCAAACATATAAACAAAATACACAGTAATAATCTTCATGTTAAAATAAAATTCTAGGAACAGGAATCATAATTTTTGGAGTTATAGATTTTAAGTTATGGATTTTCAAAGGTTTTATGTGCTTTAAATAAGATTAAGTGATAAATAAATTTCTTACTGTTTTCATGACACAACAGAGGCTCTAGGTGATAGAGAATAAAATTATAGAATTTTAGAAATTGGAATGGATAAATTTGGACAAAAAATGGATTTTCTATGAATTTATCAAGTTCTAGTGGTTATTTTCATATTAAAATTCTATTTTCAATTCATTTATTCAATTTTAAATCAACCCTGGACTAGGCCTCAATTCCAGGGAACGTCAGGGGCTGTCTAACAAATATTCCCGAGACCCAGGCGCACTGTGCAGTGGACGGCGGGTTCTATTTCCAAAAAGTCCAGGGGCTCTTATGCTAAAAAGCCAGAGCGAAAGGGTATCGGGTGGCACTGGCCGTCCGATCAGAATTGGACGCGTAAGATTAGATCATATCTTATAACGAAACGGTACACACGGAGAGCCCTCGGATCGTGAATCAACGGTTCGGATTTAATGAGTCGCGGATCCACTCCGCGCCACTGGATCATGCATCTACGGTCTCTGTTAGATCGAGCGAAGGGGTATCCCACGTTTTAATCCTATCCGCCCGCGCCCGATCCGACGGTCGCGGAAGCATCGTCACCTACCCAGCTCGGGCCACCCAAACTTGCCTCTGCGCACGGCGGAGGAGTCGCCGGAGTCCATGAATCCGGCCAACCCGAGCCCCATTTTCTAATTCCTTCGCTCCTCGCCCAATTGACGACGTTATAAACTCGCTTCCCCTATCAATTTATACCATCATCGAGCACAGGGCTCGGCCCACGGCGCGTCGCGCACAGAGCGGCGGAGGCACACCGACGAATGCGCCATACGGCGAACTCCGACCGATTCACGCACCCAACTCGGTTTTCACGATCGTTCGACCACTAGGAATCACATGGCGAAACCACGACCAAGCAACGAAGCGCCCAGACTCCCGGCCACGACGAGGCGACGATTCATGGCGGCGCTGACCCCGTTAGGAGCAATTCGCCGCCGAGCCACACTCCCATCTAATAATTCCGCTCTCCCGATGTTCGCTGAGGTTAATTTGAGCACAAAAGAAGGTTTCCTCACCTGATTACGAAGCGAAGGCGGCGCTGACCCGACCTCCTCCACGGCAGCACGAAATTCGGAGGTTGGTGAGTGGTTCTGGCTTCAATCTGGGTCGGGTTGAACGCGCAAGGGAGCGACCAGATTTATATTGGTACCAATCGGTCAAGGTTGCAACGGCCAGGCCGGATTCGTGGGGAAATTCCGGTTTCCGTGGTGGCGACCCGGCGTGCGGACTCAAGTTCTTCCCCAAGGCTGACCGGTGGGGCCCCCTTGGCAGTGATCGCCCCAAGACACGGCGCGCCCCGGGGTGACTGGCAAGGCGGGCCCACGCATCGGTGATGGCGCGCGTTATGCAGGTGGATGGTTGGGCTGCGCGCGCGGAAGTGGTTTTGGGCTGCGCAGAGGGAAAACAGTTGTGGGCCGAAAGGGATGAAGTCGGCCCAGGTAAGCTCCTTTATCTTTTTCTTTTTATGTTCTGTTTCATTTCTTTTTCAAATTCAAACTTTGTGGCACTTTATATACTGGCTAATTATTTATTTTGATCATATCAACTGTGATGAAGTAATTTTAATGATAATTTTATTTGTACTGAATAATATTCCTTTCTCTTCTCTATTCTCAAGAATTTCTTTTAGGTTTTAAATTCCCTTTTTGGTCTTTAATATTTTTCTTGTCACAAAATGCACACAAAAATAAAATATTCAGCATGATGCAACAATTTAGTAGCATATCTTTTTATTAATTGTTCTTGGACATGGTGTTCTCATGTGATGATGCATAAAGATCAAACTCACATAAAGAGAAATTGTTTCTCTATTGGTATTATTTCTGGCAATTTACAAAGTGGGTGTTACAAATCCTACCCCCCTTAAAAAGAATCTCGTCCTCGAGATTTAAGAAGAACGAGGGGAAAGGTGGGGAAAATCTATGCGAAGCTCTTCTTCTCTTTCCCAAGTTGCTTCATCTTCACCGTGGTGACTCCATTGTACTTTACACATCTTTATCACCTTATTTCTTGTAACTCGAGTCAACGTATCCAAAATCTTGATAGGGTACTCCGTGTAAGTCAAATCACCTTGAACACTGAGCTCTTCCATTGGTAATCGTTCCTCAGGGACACGGAGACACTTCTTTAGTTGAGATACGTGGAACACGTTATGCACATCCGATAGACTATCCGGTAACTCGAGTTGGTATGCCATCTCCCCAACTCGCCTAAAGATCAAGAATGGTCCAATATAGCGTGGGGACAATTTGCCCTTAACTTTGAATCTTCTCATTCCACGAAGTGGTGACACCTTGAGATACACATAATCTCCTTCTTCAAATTCCAGTGGTCTCCTTCTATTATCAGCATAGCTCTTTTGCCTGGTTTGAGCCACTCTCAAATTCTCTCGAATTATACGGACTTGTTCTTCTGCTTCTTGAATCAGTTCAGGCCCAAAGAACTGTCTCTCTCCAGTCTGATCCCAATATAGAGGAGTCCTGCACTTCCTTCCATATAAAGCTTCAAAAGGTGACATCTTCAGACTGGCCTGATAGCTATTGTTATACGAGAACTCAGCATAAGGTAGACTCTTATCCCAACTTCCTCCATGCTGAAGGGCACATGCTCTCAACATATCCTCCAATACTTGATTAGTCCTTTCAGTCTGTCCATCAGTCTGAGGGTGATAAGCCGTACTGAAATTCAACTTCGTGCTCATGTTCTCATGAAAGCTTCTCCAAAACCTTGAGGTAAACTGCGAACCTCGATCAGACACGATCTTCTTTGGTACTCCATGTAAACACACAATCCGAGCCATATATAATTCTGCTAGCTGAGAACCTTTATAAGTAGTCTTGACAGGAATAAAGTGAGCCACTTTAGTCAATCTATCCACAATCACCCATATAGCATCATATCCTTTCTGGGTGCGAGGCAATCCAGTGATGAAATCCATACCAATCTCTTCCCACTTCCACTCGGGTATCTTCAGTGGATGCAGTAGTCCAGCTGGCCTCTGGTGTTCAGCCTTAACTCTTTGACATACATCGCACATAGCCACATGTGCAGCCACATCTCTTTTCAATCCATACCACCAATACTTCCGTTTCAAATCCTGATACATCTTAGTACTACCAGGATGAATAGAATAGTCCGAGTCATGGGCCTCCTTCAAAATAGTCTCTCGAAGGCTTTTAATATCAGGAACACACATCCTGTCCTTGAACCATATAGTGCCCTACTCATCTTCCGTGAATTCCGGAACTCGACCTTTAGTAATTAGATCCTTAATCTCTTTTATTTTAGCATCACCAATTTGTCCTTTGCGGATCTCTTGCTCCAAAGTAGGTTCCACATCAATAGTAACTCCTTCAGTATGAGCAACTATCCCCAGGTTAAGTCTCCTGAAATCCTCAACAATCTCATCGGGTAGCTGGGCAACAATAGCTGAATGAACCTACTCCTTGCGACTCAAGGCATCTGCAACCAAATTTGCCTTGCCCGGGTGATAGTGAATATCCAAATCATAATCCTTAATAAGCTCCAACCAACGGCGTTGCCTAAGGTTGAGATCCTTCTGAGTGAATATATATTTCAGACTCTTATGATCCGTATATACTTGACACTTGGTTCCCATGATATAATGTCTCCAAATCTTAAGCGCATGCACAACGACTGCCAATTCCAAGTCATGAGTGGGGTAGTTCAATTCATGTTTGCGTAACTGACGAGAAGCATAAGCAATCACATGTCCTTCCTGCATGAGCACACATCCTAAGCCTTGGCCACATGCATCACAATAGATATCAAATCCTTTCTGTAGGTCTGGCATAACCAATACTGGTGGAGACATCAATCTTTCCTTCAGTTGATCAAAGCTTTCTTGACATTTCTCATCCCACTTAAATTCTCTTCCTTTCTCCAAAAGCGAAGTCATAGGTTTGGCAATCTTAGAAAATCCTTCGATAAACCTCCGATAATAGCCTGCTAATCCCAAGAAACTCCGAATCTCAGTAACTGTAGTGGGTACTCTCCACTCCATTATCTCCTTAACTTTAGCAGGATCCACTGAAATTCCTCCATTAGAAATGATATGACCAAGAAATGGCACCTCGCCAATCCAAAACTCGCATTTGCTGAACTTGGCATATAGCTGGTTATCCCGTAGCTTCTGTAGCACCATCCTTAGATGTTCCTCGTGATCACTATCACTCTTGGAATAGATAAGAATATCGTCGATGAATACCATGACGAATCTGTCCAAATACTCCATAAACACCTTATTCATTAAGTTCATAAAATAAGCTGGTGCATTAGTCAATCCAAACGACATAACTGTGAACTCATATAATCCATATCTAGTCGAGAACGCCGTCTTGGGAATATCCGATGGTCTAATCCTCATCTGATGGTAACCGGATCGGAGATCAATCTTCGAAAATACTCTAGCACCTCTCATTTGATCAAACAGATCCTCAATACGGGGCAACGGATACTTGTTCTTCACTGTAACATCATTAAGAGATCTATAATCCACACACATCCGCTGCGATCCATCCTTCTTCTGTACAAACAAGACCGGTGCTCCCCATGGTGAGGAACTCGGACGAATGTACCCAGCCTCTTGTAACCCAGTTAACTGCTTCTTAAGTTCCTTCAACTCCTCTACGGACATCCTATATGGCCGTTTAGAAATAGGGGCGGTTCCAGGTAAGAGGTCAATAACAAACTCAACTTCTCTATCAGGTGGCATTCCTGGTAACTCCTCTGGAAAGACATCCGGAAAATCTCTAACCACCCGGATGTTGTCACCAACAAACTCCTCAGGTATAAAGAATGCCACACGTCTGGTAGTGGTAGTTACTGCAACTTCAACTTCAAATCTTTGTCCTTTGGAACTGGTGAGTTCTACGGTCCCCTTAGCACAGTGTATATAATGCCTTTGCCTTTCTTAACCATGACATACCAAGGATCACGTCTATAGTGCTCTCTTCTAACACTATAGGGGTAGCCCATCTAGGTTAGAAATACAGGGTAAGAAAGGAAGAATTGCAGACAAGGCGAGTAATTACGAGAAATGTTACTGCGGTTGATTTATTAGCTAAGTAGATTAGTGTGTTATCCACTAAAGCTAATACCTTATGATGGTACATGCTAAGATGCCCAACTATAATGTTGCAATCAATCAAAGAAGCAAATCAAGCATTTATCATCAGAACAATCAACCAACATTTTTTAATAGAGAAAATAGTTTTGGTTTGGTCTTAGGCCTCCTATCTCTTAAAAATGTCATAGGGGTAGGGATTCCAAGATTTGAAATCCATCTTGTCTTAGAGTAGTAAAGGTAAGAATAATCAGGGTAGAATAGCAAAAGGTGAGACAGGATCAAGACAAGATGAGTATAGAAAGAATCAGAGTAAGATAAGTAGGTAAGGGTTTGTCCATTTCTATCTAGGTTTCGTCCTACAGTCAACATTCCTCTGATACCACTTCTGTAACACCCGGCTTTAAGGAACAAAGCCAGGTGCATCTCATACATGCGCCAAGAAGACAACATATATAATAACAGAGTGTATAGAGATAAATGTCATAAAACATCAGAGTATTTATTACATAGCGGAAGACTTATTACAAAATGAAATAATAAAGATAAAACGAACTAAGGATCGTCGGCGCCAATGTCGACTGGGAAACGCCACCTAGATCAGATCGAACTCCTCAGTGTTAGGCGGCTCCTCCTGAACCACCCGATCTTCTCCTGTGGGGAGGGGGGGTGTGAGACAGCAAGGGTGAGCTCACACATGATCATAGCTCAACAAGTTGTGGGGAACCAGTGGACATAAACTCACAAAGGTGTGAGTTCATGTGAAGTGTAAGGCTAATCAATGATAGGGGTTAAAGCTGAGCATTGCTTTTAAGTAGTTGGTCAAAATTTTATTAGCAGTTACTAAGTGTAAGTAGATACCAAACCATAGGTAAAGTAATAGAACAAAATTAATAACAAACCCATGCATATGTGAATGACAAATTGAATTTAAGTTCCATAATTTAAACATCAGAGAGTCCTGAGCTGCTCGTGACCGTGAGCTCGGCTAGTATACCAGTTTTACACTCTGCAGAGGTTGTACCCTTTACCCACAAGTCATGTTACCCATCTGCCAAGGGGTCGCGAATCCCATACACCTCTACCTAGGAAGCGCGGCAGGGCAACACTACGAGGCCTTTACAAAGTTCCACTAGCTTCCGAAAACCCGCTACAGTTTATAGGAAGTTCCAATGCAGGGTTCCTGGCTGACCGCCATCGCAGCAAAATCAACCAGGGACCTCCCTACACTGACCACTCCCCTACTGCCCTTGCCCCTTTCGGGTAAGGTAGTCTTCCACTAGCTTTCCTAATTAGTCAGCCAAGGGGTCCCATTCCTCCCTTGTGGTGGCACGTGGTTCTCAAGTTAAGCTCTATGTTCCAATTAACATTAATGATCTCAACATGAACATAAACAGAATAACAAGAATAATTGGAACATAGATATAATAAATGATTATCCCAAAACCATGTAAAGCAATAGCCAACTACCCAAGTGATTCAGGGGTAAACAAGGTAATGAGATAAACAATCTAGGGTGACCTATTGGGTCCCATCAAAATTAACCTATGCATGAGTATGTGAAATTAAAGAACATTATTGGGTAAAAAGTGGTCAAGGGCACAACTTGCCTTCAATGAGCTCCTGCTCAGCTACTTCAACCTGCTTCTCACCAGGATCCTCAGCAACGGGCTCTTCTACTCGTCACAATACAAACAAACACAGTGCATATAGAGAAATTAACATTACACCAAACATATAAACAAAATACACAGTAATAATCTTCATGTTAAAATAAAATTCTAGGAACAGGAATCATAATTTTTGGAGTTATAGATTTTAAGTTATGGATTTTCTAAGGTTTTATGTGCTTTAAATAAGATTAAGTGATAAATAAATTTCTTACTGTTTTCATGACACAACAGAGGCTCTAGGTGATAGAGAATAAAATTATAGAATTTTAGAAATTGGAATGGATAAATTTGGACAAAAAATGGATTTTCTATGAATTTATCAAGTTCTAGTGGTTATTTTCATATTAAAATTCTATTTTCAATTCATTTATTCAATTTTAAATCAACCCTGGACTAGGCCTCAATTCCAGGGAACGTCAGGGGCTGTCTAACAAATATTCCCGAGACCCAGGCGCACTGTGCAGTGGACGGCGGGTTCTATTTCCAAAAAGTCCAGGGGCTCTTATGCTAAAAAGCCAGAGCGAAAGGGTATCGGGTGGCACTGGCCGTCCGATCAGAATTGGACGCGTAAGATTAGATCATATCTTATAACGAAACGGTACACACGGAGAGCCCTCGGATCGTGAATCAACGGTTCGGATTTAATGAGTCGCGGATCCACTCCGCGCCTCTGGATCATGCATCTACGGTCTCTGTTAGATCGAGCGAAGGGGTATCCCACGTTTTAATCCTATCCGCCCACGCCCGATCCGACGGTCGCGGAAGCATTGTCACCTACCCAGCTCGGGCCACCCAAACTTGCCTCTGCGCACGGCGGAGGAGTCGCCGGAGTCCATGAATCCGGCCAACCCGAGCCCCATTTTCTAATTCCTTCGCTCCTCGCCCAATTGACGACGTTATAAACTCGCTTCCCCTATCAATTTATACCATCATCGAGCACAGGGCTCGGCCCACGGCGCGTCGCGCACAGAGCGGCGGAGGCACACCGACGAATGCGCCATACGGCGAACTCCGACCGATTCACGCACCCAACTCGGTTTTCACGATCGTTCGACCACTAGGAATCACATGGCGAAACCACGACCACGCAACGAAGCGCCCAGACTCCCGGCCACGACGAGGCGATGATTCATGGCGGCGCTGACCCCGTTAGGAGCAATTCGCCGCCGAGCCACACTCCCTTCTAATAATTCCGCTCTCCCGATGTTCGCTGAGGTTAATTCGAGCACAAAAGAAGGTTTCCTCACCTGATTACGAAGCGAAGGCGGCGCTGACCCGACCTCCTCCACGGCAGCATGAAATTCGGAGGTTGGTGAGTGGTTCTGGCTTCAATCTGGGTCGGGTTGAACGCGCAAGGAAGCGGCCAGATTTATATTGGTACCAATCGGTCAAGGTTGCAACGGCCAGGCCGGATTCGTGGGGAAATTCCGGTTTCCGTGGTGGCGACCCAGCGTGCGGACTCAAGTTCTTCCCCAAGGCTGACCGGTGGGGCCCCCTTGGCAGTGATCGCCCCAAGACACGGCGCGCCCCGGGGTGACTGGCAAGGCGGGCCCACGCATCGGTGATGGCGCGCGTTATGCAGGTGGATGGTTGGGCTGCGCGCGCGGAAGTGGTTTTGGGCTGCGCAGAGGGAAAACAGTTGTGGGCCGAAAGGGATGAAGTCGGCCCAGGTAAGCTCCTTTATCTTTTTCTTTTTATGTTCTGTTTCATTTCTTTTTCAAATTCAAACTTCAATCCAAATTCAAACTTTGTGGCACTTTATATACTGGCTAATTATTTATTTTGATCATATCAACTATGATGAAGTAATTTTAATGATAATTTTATTTGTACTGAATAATATTCCTTTCTCTTCTCTATTCTCAAGAATTTCTTTTAGGTTTTAAATTCCCTTTTTGGTCTTTAATATTTTTCTTGTCACAAAATGCACACAAAAATAAAATATTCAGCATGATGCAACAATTTAGTAGCATATCTTTTTATTAATTGTTCTTGGACATGGTGTTCTCATGTGATGATGCATAAAGATCAAACTCACATAAAGAGAAATTGTTTCTCTATTGGTATTATTTCTGGCAATTTACAAAGTGGGTGTTACAAATAAAGATATATATAATAGTATGGTGAGAGTTTTTGAAGACCTTTAATCCATTAGGATTCTCCCTCATCACATTCAAACAATAATGATAAATTAGTTAAGTAACTAATAAATGGATAAAGAAAAGGGTTGATCTCTGGATGATGAATTTGTGGTGATGATTTTGTGGAGAGCACAAACTTGACCTCCAATTCCAAATAAAAACATAAAGTAGTAAATGAGAAAGAAAATGTGTATGAAGCCCTTCTATTCCTCCTATAAATAAATGACAAGGAAAAATAATAAAAAAATAATACTAATGGAGACAGTAGAGGATATACTCACAATTGAATGGTATTTAAATATTGGAAAATCTAAAATTTAAAACAGAAATTTAAAATTCAGTTTGAATCTTTAAATTGGGAATTTGAAAGGAAAAAACAAACAAACCTGCAGTTGGGCCGGATCCCTGCATCCTCGGCCCATTTTCCGCGCTAGCCGCCCCATGTGGCTTCATCCGCGCGTGGGCGCGTGGTTGACTTCGTCACCTGGCCCACCTGTCAACCGCGGCACTGTGCTTCTTCTTCCCCACGAAGTTAGCGCGGCACGAACAACCTCACCGGTTCTCTCGCCGCGGTGCTCGCCAAGGTGGTTTCCCTGCTCCCTGGAGGCCATAAATGCACAGACCCGGTCCACCACTTCGGCGCGCGCCTTCTCCTACCCCCAGACCCGTGCTGCTGCAACCACAGTCAGAAGGCAGGGAGAGAATCGAGAGAGAGAGGGAGCCAAGAGAAAGTCATCCGCGCCGCTAGGGCGGCCACCGTTGCTGCCGCTCCGCCGCCGCCGCGCAAGTAGAGTCACCGTCGCCGTCCCTTCCTCCACCACGTGCGCGCCCCTGCTTTCGCCATCTTCGCGTCGATGCCCAGGTCTCGGCCACAATCCCGAGCTCACCTAGTGGACGGAAACCATGGGAGGGCAAGCCCAGAAGACACTGCGGCCGCTCCTAGGTCACGACCCTTTTCCGGTTCTCCGCCCCGACCGCGTCCCTGGCTCCCACCGCATCAATGGTGGCCATCGTAGCGTTCCTCATCTCAGCGAAAGGTTACTACGAGTTGCTGATGCTCACTGCGAACTGTGATCACCAGAGTCTAGCCTCGCTGGTGGTCTAAGGCGGTCGCAGGGAAAAGGTCACTAGAGCTTGCGTCTCGCAGCGTTCCACACGAAGACTGTCCACCGTCAGGGCTGCTACACGCATGGTCAGGCTCCTTCACCAACGTCCGCCGTGTGATGTCGCCAAACCCCTGCACTACACGATTTCTGGTGAGATTGTCTTCCCTAGGATCACATTCTTTTCATCCACTCGTAAGAGCCGTTCGAATCACACCTTGGGACACCTGGGGCTCGGTCTGCTGCACACCGGTGATGGCGCTGCCGCGATGCCTGCTGCGCGCCGCCGAGGTTAGATCGGTAGGAGGTGAGGAGAGAGAGTGTCGAGGGTTCAAGATGCGCTCTGCACCGTTCGATCGTGATCAATGGTTGTGATTGATTCGTCACAGGAGTTAGGCCGAATCTAATCCATGCCGTTGATCGAGTAATGGGTGGTCCTGATTATAAATTCGTGTACGCTTTCGTTTTCTTCGAAAGCGCAACCGTTGGATGGGGATCGTCCGGCGTGGGTGGTACCATGGCGTGGGTGTCTCGGATGCCGTAGATCTGTGATCCGATGGCCGAGGGTGTGCACTGATTCATGAAAGCGCGTGATCTAATCCACGCCACTGGCTGGTGATCCTACGGTCCCTATCGAACCATACCCCTTCGTTGTGGGAATCTTCTAAAAGAAACCCTATGTTCTTTATAAATAAACCTGCGGTCCAGTCCTGTGTTCACTGAGTCTTGGAAGCATTTACACAGGGACCCCTGCACTTTCTAATATTAGTATGCTCAGTCCAGTAAATAGGAAATCCAGGAAAAGGAATTAGAAATCTATTTTGTTATGGCTAGAGTTTGTTTAATTCATATAAAATCCATTTAAACTCCAAATTGACCCGTTCCAGTTGCGTTAGCTTCGTATAAATACGTACTACACAGTAACAACATTTATTATACTATATCTCATTATTTTATGATTAGATCTTTAGTTAACTTATGTTGGTTAGTCTTGTTAATGTGCTCATCGTTATCTACCAAAATATAATTTATGGTAAATTAATAACTTAGATTAAAGTTGAAATAATTATTTATAGAAAAACCTCTCATATGATTTATCCTAACCAATTCATAATTTAGTATAATATTTTAATCACATAGATCTTCCATAGATCATAACTCCTAAACCATGATTTCAATCTTAGTAGTTCACGATCTCACGATCTCGTAGCGACGTGTAGATCATTATTATTCAGTTGTACTTATGTTTGGTGTGATGTTAATTTTATCTATACCATGTTTGTTTGTAATGCTGCGACTAGCAGTGCGGTCACGAGGATCTGAAGAATCACCCTGGTAACTGGAATCGCAAGTGCAAGGCAAGTTGTGCCCTTGATCCACTTTTGTTACCCAATAATGTTCTTTATTATCATTTATCAATGCATAGGTTTAATTTTGATGGGACCCAATAGGTCACCCTAGACTGATTATCCTTTTACCTTGTTTACCCCTGAAACATGGGTAGTTATGCTATTGCTTTACACAGTTTCTGGGTTAATATTTCATTATATCCATGTTCGAATTATTTTGTTATGTTATTTAAGTTCATGATAAGATCATTATGTTAATTAGAACATGGAGCGACCACCCAGGAAAACAGTGCTACCACAAGGGTTTAATGGGACGCCCTTGGCTGATTAACTAGGAAAGCTAGTGGATGACTACCTTACCCGAAAGGGGCAAGGGCAGTAGGGGAGTGGTCAGTGTAGGGAGGTCCTTGGGTTGATTTTGCTGCGATGGTGGTCA
Source organism: Zea luxurians (assembly GCA_029449295.1). Taxonomy (NCBI): domain Eukaryota; kingdom Viridiplantae; phylum Streptophyta; class Magnoliopsida; order Poales; family Poaceae; genus Zea; species Zea luxurians. Next base: position 73,985,609 of record JAOPSE010000014.1, read on the forward strand.
CGCGAGGGATTCCTGCACTGGAGCTTCCTATAAATTGTAGCGGGTTTTCTGAAGCTAGTGGAACTTTGTAAAGGCCTCGTAGTGTTACCCTACCTCGCTTCCTTGGTAGAGGTGTATGGGATTCATGACCCCTTGGCAGATGGGTAACACGGCTTCTGGATAAAGATGCGCAACCTCTGCAGAGTGTAAAACTGGTATACTAGCCGTGCTCACGGTCATGAGCGGCTCGGACCCTCACATGATTAAATTATGGAACCTAAATTCAATTTGTCATATGCATTTGCATGGGATTATTTAGTAATTTTGTTCTATTATTTATTATGGTTGGTATTTACTTACACTTAGTAACTGCTAATAAAACTTTGACCAACTTATAAAAGCAATGCTCAGCTTTAACCCCTATTGTTGATCAGCTTTACACTTCACATGAACTCCCACCTTTGGTGACTTCATATCACATCATTCCCCACAACTTGTTGAGCGATGAACATGTGTGAGCTCACCCTTGCTGTCTCACACCCCCACAGGAGAAGAACAGGTGGTTCAAGAGGAGCCGCTTAATGAGGAGTTCGATTCGATCTAGGTGACGTCTCCCAGTTGACTTTCTGGCGCCAAGGATAGATTTTAGATCCTATTATATTTGTCGGCGTTTCGAGACCGGGGGGTCCCTAAGCCGACGAGTGAGTGTGCCGCGTGCCCCAGCCCAGATGGGTCGAGCGCGTGGGCGAGCGCGAAGGGGGGAGAAGCGAGGTGGCCGGAGCCGAGTCGTGAGGGAGGTGGAGATCTCGCGGCCTTCGTGTTCGTCCCGCGCCCAGGTCGGGTGCGCTTGCAGTAGGGGGTTACAAGCGTCCACGCGGGTGAGGGAAGCGAGCGGCCCCAAGAGAGCGCCTGCCCCTGCCCTCGTTCCCGCGGGGCCAACCTTCTCTAAGAAGGCCCTGGTCCTTCCTTTTATAGGCATAAGGAGAGGATCCAGGTGTACAATGGGGGTGCAGCAGAGTGCTACGTGTCTAGCGGGGAGAGCTAGCGCCCTAGGTACATGCCAATGTGGCAGCCGGAGAGAACTTGGCACCCAGCTGGTGTGGTGTCGTGGCTGTCGGAGGAGTAACGGAGCCTGGTGGAGGGACAGCTGTCGGAGCGGTTGGGCCCTTGCTGACGTCCCCCTGCTTCCGTAAGGGAGCTGAGAGCCGCCGTCGTCATGGGTCTAGCGGGGCGCCATCATTGCCTATCTGGCGGAGCTAGCCAGATGGGACGTCGGTCCTGTTCTCTGCGGCCCGAGTCGGCTCGGGGTAGGGTGATGATGGCGCTTCCTGTTGACGTGGCGGACTTGTGCCCTAGGTCGGGCGACGTGGAGGCTCCTCCGAAGCCGAGGTCGAGTCTGTCCTGCATGGCCAAGGCCGAGGCCGAGCCCGAGCTCCTGGGTCGGGCGAGGCGGAGGTCGTTCGGTAGAGGCCAGGGCGGAGTCCGACCCCTGGGGTCGGGCGAGGCGGAGTTCGTCGTCTTCTGGGGCCTTAGCCCGAGTCCGAGCCCTGGGTCGGGCGGAGCGGAGTTCGCCGTCTTCCGGGGCCTTAGCCCGAGTCCGAGCCCTGGGTCGGGCGGAGTAGAGTTCGCCGTCTTCCGGGGCCTTAGCCCGAGTCCGAGCCCTGGGTCGGGCGGAGCGGAGTTCGCCGTCTTCCGGGGCCTTAGCCCGAGTCCGAGCCCTGGGTCGGGCGGAGCGGAGTTCGCCGTCTTCCGGGGCTTTAGCCCGAGTCCGAGCCCTGGGTCGGGCGGAGCGGAGTTTGCCGTCTTCCGGGGCCTTAGCCCGAGTCCGAGCCCTGGGTCGGGCGGAGCTTCCTATGGCGCTTTTGGCAAGGCCTGGCTGCCTGTCAGTCTCACTCTGTCAAGTGGCACTGCAGTCGGGATGGCGCAGGCGGCGCTGTCCTTTTGTCAGACCGGTCAGTGGAGCGGCGAAGTGACGGCGGTCACTTCGGCTCTGCCAGGGGGCGCGCGTCAGGATAAAGGTGCCAGGCTACCTTTGCGTTAAATGCCCCTGTGACTTGGTCGGTCGGCGCGGCGATTTAGTCAGGGTTGCTTCTTAACGAAGGCAAGGCCTCGGGCGAGCTGGAGATGCGTCTGCCGTGAAAAGGGGGCCTCGGGCGAGACGGAAACACCTCAGGGTCGGCTGCCCTTGCTCGAGGCTAGGCTCGGGCGAGGCGTGATCGAGTCGCTCGTATGGACCGATCCCTGACTTAATCGCACCCATCAGGCCTCTGCAGCTTTATGCTGATGGGGGTTACCAGCTGAGAATTAGGCGTCTTGAGGGTACCCCTAATTATGGTCCCCGACAGTAGCCCCCGAGCCTCGAAGGGAGTGTTAGCACTCGCTTGGAGGCTTTTGTCGCACTTTTTTGCAAGGGGACCAGCCTTTCTCGGTTGCATTTTGTTCCGGTGGGTGCGCGCGAGCGCACCCGCCGGGTGTAGCCCCCGAGGCCTCGGAGGAGTGGTTTCACTCCTTCGAGGTCTTAATGCCTTGCGTAATGCTTCGGCTGGTCTGGTGGTTCCCTCATGCGAACTGGCCGTAGCCCGGGTGCACTGTCGGGGCCCAAGTTCTCGGGCTGGTATGTTGACGGTGTCAACGGTTTGGCCGGAGCCGGGTTTGCGAGAGCAGCCCCCGAGCCTCCGCACAGGGCGAGAGGGCGATCAGGGACAGACTCGGCTTTTTTACATACGCCCCTACGTTGCCTTTCCGCAAGGAGGAGGGGGGAGAGCGCCATGTTACCCTCGATGGGCACCGAACATGGTGTCTCCTGTGAGCTGCAAGCGGGTAATCCGAGTGGACGTCCGTGCCCCGTTCGTTGGGGGTCGGCTAGGGGCCCGGAGGCACGCCCAAAAGTACCTGCGGGTGATCTGCCGGACCCGGTCCCCTGGCAACGGGGTCCGAGGGCTCGATGCCTCCCTCCGATGGGATTCCGTTACAGGATCGTTCCCGCTGGTCTCGGAAATGTCCTAGGGTACCTCGGGAGCGCAGCCCGAGCCTCAGTTATGTATCGAACGTACCCCTGGTCATTCCTCGCTCGGTGTCTGAGGCGACTGTGAACCCTTCGGGGGGCCAGCCTTCGAACCCCTGATCAGTAATGGGCGCGGAGCCCGAGTAGCCTGAGGCGGCCGTGGAACCTTTCGGGAGGCCGACCTTCGAACCTCTGACCAGTAGTGGGTGTCGGGCCCACGCGATCTGAGGCGGCTGTTGAACCCTTCGGGGGGCCAGCCTTCGAACCCCTGATCAGTAAGGAGGCTCAGAGCCTAGTCCCTTCACGGGGAAGGATCCCTTTAGGGGTATCCCCTTTCCCGGTCCCTGTTGCAAGAGATAGAGAAAGAGGAAAAGGGAAAAAGGATACGAAATTGAACGACGCGGCGTACCTTTTTTGGTGCGGTCGTTTTGGCGAAGGCGAAGCATCGCCAGCCGCTCCTGCCAGAAGCGCTGCCTGTTCAGCTGCGGAGTTAATGCGTCGGGGAGAGTAGTTGGCGGGGCCACCGTTTCGTGCGCGAGCCGTTCGAGGAACGACTGTTTCGCTTCGCGTTTTTTGAACCCCGCATCCGGTCCGGGCGGAACGTTGGAACCGTCTTCGCCTTGGTCTTTATATACCCCGGAGAGGGTCCGGTGATGGTTCTTGACTCTGCTTCTTGTCTCCCTCTTAGGTTTTTTGCAGCCTGAGAGATCTAGCCAGGGAAAAGAAAACCGCCCTCCCTGTCCTTCGCGCCGCCACCCTTCCCGCTTGGCGATGGCTGACCGGGTGACCATCATCTCGCCGCGCGACCCATGGCCCTTCTCCACGGTGACGGCGAGTGATCTGGAGGATCTCGTCGGCGAGGGTTTGCTCCGCCCTCTCACCGATGAGCAGCGGCCGGAATGGATTCCTCCCATGGGCGGAGTCACTCCATCCCCACCGCCGGGGTACGTCGTGAGCTTCGTCTCCTTCCATGAGCGGGGATTTGGTGTGCCGACGAGCCGCTTTATGCGGGCTATCCTGTTCCATTACGGGGTGGAGTTGCATAACCTCACCCCCAACTCCATTTCGCAGGCCGCTATCTTCGTAGCGGTGTGCGAAGGGTATTTGGGGATCGCCCCCCATTGGGATTTGTGGACCCATCTCTTCTTCGCCGAGCTTTTTGCCTTGCCGACGGGGGAGAGGAAGTTCGCGCAGCGGTGCGGGCCGGCGGCTGCACCCTTTTGTTGAGGCAGTCGCGGTCGTCGCAGTACATCCCTGCCGTCCTCGCGTCCTCGAACAAGGGGTGGCAGCGCCGGTGGTTCTACCTCCGGAATGACGAAGAGTTGCTCCCACTGTTCTCTCAGCGGGTCGTCACCGCCGCCGCCGACGCCTGGCGCCACGAGACTCCACACGAGAGGCAGAAGAACCTCGAACCTCTTCTCCAGGCCCTGAAGGCGTTGCAGGAGGGAGGACTCACCGCCGCGGGAGTGGTTGCCGCCATCCACCGTCGGAGAGTGCTCCCCTTGGCGGAGCGGCGGCTGCCGCTTTGGGAGATGACCCCGGAGGCCGACTGGGAGGGGTCACGAATGTCCCCTGATTCTCTTCCCCTCGACGCCCTCCAATGGCGGGTGTCGGCCGCGATGGGGAAGCCGGACCCTCACGCCTTCTCCCAGCCTCGGATGCGCCCCGACCAGGGGTGCGTGACTCTGGTGAGTGTTCGCTCCTTCCTTCTTCATACACCGGGTTGCTCCTGATTCTCACGACTGGGTTTCTTTCCCCCCCCCTCTTTAGGAGGTGGGGTGGCACAAACCCTCCCTGCCGCGGGTCCCGGAGGACGCGGTGGATCGGGCAGCGCGGCGGGTCGCCGCGGAGGAGGAGAAGAAGAAGAAGGATGCGGAGAAGGCCCGGGCCCGCAAGCGGAGGCGGGCTCGGGACGCCTTGGAGAAACGCCGTCGCCAGCAGGAGAGGGAAGGGCTCCCAAGGGAGCCATCGCCGGAGACATCCGATGACGATGATGATAATGGTGAGGAGGAGGAGGACGACATGGCCGCCCGTCTCGGCCTCAGCCCCAGCTTGGGGTGTGGCCAGGAGCTGTCGAGTCAGCCCCCGAGCGGGCCGATGCCGTCGGTTCCTGGAGCCAGGACGCCGGATCCCCGACCCGAGGGGCGGGGGCAACCCGAGAGGGTACGTGACCCCTCGGCTGGAGGAGCTGACGCGACTCCAGGGAGCCGGGCCGAGGTACCCGTCCCTCGAGAGCCGCCACCTGCGCCGGCAGCGCGGGGGAGCGGTCCTCAGGTCGCCATGGCGGCGCCTGGGCAGTCCGCCTCCCGGGCGTCAGGGGCGCCCGAAGCGAGGGTGGTGCCGAGGCTGTCGGCGAAGCGGACCTCGGCGGCGGTTCCAGGGAGCGGGAGCCAAGAGACCTCCCCCCAGGCATGGTTGATCATGGCCCAGAGCGGGTAAGTATCTTGGAATGTCTTCGTCCCGGCGCTTCATTCATACGTCCTGGCCGTGATTTTCCCTTTCTTCTTTTTTCCAGCAAGCGAAGCCATGGTCATACCAACCTGGCGCCCCGGAAAGCCCTTAAGACGGCGTCTGTCCGGGCGGCTGGCGCCACCCCGGGCCCTGCCGCTCAGCCGACCCTTTCGCAGGGCGTTTCGCCGCATGGGGCTCGGGCGTCGCATGTCTCGGGGGAGCAGGTTCCCGAGGCGGGCTCTTCTGCCGAGGCGGCCATCGTGATCGGGGAGGCTGCCTGCCGTGCCAGTCGCCGCCGTCCCAGTCGGAGAGCAGCTGGTGGCTGCCAGCGTCGAGATGGCTGCAGCGCGGTGCCCAGGGCCTCGGAAGAGGTGGGCGTGGACGCGCAGTTCATCCAGGCGGGCGGCAGCCTCGTTGCCGTGCGGCGGAGCCCCGAGGCCCGGCGCCAGTTGCTCCGATTCCGGACCCGCGAGGCCTCGGACCCTATCTTCGTTCTTGACGATGAACAGGAGGACCAGTCCTGGGACGAGCTCCGCGAGCGTGCGGAAGCAACGATGGGGTCGCTCCGATCGTCGCTGGAGGTTCTCTGCAGGGACGTCCCCAAAATCCTCCAGGTAGCGGTTTCAGGCATACCTTTTTCCTTTCTGTGAGTGAGGCGTTCGTCGTGACGCCTTGTTTCCTTTCCCAGGATCTGACGGATCGGAGCGCCGCCAAGTCGTCGTTCATCCGCCGCGAGGCCGACGTCTGGGGCTCGCTGCGATCCCTGAGGACCTCGCTCGCCGGGGCTACCGCGCGCCTCTCTCAGTAGGACGCTAAGATAGCGGACCTCCAGTTGCTTTGCGCTGACCTGAGGGCCGAGGCGGCGGCGGCGCGCGCGGAGGTGCTACGACAGCGGTCAGAGTTCGTCCAGGTTGCCAAGGAGCGGGACAAATCTTGGGGCCAGGCTGCCGAGGCCGAAAGCCGGGCCAAGACCCTCGCGGCCGATCTAGCCACAGCCCAAGTCGCGGCCTCGGAGCAGTGCGTCCGAGCCGGAGGTATGCCTCGACCGTCCTCGGTTCTTGTTCTTGTCCGTTTCTTCTGCTTGTGCTTGAGGTCTTTCTTCTGGTTGTTCGCAGAGCTCGAGTCTGCCCTTGACGAGTCTGCCAAGGCGCTCGCCGAGGCGCTTGCTGGAGCTGCCGAGTAGAGGGAGGCCGACCTCGCGGCCATGTCCGAGGCCGTCTCGGATGTTTATCGGATCCTTGGCCCCGGCGACGTCCCTTCAGGAAGCTCCCCTCAAAGCCGTCTTCAAGCCTTAGGTGATTACGCGCGCGGTAAAGTCCGCGGGGCGCTACACCACGGCGTCAGGCGGGCCTTCGCCGTGCTCGCTTCCCATTATGTTGTGGACCTGGAGCGGGTCAGTGAGGGGTATTGTCTTCCTGATGAAGACGAAGCCGCCCTGGCAGAAGTTCAGCGGCTCGACGCGGTCGCCGCGGGTCCGAGCGCGGCGCTGGCGGCCACCTTTGAGGTGGAGATCCTTCCTTCTGCGCCGCCGCTGGAAGCGGAGGTGGACCTTACTGACGGCGGGGGCGGAACCGAGGGCGCGGCGCCTTCCCAAGGCGGCGCCTGACTTTTGTTGGGGCAGTTTCTGTTGGATGTGTGCTTTACCGCGGCCGCCGAGGCCTGGACACTTTACTTTTCTTGCGCGAAGTCGTACTCTCTTCTCTTTCAGTTTGCGCGCCTGGCTTGACTTGTCAACAATAGGGTGATTTCCCGAGTTGGGTCCTTTTTCGTGGCAGACGATGAGTGAGGTGTCCCTAGCCCGGAGGCATAGGTGTTCCTCGGCTCAGTCGGTCTCGCCACTTATTTGTACCCACGTTCGCTCCTCGGGACCCTGCTTCTGACGCATCCGGGAGAACGCAAAAGCCCCTTCTTGATCGAAAATTTTTTTGACGCGAAAAAGTGCATCCAATCTCGACGCGGAGGGGTTCCCCCTTTTTAGCCCCCGAGGGAGGGTCGGGCTCCGCCAAGGCGAGGCCGACCCTTCCTTGATGACTGATACTCGTGTGTGAGCGGGGGAAGGGCGCAGCCCCCGGGTGTCATCCGTGCAGAGGCCATTTGACGAGTCGGGCTCCTGCCCGAATATCCGGCGAGTGCTCGGTGACATCCCTCGGTATGCCGGGCATGTCCGAGGGACCCCACGCAAAAATGTCGGCGTTTGCGCGGAGAAAGTCGACGAGCACTGCTTCCTATTTGGGGCCGAGCCCGGAACTGATCCGGATCTGCTTGGAGGTGTCGTCATTGGGGCTGAGAGGGACGGCCTTAACCGTCTCCGCTGGCTCGAAGTTGCCGGCGTGTCGCTTCACGTCCGGCACCTCTCGGGAGAGGTTTTCCAGGTCGGCGATGAGGGCCTCGGACTCGGCGAGGGCCTCGGCGTACTCCACGCACTCCACATCGCATTCGAACGCGTGTTTGTACGTGGGGCCGACGGTGATGACCCCGTTGGGGCCCGGCATCTTGAGCTTCAGGTAGGTGTAGTTGGGGATGGCCATGAACTTCACGTAGCATGGCCTCCCCAATACTGCGTGGTAGGTTCCTCGGAACCCGACCACCTCGAACGTCAAAGTCTCCCTTCGGAAGTTGGAGGGTATTCCGAAGCAGACAGGAAGGTCGAGCCGTCCGAGGGGCTGGACGCGCTTCCCAGGAATGATCCCGTGGGAGGGCGCAGCGCCTGCTCGGACGGAGGACGGATCGATGCGCAGGAGCTTGAGGGTCTCGGCGTAGATGATATTGAGGCAGCTGCCCCCATCCATCAGGACCTTGGTGAGCCTAACGTCGCCGATGATGGGGTCGACGACGAGCGGGTACTTCCCCGGGCTCGGCACGTGGTCGGGGTGGTCATCTTGGTCGAAAGTGATGGGCTTGTCGGACCAGTCTAGGTAGACTGGCGCCGCCACCTTCACCGAGCAGACCTCCCGAAGCTCTTGCTTGCGATGCCGAGCCGAGGCACTCGCCGCATGCCCTCCGTAGATCATGAAGCAGTCGCGGACCTCGGGGAACTCTCCTGCTTGGTGATCTTCCTTTTTGTCGTCGTCGCGGGCCCTGCCACCCTCTGCGGGTGGCCCGGCCCGGTGGAAGTGGAAGTGGCGCCGAAGCATGACGCACTCCTCGAGGGTGTGCTTGACGGGCCCCTGATGGTAAGGGCACGTCTCCTTGAGCATCTTGTCGAAGAGGTTGGCACCTCCGGGGGGCTTCCGAGGGTTCTTGTACTCGGCGGCGGCGACAAGGTCTGCGCTGGCGGCGTCGCGTTTCGCTCGCGACTTCCTCCTGCCTTTCTTCTTGGCGCCGAGCGGAGTAGACGCCTCGGGAGCATCTTCCGACGGGCGGCCCTGGGGCTGCTTGTCCTTTCGGAAGATGGCCTCGACCGCCTCCTGGCCAGAGGCGAACTTGGTGGCGATGTCCATCAGCTCGCTCGCCCTGGTGGGGGTCTTACGACCCAACTTGCTCACCAGGTCACGGCAAGTGGTGTCGGCGAGGAACGCGCCGATGACATCTGAGTCGGTGATGTTGGGCAGCTCGGTGCGCTGCTTCGAGAATCGCCGGATGTAGTCCCGAAGAGACTCTCCCGGCTGTTGCCGGCAGCTTCGGAGGTCCCAGGAATTCCCGGGACGCACGTACGTGCCCTGGAAATTGCCGGCGAAAGCCTGGACCAAATCCTCCCAGTTGGAAATCTGCCCTGGAGGCAGGTGCTCCAACCAAGCGCGAGCAGTGTCGGAGAGGAACAGGGGGAGGTTGCGGATGATGAGGTTGTCGTCGTCCGTTCCACCCAGTTGACAGGCCAGGCGGTAGTCCGCGAGCCACAATTCCGGTCTCGTTTCCCCCGAGTACTTTGTGATAGTAGTCGGGGGTCGGAATCGGGTCGGAAACGGCGCCCGCCGAATGGCCCGGCTGAAGACCTGCGGACCGGGTGGTTCGGGCGAGGGACTCCGATCCTCCCCGGTGTCGTAGCGTCCCCCACGCCTGGGGTGATAGCCTCGGCGCACCCTTTCGTCGAGGCGGGCCCAACGGTCGCGATGAGGGTGCTCGTCGCCGAGGTGGCCCAGGGCCGCAGGCGCGGTGTTGCGCGTGCGCCCGGTGTAGACCGAGGCTTCCCGCATGAGTCGGGAAGTCGCGGCACGAGGTTCCGAGGGGTACCCCTGCCTGCGGGAGGCAGAGCTCTCGGCCCGACGGGCCGCAGCGCCTTCCAGGAGATGCTTGAGCTCTCCCTGGATTCGCCGACCCTCGGTGGTTGATGACTCCGGCATCGCGCGGAGGAGCATCGCTGCGGCTGCCAGGTCCTGACCGGTCCCGCTGGATGCGGGTGGCGGCCTGTCCCTGGCATCGTTGGCGATGCGGTGCTGGAGACCCTGGGGCAGGTGACGTATTTCTCCGGCCGGGGGCTGGCCCGCCCATACCTGTCCGACGTCCCGGCGGATCAACTCGAGCGCTCCTGCCCCCTCGTCGAGCCCGGCCTGCGCCCCGCGGACTTGCTCGAGCTGTGGGTCGTGACCCCCCGCCGGAACGGGGACCACAGCTAGCTCCCGCGGGATGTCGGCGCGAGGCACTGGCCTAGGGAGATCACCATCCTCCGGCATGCCGAGACGGTTGCCTCCGGAGGGATCCCCTAGCTCGACGTGGAAACATTCGCGGCTCGGGCCGCAGTCCTTGTCGTCAAGGCTGCGGCTGCCGTCGGAACAGTCGGAGAGGCAGTAGTTGCATGCGGTCATGAAGTCCCGCATGGCACTGGGGTTGCCAGATCCAGAGAAATCCCAGCAGATGCTGGGGTCGTCATCTTCCTCGGACCCAGAGGGCCCGTAGGTCGAGACGCCCGTCAATCGGTCCCAAGGCGACCGCACACGAAACCCAAGAGAGGTTGCACTCGCCTCAACGTGAGCGCCCGCCAAAGCGAGGTCGCTAGGCGGGTTGAGGTCGAGTCGAAATGACGAAGGATGGGAATCAGTCAGTACCTTTTGGTCGACGAGGAGCGACGAAGTCACGTCGGGGACTGATCGCGCCGTCATCTTGGGTACGAGGGCGACGTACTGCAGGCCCTCCGTGAGCATGCTGGCGTCGTCCACTTGCTCGGGGTTGGCGTGTTGCGGGGGGACGGCGCTCCCCTTCGCCTCAAACGCGAGGGTGACGCCCGACGCGTCCTCCGTTGGGGCGCTGGGGATGTCGATTCGCTCGACAGCCGACGGAGCGCAGCCTCCCGCTTGGCCCTGGTTGCCCCGCCTCCTCCTCCGATGGCGAGGGAGAGGATGGGGCGAGCTCGAATGTTGTTCTTTCCCCCCGCGGGGAAGACGTCATCGATTCCGCCGCCGGCGGGCGGGCTGTCGGCCACCATTGTCGCCGTCGCGCGGCGGTGGAAGGAGTATCATGTCGTAGCTGCCGTCGAAAGACATGAACTCGAGGCTCCCGAAACGGAGCACCGTCCCGGGTTGGAGAGGTCGTTGGAGACTGCCCATCTAGAGCTTGACGGGAAACTGCTCGTCAACACGCAGCAGGCCCCTACCTGGCGCGCCAACTGTCGGCGTTTCGAGACCGGGGGGTCCCTAAGCCGACGAGTGAGTGTGCCGCGTGCCCCAGCCTAGATGGGTCGAGCGCGTGGGCGAGCGCGAAGGGGGGAGAAGCGAGGTGGCCGGAGCCGAGTCGTGAGGGAGGTGGAGATCCCGCGGCCTTCGTGTTCGTCCCGTGCCCAGGTCGGGTGCGCTTGCAGTAGGGGGTTACAAGCGTCCACGCGGGTGAGGGAAGCGAGCGGCCCCAAGAGAGCGCCTGCCCCTGCCCTCGTTCCCGCGGGGCCAACCTTCTCTAAGAAGGCCCTGGTCCTTCCTTTTATAGGCGTAAGGAGAGGATCCAGGTGTACAATGGGGGTGCAGCAGAGTGCTACGTGTCTAGCGGGGGAGAGCTAGCGCCCTAGGTACATGCCAATGTGGCAGCCGGAGAGAACTTGGCACCCAACTGGTGTGGTGTCGTGGCTGTCGGAGGAGTAACGGAGCCTGGTGGAGGGACAGCTGTCGGAGCGGTTGGGCCCTTGCTGACGTCCCCCTGCTTCCGTAAGGGAGTTGAGAGCCGCCGTCGTCATGGGTCTAGCGGGGCGCCATCATTGCCTATCTGGCGGAGCTAGCCAGATGGGACGTCGGTCCTGTTCTCTGCGGCCCGAGTCGGCTCGGGGTAGGGTGATGATGGCGCTTCCTGTTGACGTGGCGGACTTGTGCCCTAGGTCGGGCAACGTGGAGGCTCCTCCGAAGCCGAGGTCGAGTCTGTCCTGCATGGCCGAGGCCGAGCCCGAGCTCCTGGGTCGGGCGAGGCGGAGGTCGTTCGGCAGAGGCCAGGGCGGAGTCCGACCCCTAGGGTCGGGCGAGGCGGAGTTCGTCGTCTTCCGGGGCCTTAGCCCGAGTCCGAGCCCTCGGTCGGGCGGAGCGGAGTTCGCCGTCTTCCGGGGCCTTAGCCCGAGTCCGAGCCCTGGGTCGGGTGGAGCAGAGTTCGCCGTCTTCCGGGGCCTTAGCCCGAGTCCGAGCCCTGGGTCGGGCGGAGCGGAGTTCGCCGTCTTCCGGGGCCTTAGCCCGAGTCCGAGCCCTGGGTCGGGCGGAGCGGAGTTCGCCGTCTTCCGGGGCTTTAGCCCGAGTCCGAGCCCTGGGTCGGGCGGAGCGGAGTTCGCCGTCTTCCGGGGCCTTAGCCTGAGTCCGAGCCCTGGGTCGGGCGGAGCTTCCTATGGCGCTTTTGGCAAGGCCTGGCTGCCTGTCAGTCTCACTCTGTCAAGTGGCACTGCAGTCGGGATGGCGCAGGCGACGCTGTCCTTTTGTCAGACCGGTCAGTGGAGCGGCGAAGTGACGGCGGTCACTTCGGCTCTGCCAGGGGGCGCGCGTCAGGATAAAGGTGCCAGGCTACCTTTGTGTTAAATGCCCCTGTGACTTGGTCGGTCGGCGCGGCGATTTAGTCAGGGTTGCTTCTTAACGAAGGCAAGGCCTCGGGCGAGCCGGAGATGCGTCTGCCGTGAAAAGGGGGCCTCGGGCGAGACGGAAACACCTCAGGGTCGGCTGCCCTTGCCCGAGGCTAGGCTCGGGCGAGGCGTGATCGAGTCGCTCGTATGGACCGATCCCTGACTTAATCGCACCCATCAGGCCTCTGCAGCTTTATGCTGATGGGGGTTACCAGCTGAGAATTAGGCGTCTTGAGGGTACCCCTAATTATGGTCCCCGACAATATTTATCTTTTATTTTTGTAAGTCTTCTGCTATGTAATAAGTACTCTGATTATTGTGACATTTAACTCTATACACTCTGTTATTGTATATGTTGTCTTCTTTGGCGCATGTACGAGATGCACCCAGCTTTGTCCCTTAAAGCCTGGGGTGTTACAGAAGTGGTATCAGAGGAATGTTGACTGTAGGATGAAACCTAGATAGAAATGGACATAACCATTACCTACTCACCTTACTCTGATTCTTTTCTAAACTTATCTTAATCTTTCCTCATCTATTTCCGCTTTACTCTAATTATTCTTATCTTTTCCTTCTAAAGACAAATGTGGATTTCACACTTTTTGAAATCCTGTGCCTAAAGTGACCTTTAGGAATAAGAGACCTACTCTTAGGAACAAAAACAAAACTATTTTTATAGGTAACTATACGCTTGAGTGCTTGTTCTTATGATATTTGTTTGATTTGGATCTTTGATTGATTGTGATGAGTTGTGGAGTAATGTCCACAATTACATCTGCATATACATATAGACATAAATATAATTCATAAGATAACTAAAGAAACTAGATTATCCTCCATTAAAGTGTATCTACCTTAATGGATCTCTCTTCACTTAAAGGATTCTACCTTATCCTTAAGGATTTATCTTATCCTACAAGACTCTCTCTTATCTTAACAAATTCTCCTTTACCTTAAAAGTTTCTTTCTTATCTTAACAAGATCCATCTTGTCTTGAAGAGATTCTATCTTATCCTAACAGATCTAACTAATTTCAAAAGATTCTATCTCATTCTTAGAGGCTCATCTGGTCCTAATAAGCATACGTATCCCCACACTTTGCTTATCTCATAATGGTGTAACAAACATGATCTATTCCAAAATAAAGTAAGTAGATCTTATCTAGGTTAATCTGGTCATGCCTAGACCCCATTCCACCTAAACTGATCAAAAAAATTAATTAGGCCTTGTTTAGTCAAATCTAGTTATGCTAAACTAATCTAGTTCCCATCTAATCTGAACTAACCCAATGTGACCCACTCAAACAGGTTAGTTAATACTTGTAACATGGATTAGACCCTATCCATCTTTTCTAACGTAATTCACTCGGCACTAAATTAAGAATAACCGACCAACTCAGCCTTATGCAACTACCTTAACCATCCAATGGTTGCATAACTCCTCTATTTTAATTTAAACGGAAAATTCCGATCTACCTCAAGTATTAATTCGACCATATTCTTATAAATGAGTTTTAAATCTAAATTGGTATCTTAAATCAACTCGTCCGTGAAACCACGACCTCACCTATGTTATAAGTTGCCCAACCCATTTATTCAAGAAAGTAAAACTCTGTTCAACCTACATACCCCATGTACCCACACCTGTCTCAACTATGTCCCTAGTTATGGTAACACCAATACCCATTATCCTTGATGATAACACCAAACTTGACCGATATAACAGGCTACATAACTTATCCAACCAATCTAGGAGCAAAACAACAAGACAGACTGTGCTTAAACTTATTTAACTCATAACCACCTATTAACCTATTTTGTTTACCTAAGAATCTGCCTTCACTACATGTCCCAAATTCGGATAACAACTTCAAGAACAAAGATTGAAGATGATCGACCTCATCAAATCAAGGAAGGATAAGATTCAAGCCAGATCTTCAAAGGAATCAAGATCCACCATCTTGGATGGAATATTTCCTTACCCTATTCTTTCTTGCCCAAACCTATCTATGCTTTAAAGGCATCTTCTATCCTACATAATAAAGTGGACATACATATATACACCCATGCTTTCCTAACCACCAGCTCCACCGAGCTACATAAACATAAATATAAATTACTACTATTTGTAAGATCTAAATGTTACTTTAGTTAGTAAATGGTATAATACTATTTTAGGAGGAATAATAAGGTCTAATTGACCCATGTATTGCTAATGAGTTATGCATCATGCCAAGATTTTTGTTTGTGCATATGTTCTGAGACAATATGGTCATACACCGTTTTCTTACAAATCTCGAGGACGAGATTTTTGTTAAGGGGGGTAGGATTTGTAAAACCCAAAATTTGGTAATAAAAAAATAAAATAATGTATCATGAAATAATAAAATAAAGATATATATAATAGTATGGTGAGAGTTTTTGAAGACCTTTAATCCATTAGGATTCTCCCTCATCACATTCAAACAATAGTGATAAATTAGTTAAGTAACTAATAAATGGATAAAGAAAACGGTTGATCTCTGGATGATGAATTTGTGGTGATGATTTTGTGGAGAGCACAAACTTGACCTCCAATTCCAAATAAAAACATAAAGTAGTAAATGAGAAAGAAAATGTTTATGAAGCCCTTATATTCCTCCTATAAATAAATGACAAGGAAAAATAATAAAAAAATAATACTAATGGAGACAGTAGAGGATATACTCACAATTGAATGGTATTTAAATATTGGAAAATCTAAAATTTAAAACAGAAATTTAAAATTCAGTTTGAATCTTTAAATTGGGAATTTGAAAGGAAAAAAACAAACAAACCTGCAGTTGGGCCGGATCCCTGCATCCTCGGCCCATTTTCCGCGCTAGCCGCCCCGTGTGGCTTCATCCGCGCGTGGGCGCGTGGTTGACTTTGTCACCTGGCCCACCTGTCAACCGCGGCACTGTGCTTCTTCTTCCCCACGAAGTTAGCGCGGCACGAACAACCTCACCGGTTCTCTCGCTGCGGTGCTCGCCAAGGTGGTTTCCTTGCTCCCTGGAGGCCATAAATGCACAGACCCGGTCCACCACTTCGGCGCGCGCCTTCTCCTACCCCCAGACCCGCGCTGCTGCAACCACAGTCAGAAGGCAGGGAGAGAATCGAGAGAGAGAGGGAGCCAGGAGAAAGTCATCCGCGTCGCCAGGGCGGCCACCGTTGCTGCCGCTCCGCCGCCGCCGCGCAAGTAGAGTCACCGTCGCCGTCCCTTCCTCCACCATGTGCGCGCCCCTACTTTCGCCATCTCCGTGTCGATGCCCAGGTCTCGGCCACAATCCCGAGCTCACCTGGTGGACAGAAACCATGGGAGGGCAAGCCGAGAAGACACCGCGGCCGCTCCTAGGTCACGACCCTTTTCCGATTCTCCGCCCCGACCGCGTCCCTGGCTCTCACCACATCAATGGTGGCCATCGTAGCGTTCCTCATCTCGGCGAAAGGTTACTGCGGGTTGCCGATGCTCGCTGCGAACTGCGATCACCAGAGTCTAGTCTCGCTGGTGGTCTAAGGCGGTCGCAGGGAAAAGGTCACTGGAGCTTGCGTCTCGCAGCGTTCCACACAAAGACTATCCACCGCCAGGGCTGCTACACGCATGGTCAGGCTCCTTCACCAACGTCCGTCGTGTGATGTCGCCAAAGCCCTGCACTGCACGATTTCTGGTGAGATTGTCTTCCCTAGGATCACATTCTTTTCATCCACGCGTAAGAGTCGTTCGAATCACACCTTGGGACACCTGGGGCTCGGTATGCTGCACACCGGTGATGGCGCTGTCGCGATGCTTGCTGCGCGCCGCCGAGGTTAGACCGGTAGGAGGTGAGGAGAGAGAGTGTCGGGGGTTCAAGATGCGCTCTGCGCCGTTCGATCGTGATCAATGGTTGTGATTGATTCATCACAGGAGTTCGGCCGAATCCAATCCGTGCCGTTGATCGAGTAATGGGTGGTCCTGATTATAAATCCGTGTACGCTTTCGTTTTCTTCGAAAGCGCAACCGTTGGATAGGGATCGTCCGGCGTGGGTGGTACCATGGCGTGGGTGTCTCAGATGCCGTAGATCTGTGATCCGATGGCCGAGGGTGTGCACTGATTCATGAAAGCGCGCGATCTAATCCACGCCACTGGCTGGTGATCCTACGGTCCCTATCGAACCATACCCCTTCGTTGTGGGAATCTTCTAAAAGAAACCCTATGTTCTTTATAAATAAACCCGCGGTCCAGTCCTGTGTTCACTGAGTCTTGGAAGCATTTACACAGGGACCCCTGCACTTTCTAATATTAGTATGCTCACTCCAGTAAATAGGAAATCCAGGAAAAGGAATTAGAAATCTATTTTGTTATGGCTAGAGTTTGTTTAATTCATATAAAATCCATTTAAACTCCAAATTGACCCGTTCCAGTTGTGTTAGCTTTGTATAAATACGTACTACACAGTAACAACATTTATTATACTATATCTCATTATTTTATGATTAGATCTTTAGTTAACTTATGTTGGTTAGTCTTGTTAATGCGCTCATCGTTATCTACCAAAATATAATTTATGGTAAATTAATAACTTAGATTAAAGTTGAAATAATTATTTATAGAATAACCTCTCATATGATTTATTCTAACCAATTCATAATTTAGTTTAATATTTTAATCACATAGATCTTCCATAGATCATAACTCCTGAACCATGATTTCAATCTTAGTAGTTCTCGATCCCACGATCTCGTAGCGACGTATAGATCATTATTATTTAGTTGTACTTATGTTTGGTCTGATGTTAATTTTATCTATACCATGTTTGTTTGTAATGCTGCGACTAGCAGTGCGGTCACGAGGATCTGAAGAATCACCCTGGTAACTGGAATCGCAAGTGCAAGGCAAGTTGTGCCCTTGATCCACTTTTGTTACCCAATAATGTTCTTTATTATCATTTATCAATGCATAGGTTTAATTTTGATGGGACCCAATAGGTCACCCTAGACTGATTATCCTTTTACCTTGTTTACCCCTGAAACATGGGTAGTTATGCTATTGCTTTACACAGTTTCTGGGTTAATATTTCATTATATCCATGTTCGAATTATTTTGTTATGTTATTTAAGTTCATGATAAGATCATTATGTTAATTAGAACATGGAGCGACCACCCAGGAAAACAGTGCTACCACAAGGGTTTAATGGGACGCCCTTGGCTGATTAACTAGGAAAGCTAGTGGATGACTACCTTACCCGAAAGGTGCAAGGGCAGTAGGGGAGTGGTCAGTGTAGGGAGGTCCTTGGGTTGATTTTTCTGCGATGGTGGTCAGGCGAGGGATTCCTGCACTGGAGCTTCCTATAAATTGTAGCGGGTTTTCTGAAGCTAGTGGAACTTTGTAAAGGCCTCGTAGTGTTACCCTACCTCGCTTCCTTGGTAGAGGTGTATGGGATTCATGACCCCTTGGCAGATGGGTAACACGGCTTCTGGATAAAGATGCGCAACCTCTGCAGAGTGTAAAACTGGTATACTAGCCGTGCTCACGGTCATGAGCGGCTCGGACCCTCACATGATTAAATTATGGAACCTAAATTCAATTTGTCATATGCATTTGCATGGGATTATTTAGTAATTTTGTTCTATTATTTATTATGGTTGGTATTTACTTACACTTAGTAACTGCTAATAAAACTTTGACCAACTTATAAAAGCAATGCTCAGCTTTAACCCCTATTGTTGATCAGCTTTACACTTCACATGAACTCCCACCTTTGGTGAGTTCATATCACATCATTCCCCACAACTTGTTGAGCGATGAACATGTGTGAGCTCACCCTTGCTGTCTCACACCCCCCACAGGAGAAGAACAGGTGGTTCAAGAGGAGCCGCTTAATGAGGAGTTCGATTCGATCTAGGTGACGTCTCCCAGTTGACTTTCTGGCGCCAAGGATAGATTTTAGATCCTGTTATATTTATCTTTTATTTTTGTAAGTCTTCTGCTATGTAATAAGTACTCTGATTATTGTGACATTTAACTCTATACACTCTGTTATTGTATATGTTGTCTTCTTTGGCGCATGTACGAGATGCACCCAGCTTTGTCCCTTAAAGCCTGGGGTGTTACAATCACGCTAACTGAGTCTATCTAGGACTCTTAATTCTATCTTTACATTTATGTTTTCCTTATTATCCAGACTCTACCATATTATATGGATATCAATCTTATCTACTGATCTAATAAGATCATGAGCTTTATCTTCCCCAGACGAATCAGACATCTCTTTGAACCGTGGACAGAGTCCCTAGATAACATCATCGAGTTCTCAGACCCACATGTTAGGGCCTTGTTCGTTGAAGTGTTCTTGGTTACCACTAGTATATATCCTTAACAGTAGCCCTCGAGTGTGATTTGACAAAGTTACCAGCTCGAAGAGATTGGACTCTTGTATTGAATCATAGATGTGAAGCCTTGCTTTTGATATTCAGAGTTGTTCCTTGAATCCTTCGCTTTGATATGCATCCCCTAAGTCCTAGAACTCGACCTTTTACTGTTTAGGACTCGACCAAAACTCCAAACTAGCACTCCAGATTCTACAAATTCACAAAGCTTAATTTTTTTAGCTTCTCATCTTCTAGGTCTGTGGCACTTGGTCTTCCACTACAACTTATAAATGGGACCCCTCTGTGGCCTCTAGTCTTCCACTGGCCCATCACTTCCTAGCGCTTTGATTCCACCACTAATTCATCTTCGGTGAAAGCCTAGATCACTCAATCGTCGCTGTCAAATCTCAAACCACATCCAATCGCATCCATGGCCACAGATCATATTGATTCAATAGAGTTTCGGTCCTTGGTGGCGGTTGGGTTACTCGAAGAGAAAATTTTGATCTAATAGAAAGTTCTAGGCAAGGATTCCTTTCCAATGCCTGATGCTGATCAATTAGCGGTCTTTCGAAGTTTTTTCTTCTTGGATTTGGACTCCACTACTAGAAATTTGGTCTATTGCCACATATCATATTGCAACAACACAAATTTATTTGCAATAGATATATGTTATTGCCATAACTTTTAAAAATGGTTGCGATATATAGACTTTATTACCATAAATGTTTTACATTACAATAATTATTAGTTTTGTTGTAAGAAGTAGGTATTATGGCCACGATATGCAAAATTGTTGCAATATGTTAATTAATATTGCCAAGAGTTTCATGTGGCTGCGATACTATTAAATTCCGTTGCAAAACTGTGATGCTTCTTGCCACAAAATAAAAATGGTTGTAATATAGTTATCTATATTGCCACAAATATCTTTTGTTGCTATTGTCGTACTGTTTGTTGTAAAATCGTGGTGTGTATTGCAACGGAGATATGAATGGAGGAAATATATACTGATTTTGTTGCAAAAGTTGTAATGTTATCGTAAGAATTAAGCATCTTAATAATTTAGTTATTTTGATTAACAAAAAAATGTAGTAGCCTAGTGGTAGAGTAGTTTGTTATAAATAATGATATTTAAGTTCGATTCCTAGATTTGACAAAAAATCTTTTCTTAGTGTTATTTGGTCGTTGCAACAAATATAGATCGCAATATTTTATTTTGTTGCAACAATTGGAGCTATTGTAACGGGACGAAAAATTGTTGCCATAAGCTTTTGCCACACTGTTTTTTGCAACGGTTGGCAACAAAAGTGACATTGTAGAACTTGCCATGATTTATGGCCTTTTGCAACGATTTTTGCCCAGAGGGTGATTTTTTAGTAGTGCTCCCATCCTTTCAGATCTTTAGGGAGCTTCTAAATTATTGTCAAATATACCCTATCCATCTGAATCCTAATTTAGTCATGCATATTGCCATCTTGTTGCACTTCTACGAGGCTTCCAAGGGATTCCTCCATTCTTCCCCCTGTTTTAATATCTTTTGTTCTTCTACCCTTGCCCGAGCAAAGAGCAACCTACGATAGTGTTGGTGTAAGAATTCAGTTACGTGCTGACTGCCAGTATCTTAATTGCCCTCTGAAAACCTCACATAAGAACTGGTTCTATATGGAAAATCATGATCCCAAACTTCTCGAATGTATAGGATTTTCCAAATTAGAGTGGATGTATGATGGTCCCACCATTTATTGAGGACGTTCTGGTGGTGATGAAGAGAATACATGGCACATAGGAGTTTTGTGAAGTGTCTAGATTAGTTAACCACTACTTAAAGCATTTGCTCTAAGTTAGGTCTAGTGTTTAGTGAGGTTTGCATATCTCAAATCACTTAGTGTTTGCAAACACTATTAAAGTTATGCCCGGAGTGGCTTGTAGTCTTGTGAGATCACACAAACTGTGTTTGTGGTATGGTCGTAACCATGTATTGGAGAGAACGAGGAATGTGACATTTTGACCAAAAACATGATAATCAAGATGACAAGGAGTCGTCTAGTAGAGGTCATTTTAGAGACCTACTTACACGTGGACAAGACCTAAGGACTATCCACGAAGTTACTTAACTGGGAGCTTGACCATTGGTGGGCATCCTTGTGACTGGCTCCAACAAGTATTAGGAGAAAGCTTGCTACTTCTCGATATCTCGATAAAAATACCAACATCATGAAGCAAGAGTTTGTATTTCTATCGCTCTTTAGCTTCCATATTTATATTGTGCACCTTAGTTGTGTGCTTTATCTTTCATTGTACAACTCTTTGCAATAGAGATAGCAACACATGGTTAAAACCATAGTGGCATATATAGATAGTTTATCTATCGTATAGGTTGTGACTAGAGTAAAAATTAGAGGCCATAGTCTATGAAAATAGTTCTAGAGTTATCTATTTCATTCCCTTTTTTAGACATGATCCCTTCATTGGCGCATCGTCATTTGTCGGCAGAGGTGTGAGGACTCAAAGGACCTCGTGAGCGGCGACAGTGGTGGACGTGTGGTAGACCCACCATCTCTAAGGTCGATGGCCTACGCGGGTGATTGATGAGGAGTGGGGTGGAGGGAGGGAAGGAGAATGGGGTGATGGAGTGTGGTGGTGACGGCGACTAGGAGAGATGGACACAAGATGGTCATGGCCAGTTCTATGGTCTAGCAATCTAAACATTAAGATTTAACCCTAAAAATTATGCCAAAAAATATAAACTTGAAACAAGATAAAAAAACTTGTACCAAATTTGTAGTGTCTCAATACCATATATAACTTTGTGGTTGACAAGTTTTTTTAAAGCCGTTTTAGAGTCATGGATGTGTTGGATTAATGTGGGCTTGGCCCAAATTAATATTCAATAATAGTCAATGCTAATGGCCCACTTTAATGCTATGGTGTACTAATTATTTAGTACCATATTGGAAGTTCAAAGGACAAATCAATCAACTTAAATAGGTGGACCATTGGTGCATCTATTGAGAAGTTGAGAAAAGGATGAAGGACTGCCACACGCGCGCGCGCGCGCCGCCGCCGCCGCCGGCCGGGCCGGGCCGTGGCCGTAGCCGTGGCCGTGGCTCATGGCTCGTGGTAGATCGGACCTTGGTCCGAATATTCCTTTCAAACGGTTGCGCATTTTGCCTGGAGTGATGACCGTCCGTTTCCTGTCTTATGGCTAGTAACGGACGTCAGTTACTGTCGTTACTGTCGTCAGTTTCCAGTGGCTAGTAACGGACGTCAGTTTCCAGTGGCTAGTAACGGACGTCAGTTTCCAGTTCTAAATGCGCGACCGTTTCTGTCCGTTGCTCTTCTCCCTCCTTCTGACCGCCTATAAGAATGGAGAGGGGAGGGCTCTTCCAGCTACGCGAATTATCTCACGCGAATTGCAGACAACACATTCCCGTCCCATCTTCTGCGAGCACAGAGAATCATCGACCGCAGAGATACACTTGCACGGGTGTGCGGGCGATCAGATTTTTGGGGAGCGTCTTCGCGACTGCTCGCGTGATCTGCTTCGTCCACAGCTTGCTGTTCTTCTTCCCGGCGACCGTTCGAGGGACTGCACAGCGTACATCTTCCTGCACCGACTTCGTACGGCTACATCGAACAAACACACGAGATGTCTCGTGTGAATGGAGCCACTGATGCCTTGAGCATCGGTCCCTCCGCTGGGTACACTCTGTTCTTCGTATTTGTGCATGTTTCATTGCTGTTTACTGCTTATGCGAGTAGTTATACACACATGCACATACATGTCATCACAAATATCGCACTGTTTTTCTGGATTAAATTAAAACTGAAAATGCCTAACTTTCTAACAATCCAAAAATCTGATATTAGGCATTTTTCTGTTAGTGGTTTTGCTGCTGCGTTAAAACCAAGTGAACCTTTTGATGGGACGTTTTACAAGAGATGGCGTAGTAAGATGATACTGTGGTTGACCGCAATGAACTGCTATCACGCCGCACAGGGGAAACCCGAACAGTTCACTCCTGAAGAGGAGAGAATGTTCGACGTTGCCGATAACCTGTTTCGAGGCGCCGTGATTGGCGCTCTTGCCAACAAGTATGTTGATTCTTATCTAACGTGCACATCTGCAAAAGAGTTATGGGATGCATTAGATGAGAAGTTTGGTGTTTCTGATGCTGGTAGCGAGCTGTACATCATGGAGCAGTTGTTTGACTATAAGATGGTGGAAAACCGTCCTGTAGTTGAACAGGCTCATGAAATACAGGCACTGGCTAAAGAACTCGAACAATTCCCATGTGTCTTGCCTGACAAGTTCGTGGCCGGCGGTATTATCGCTAAACTGCCACCTTCTTGGACGGATTTTGCTACCACTCTAAAACATAAGAGACAAGAGTTTAGCGTGGCTGAGCTTATTGGTTCTCTTGATGTTGAGGAGAGGGCGAGAGCAAAAGACACTCGTGGAAAAGGAGTTGAGACTTCTAGTGCCAATATGGTACAAAAGAAGAACTCCAATGCATCACATAATAATAAAAAGAAAAACAAGCAACAGAATGCCACGAAGCCCAAGCAGGCAGCCTCGTTCAAAAAGAAGAACAAAGGAGCTGGTTGCTTTGTTTGCGGGAGTACTGATCATTGGGCAAGCGCTTGTCCAGACCGCAAATTTAAGCAAGAGAAAAAACCAGCTCAAGAGAAGAAAACAGTAAACATGGTTGTTAGCGAGACTGCAGAAGGAACATCGGGGTATGGTAATCTTTTACCTACTGTTCTTTCAGTGTGTCAATCCCCTGAGTGGTGGGCTGATACCGGTGCTAATATTCATGTGTGTGCTGATATTTCTTTATTTTCTTCTTATCAGTGCAAAGGGACTGGAGCCTTGCTGATGGGGAACGGATCACATGCGCGTGTTCTTGGTGTTGGTACAGTCATTCTGAAGTTTACTTCGGGAAAGACGGTGCTATTGAAGAACGTGCAGCATGTCCCCTCCATCAAAAAGAATCTAGTTAGTGGCTCTCAATTGTGCCGAGATGGCTACAAAATTGTCTTTGAGTCTAATAAATGTATACTGTCTAAGTATGGAACGTTTGTTGGAAAAGGCTATGACAGCGGAGGCTTGTTCCGCTTATCTTTGCATGATGCGTGTAATAAGTCTGTGAACAATGTTGTTTCGAATGAGTCGTATATTTGGCATTCACGACTTTGTCATATCAATTTTGGTTGTGTCTCGCGGTTAGCAGATTTAAATTTAATCCCGAAATTTGATTTAGTCAAAGGTTCTAAGTGCCAGGTGTGCGTGCAATCTAAGCAACCTCGCAAGCCTCACAAGGCTGCGGAGGCGAGGAATTTGGCACCACTAGACTTAATACATTCCGATTTATGTGAGATGAACGGAATATTGACTAAAGGAGGCAAGCGATATTTTATTACTTTTATCGATGACTCTACTAGATTTTGTTATGTGTATCTCTTAAAATCAAAAGATGAAGCTTTGCATTATTTTAAGACCTACAAAGCTGAAGTTGAAAATCAACTCGAGAGGAAAATTAAACGGTTAAGGTCTGATCGTGGTGGAGAATATTTTTCGGGTGATTTTTCTGATTTTTGTGTGGAACATGGTATTATTCATGAGAGGACACCGCCATACTCACCACAATCCAATGGGGTTGCTGAAAGAAAGAACCGTACTCTAACTGATTTGGTTAACGCCATGTTAGAGACTTCAGGGCTATCTAAGGAATGGTGGGGTGAGGCGATCTTGACGGCGTGTCATGTCCTGAATAAAGTTCCCACAAAGAACAAAGAAATCACACCATTCGAGGAATGGGAAAAGAAGAAATTAAATATCTCCTATTTGCGCACCTGGGGTTGTTTGGCTAAAGTGAATGTGCCAATTAACAAGAAGCGCAAATTAGGACCGAAAACTGTTGATTGTGTTTTCCTTGGGTATGCTTTCCACAGCATTGGATATAGGTTTTTAATTATAAACTCTGGAGTACCGGACATGTTGGTTGGTACAATTATGGAGTCCAGAGATGCTACGTTTTTTGAGGACGAATTTCCCATGAAAGCTACACATGATACGTCTAATGATGAACCAACGATACCCCATGAGCATTTTATTCCGGTAGAACACACTGAGGAATCCCATATACATAATCATGTGGAAAATGACAATGTATCAACTCGAAAGAGTAAGAGACCAAGGATTGCAAAGTCCTTTGGTGATGATTACATTGTATATCTTGTGGATGACACACCAAGTACCATTGAAAAGGCATATTCCTCTCCTGATGCTGACTTTTGGAAGGAAGCAATAAGGAGTGAGATGGATTCTATTATGTCTAATGCAACTTGGGAGGTAGTTGAGCGTCCTTATGGGTGTAAGCCCATTGGAAGTAAATGGGTGTTCAAGAAAAAACTTAGGCCTGATGGTACTATTGAAAGGTACAAGGCGAGGCTTGTAATTAAAGGCTATTCACAGAAGGAAGGTGAGGATTTCTTTGATACTTATTCACCTGTGGCTCGATTGACCACAATTCGTGTGCTACTTTCTTTGGCTGCCTCTCATGGTCTACTCGTCCATCAAATGGATGTTAAGACAGCATTCCTAAATGGAGAGCTAGATGAGGAAATTTACATGGAGCAGCCAGCTGGGTTTGTAGCAAACGGTCAAGAAGGCATGGTGTGTAAATTATTGAAATCTTTATATGGCCTAAAACAAGCACCTAAGCAATGGCATGAAAAGTTCGATAGAACTTTGACATCTGCCGGTTTTGTTGTGAACGAAGCAGACAAGTGTGTATACTATCGGTATGGTGGGGGCGAGGGAGTAATTTTATGCCTATATGTTGATGACATTCTAATCTTGGGGACGAGTCTTGATGTGATTAAAGAGACAAAAGACTTTCTGTCTAATAATTTTGAAATGAAAGATTTGGGAGAAGCTGATGTTATTCTTAACATTAAGCTACTGAGAGAAGGCATTGGTGGGATCACACTTGTGCAATCCCATTATGTCGAAAAGGTTTTGAGTCGCTTTGGTTTTAGCGAATGTGAACCTGCTCCAACGCCTTATGATCCTAGTAAACTATTAAAGAAAAATCGAAGGATAGCTAGGGATCAATTGAGATATTCCCAAATAATTGGTTCACTCATGTACTTAGCTAGCGCTACGAGGCCTGACATCTCATTTGCTGTGAGCAAACTTAGTCGATTTGTTTCAAATCCGGGAGATGATCACTGGCGTGCTCTTGAGAGAGTTTTGCGCTATCTAAAGGGTACTATGAGTTTAGGCATCCATTATACCGGGTACCCAACAGTACTGGAGGGTTATTGTGATGCAAACTGGATATCTGATGCTGATGAGATATATGCCACAAGTGGATACGTGTTTTCACTTGGAGGTGGTGCTGTTTCATGGAAGTCTTGCAAGCAGACCATCTTAACGAGGTCGACTATGGAAGCAGAACTCACAGCATTAGATACCGCTTCAGTTGAGGCTGAGTGGCTTCGTGAACTCCTTATGGATTTACCGGTGGTTGAAAAACCTGTGCCGGCTATTTCCATGAACTGTGATAATCAGACTGTGATAATTAAGATAAACAGTTCTAAGGATAATATGAAGTCGACAAGGCACATAAAGAGGCGTTTGAAATCTGTCAGGAAATTGAGGAACTCCGGAGTAATAGCGTTGGATTATGTCCATACGTCTAAAAATCTGGCAGATCAATTTACTAAGGGGCTATCACGTAGTGTGATAGATAGTGCATCAAGTGAGATGGGCATGAGACCCACCTAAAGTTTATCATAGTGGTAACCTGTTCTATGTGATCGGAGATCCCGTGAATTAGAATGGTGAAACAAGCTAGTGGTAGACTGAGAGGAAAGACCCTTAATAAGGCTCATTTCAGATGCATATCTTTCCTTACTGTAAGGTAGGTTGGTGTTTACACCTTAATATGTTCCAAGTGGCTTTGTGAAGCAAAGATGTTGTCCTACAGAACATCTTTAGAGGAACATACCTATATGGGTTAACTGCTAGTCACAGTTTATGAGATCTGGGTGGTTTCTAGATACCCATGAAAGGCTATGGAGTTTGACTTATATGCTCCAACCAGAGGGGATGCGTTCAGCAATCTAGTACTGGTAAAGAGTTTAGATGAAACTCATTCCACGCAAAACTGCCAATTCAAGGCCTAGTCCATTGTGCAGTTGTGGTCAAGTGTAGTCTAAGTTCTAGGTGGATGTTCAACTTAACAGTCTCCATCGAAACACCAGTATATCAAACGTTTGAGATGATGAGAGCTTTTTAGTGTGACTTAGCATTTGGTGGGGATTGTTGGATTAATGTGGGCTTGGCCCAAATTAATATTCAATAATAGTCAATGCTAATGGCCCACTTTAATGCTATGGTGTACTAATTATTTAGTACCATATTGGAAGTTCAAAGGACAAATCAATCAACTTAAATAGGTGGACCATTGGTGCATCTATTGAGAAGTTGAGAAAAGGATGAAGGACTGCCACACGCGCGCGCGCGCCGCCGCCGCCGCCGGCCGGGCCGGGCCGTGGCCGTGGCCGTGGCTCGTGGCTCGTGGCTCGTGGCTCGTGGTAGATCGGACCTTGGTCCGAATATTCCTTTCAAACGGTTGCGCATTTTGCCTGGAGTGATGACCGTCCGTTTCCTGTCTTATGGCTAGTAACGGACGTCAGTTACTGTCGTCAGTTTCCAGTGGCTAGTAACGGACGTCAGTTTCCAGTGGCTAGTAACGGACGTCAGTTTCCAGTTCTAAATGCGCGACCGTTTCTGTCCGTTGCTCTTCTCCCTCCTTCTGACCGCCTATAAGAATGGAGAGGGGAGGGCTCTTCCAGCTACGCGAATTATCTCACGCAAATTGCAGACAACACATTCCCGTCCCATCTTCTGCGAGCACAGAGAATCATCGACCGCAGAGATACACTTGCACGGGTGTGCGGGCGATCAGATTTTTGGGGAGCGTCTTCGCGACTGCTCGCGTGATCTGCTTCGTCCACAGCTTGCTGTTCTTCTTCCCGGCGACCGTTCGAGGGACTGCACAGCGTACATCTTCCTGCACCGACTTCGTACGGCTACATCGAACAAACACACGAGATGTCTCGTGTGAATGGAGCCACTGATGCCTTGAGCATCGGTCCCTCCGCTGGGTACACTCTGTTCTTCGTATTTGTGCATGTTTCATTGCTGTTTACTGCTTATGCGAGTAGTTATACACACATGCACATACATGTCATCACAAATATCGCACTGTTTTTCTGGATTAAATTAAAACTGAAAATGCCTAACTTTCTAACAGGATGTTTGCTTTAATTTGTTTGATTCTAAAATTCAAAATTTAAAATTTCCAAACGACATCATATATGGATATGATGTATACTAAAGTTGTACTGCTGGACTGATCTACAACTTGGCTAATTAAAGATCCGATCAAACGGCTTAATTCTGCTGTATTCGAGCGAACCAATATAGGCCAACGATGCATCTTGTGGTGCGGCTCCACCACCAACACTATAGACTACAGAGCACAAGGATTACAGAAACGTAAGCGACATGTACAAGTGGCCGCTTAATTTGCACGAATACAAACCTTCAAAAAGAAAAGAAAAGATGTAGAGATATACCCCATCTCCATGCAAGCAGTGAAGCAGATCACGCAGACTGAGTTCCTGGAATCAAGACAAGACGTGCCTGCTCTACCTCTACTGCAGGCGGCGTAGGTGGTCCATGGCCTCCGCGAGCGTGAGCGCGAAGCGTGTGATGTCGAGGCGAACGTCCTGCTTGGTCATGTAGATGTCGTACATGGCAGCCCAGCCGCTGCGGTGCACGGAATCCGGGTCCTTGATCGCCGGGTGGTCGCGCCCCAGCAGCTCCAGCAGCGAGCTCTCCTCCAGGGTGACGTTGTAGCAGAGGTACTTGAGCCCCATGTCCGTGGCCGGCTCGCCGTACTCGATCCTAGCCATCAGGTCCAGCTTCCCCCACGGCACCACCTGGATGAGCACCCCGCCGGGCGGCAGGAACACCTCGTTCGTCATCCCGGCGCCGTGGATGCCCACCATCACGTCGAACGAGTTCACCACCCGCGCCTGCTCGTCCACGGCCGCGTCGAACATCAGCTCCGTCACCACGACGTCGAACCCCGCCGCCTCCGCCGCCCGCGCCATCTCCTCCCCGTTCAGGAACCTCCGGGAGCGCTGCCGCTGGATCAGCATCAGCCGCGGCCTCTTGCCCGGCTCCCGGCTGACCGGCGCGCCGCGTGGGAGCGCGTACGCCTCGCGCAGGAACCTGGTGAAGTCGGGCATGGAGAGGCGCCGCCGCCCCGGCACCCACTCGGGGACGACGCCGAAGTCCTTGTGCAGGCGGAGGCCCACGGTGAGGTGCGGGAAGCACCGGACGTGGGCGTCGCCGTCCAGGTTCACGACGTCGTACCTGGACAGCCGCCGCAGCGCGAGCCTGTACTTGCCCAGCCACCACGGCTGCACCCGGTTGATGACGAGGAACTGGACCTCGCGGCCGTACCGCAGCGACGCGAGGAACAGCGGCAGCAGCACGTCGGCGTGGTCGTGGAAGGCGTTGCCCGAGTACCCGCCGAGCGCGAACACGACGCCTGGGACGTGGTGGGTCACCGTGCACGGCGGGGCGGCCGCCGGGTCCTGCAGCTGCGTCACGTTGAGCCTGTCGACGTTGGCCGCGCTCCGGCGCGAGTACGGCCGGATCTTCCACTCCCGCCGCTCCGACCAGCCCGAGGGCGGCACGATGTCCACCGACCAGGCTTTGCCGTTGACGCGGACGTCGCCATCAACCTCGCAGTAGTCAGACAAGCGCTCCTCCGTGCTGCACACTACCTTGTTGGCCTTCTCTGTTGCACGGCAGGGAAACCAGAAGATTCACAGCGATTAATTCAACACTTTTGTGAAAAAAGGCGTTGGTCTTTAGTCTTCTTGTCATGTTCAAAGCCAGATCTCCGTCACAATTATCGTGAAGTCTATAGCTCCTTCTCAGATTTGCCAAAATTCTTTGATCCGGTTATGCTTTTCTAGGAGAACCGGCTACAGCAAGCAATTTTGATCTTAAAAAAATTATTTGACCAGGCCAGACACCTCCAAAATTTCACTGGCTATTTAGCTACGGTAAATATAAGGTAAATTTTGGATTCTGGATCGGGAGACACGGTTTACTGTCTCCCACACTTTTACTTCGATACAAACAAGCTCAATTCTTTTTTTTTTCCGGTTTACGATAACGACTTTAAACTCTCGGTGTCCGAAATTGAGCATGACGAAAATTCGATTGGGGGGTTAATTACCTGTTTTACTTGGGCCTTGAATCAGCTGTTTATCCGCGATCTGTTGCTCTCCCGTAGTGACAACTGAAGATTAATCGACAACAAGCAAGAATCATCATTAATCATCAGTTGATGGCATGACTACTATGTACAGGTTGTTGTCGACTCCAGTTCCAGTCGTCTCCGTGCTGTAAAAGTGCTCACCTTTTTCACCGGGACCTCCTCCGATCTGCTGTTTATTCGAGAGCCATTGTGCTACCGTAGTGACAACTGCAGGTTACTTAAGCAATAAGAAAACTAGCCAAGAAAATCGGCTACGCCGTGACATTATTGCGAATGGTTCCTTGATTACCGTTGGGGCGGCTGATGGCAGTCTGCTGCGAGACGACGAGGTAGGTGAGGAGCACGAAGAGCACGCCGGCGATGACGCCGACGTTGATGTGGCTCTGCACCAAGCTTTTCATGCTCTTCCCTGGGGAGCTTCACCTAGCACTAGCAGCCGCCTCCTTCTGCCGCTGCTGCGTGCTAGTGGTGGTGGTCGTCGTCTCTCTCTCGGCCGACCTCCAGTACGTGGCTAACCCAGACGGTGGAATAAGCAGGGCTCTCGAGATCCGGGCCGCCGCCATTATTATTTTCCGAACAATGTCTCCGTTATTAAGTTAGTTACTCCTAGTGCTCTGAAGTTTATGGCCTCTGGGTCAACTCGGATGCAGAGCTGTTTCGAAGCTTCATTAATGCGATCTCTGCAAGTGAGTCGTCCTCTCCGTTACAAAATATTTGTACATGTGATCAATCCCAACTGGTGGCAGTTATTGCCTAAGGGTCGCACCCTTTGGGGACCCAGTGTACTACACTATATATACATCTATCTCTGCAATAAAGATTCTATTCCCTGCCATTTGTCTCTTTTCCTTTTGTCTTTCTCCATTTGCCACTGAGCACTGCAAAGGTTTTGCAACACGTTATCAGCACTGTCTCAAGAAGAAATCAGAGAAGGGGAAAGTGGAAGAACACGCTGTTCTTGACAAGAACAGCAAGATCGATCTGCACATCAACAGCAAGGTATGGAACATACCGTTTCCATGCGCATACGCCGTATGCTCGAAGTTCTGCACATTGTTGATGATTCGTTGTTGGAGGCGTGTTGGAACCCAAAAATGACCGTGCGGACGGTCCGGCCCGGAGGCCGGACGGTCCGCGGTCCGGACCGTCCGCGGTGGTGGCGCGGACGGTCCGCGTGTGCGCAGAGTTAGTTAGGTTTCCTAGTTTCTCGCGAGATTTGTTACCTAAAACCGCGGGATTAACTCGGAAATCAGTTGGAAGCGGATCCAGACCTCCCCCTTTATATAGATGAAGGGCTACGACCGATTGAACCCCCAACAATCGATCAAATCCAGTCTATTACTCGTTTTTTACCTTATGCATTAGGAGTAGTTCTAGTCTAGTTCTAGTTTAGCCCTAGTTTAGCCTCTCGATCCCCAAATTCTCCGCCTCTCCTCGACTCTACGTCGATTAGAGGAGTCTAGGTCGGCCTGCCCGAGCCTAGACAACTCCTAGGATCTCTCCTCCCCGACGGGGTCCCTCCCGGAAGCGAGATCCAGGCGCCGCCGGCGATCCTCCGCCGCCCCTGCGCACGCGCGGACCGTCCGGCCCCAGGGCGCGGACCGTCCGGCCGTCAGGCAGGGAACCCGGGCTCCTGTACCAGGTCGCGGACCGTCCGGCCCTGTGCCGCGGACCGTCCGCGCCTAACCAGAGAGCACCTTCGCCTCGCGCCAGGTCGCGGACCGTCCGGCCCTGTGCCGCGGACCGTCCGCGCTTGGCCAGAGAGCACCGCCGCTGGTTCTTTTGAAGTGATTGGCGCCTCCAAAAAGGTGTCAACATACTTTTTGGCGACTCCGCTGGGGACTAGGTGTCTAGATCTGCTAAAAATCGGCCCATAAATGGCCGGTTCTAAGGATCACACCAAGATCTCCACTACCAACATTATCAAGCCGGCCATGGAGGCGCTCCCGGCTGATGACCAAAGGCCCTTTGAAGACCTCGTAATGCGCGATGAGAAGGAGGTGATGCGGCAATGGAACGAACAACGCGACAAGGAAGAGGCGGAACTGCTGCATAAACTCTCCGAACGGCGTAAGGAGGCGGCGGACAAGTACTTGTCACACTTCACGGTAGATCGCCACCAGAAGATCGTCCGTCAAGGGGAGATCGATATGGAATCTCTCCTACCTCCACTTCAGGGTCCCGCTGTAAGTACTCCAGACCTATCTCTTACGACTTTCATGGATCAACGAGGAGATCAGTTAAAGCAATATGTAGATGAATCTATTAAAATGCATTTACGTGCATACGAGAAATCAGCTGCTCCTAACTTTCCATCGCGAGAGTCTAATACAGTGCCACCCGCGTCAAACACATCGGCTATAAATGGGTCACCCTTGACCCAGCCATCAAATGGTATGCCGATGCACGCTTTCGTGTCACCATCACAGCCGCAACCACTAGGCACGCGGCAGGTACTGGACGCGACCGGACCGTCCGAGCATCATCTCAGACAGTCCGGTTATACCGCGAACCGTCCGGCGTATTTCGCCGGACCGTCCGACCAGATGCAGGCCCGCACACAAAACACTCAGGTCGCACCATATATGGCCGGACCATCAGGGTACAACCCTGAACACTTCGGCCCCATCACGGACCGTCCAGTGCATCACGCCGGACCGTCCGGATATGTTGCGGACCGTCCGCCATCTTACACCGGACCGTCCGGATATGGCATGAACCGGCCGACGTATTATGCTGGACAATCTGACTCTACACGAGTCCATGCGCAGACTGCCCAAGTCGCGCCATATATGGCCGATCCGTCCGGGTACAGCCCTGGACCATTCGGCCCGATCGCGGACCGTCCTATTCTTTACGACAGACGGTCTGGGTACGAGACTACCCATGTAGCACCATATACGGCTGGACAATCCGGATATACCTTCGGACCATTTGGCCAGGTCACGGACCATCTGGCCTCTTACGCCGGACCGTCCGGATATGCATACGCAGAGCCGAGAGCTACGCAATACGCGCAGTTCCCGCATTCATCGCAGCAACATTATGGTGCCCCACCAGCAACATATTATAATCATACCATACCACCTCATGGACATAGGGCTGAATACTATTCGGCCACAAGAGAGCCTGAGGGGTATAGGGCAGGAGATGGTGACATTAATAGGACACCTAACACACACCTCAAACATCCCTGGGAGGAAAGCCGACAGAGTAACGTCAGGCAACCTGAAATCTCCACCCACAAACTCAATGGATGGTCGCCAGATATGGCGGAGAGGATCAGAGACGAGGTAGCCGGGATGTTCAGGGACAAACTCGGTGTTAGTGTGTCAGGTACAGGGCAATCGTATCGGAAGCCTTATAGCCACCGATTCGACACCGTGCCATATCCACAGGGCTAGAATACCAGACTTCTCTAAGTTTTCTGGTGAAGGTGGGAAAAGCACACATGAACATATAAGCCAATTCATAGCACACTTGGAGAATTAGCTGATGGGGAAGCCTACCGCGTTCGTTTATTCTCGTTGTCCCTTACTGATACTGCATTTGCATGGTACGCAGCTTTGCCACCAAACTCTATTAACTCTTGGGAAGAATTAGAGCAGAAATTTCATGAACACTTCTTCTCAGGAGAACGTGAGTTAGAATTGGCTGACTTAGCTTCAGTCCGACAGGGGCCTCAAGAATCGGTTAATGACTATATCCGGAGATTCCGGGACACTAGAAACCGATGCTTTCAGATTCATGTCGCAGAAAAACAACTGACAGGGCTAGCTTTCAATGGGTTGCGACCCTACTTAAAAGAAAAATTAGATGGCACCCAATTCTTTTCGCTAGTGCACTTGCACCAGCGGGCTATGACATGTGAAAGCCGAAGTAAGGAAACATCAAAATCGGCTAGCCATAAGATGCGTCTAGTGGGATACGATGACTCGGACGATGAATCCACGGATGTATACACCGCCGAACTGGTTTGGCCAGGGCAGGCTAAACCTTCACCATGTTCTGCTTTACAGTCGATTCGAAAGAATCGACAAGAAGAAGTTAAGTTTACGTTTAATGTTGCCAAATGCGATAAAATATTTGACGAGTTACTGAAAAACGGCAACATTAAATTAACTCATACTATTCCTCCTCCTGATGAATTAAAGAGGCGTGCTTATTGTAAGTGGCATAATTCCTTTTCTCATGCCACCAATGATTGTAATGTTTTTCGTCGACAGATACAATCGGCCATAAATGAGGGTCGATTGGCTTTTCAGGAGATGCAAGTAGACACACAACCCTTTCCTGTTAATACAATAGAACTCACATGCAAAAAGGTCTTGGTTCGGCCCGAAATGGCCGATAAAGGCAAAGGCAAGGGTATCATCATTGGCGATCCCCGCATGTCAGATATATCACAAAAGGAGATTGCTCGGAAGGCTTCGGACGAGGAGGCTAAAAAGTCCGAAGACACTGGGGGGCAGGCACAGTTAATGAACCAAACACATCAGCCTAGCCCGAACATCGTAGATAGTCCGGCACCTACGTGCGGACGATCCGGTGCTCAAACAAACGGTCCGGCTAACTCAGCCGGACAGTCCCCCTATGACCAAAGGCGTCAACCTCTACACAAAGCAAGGAAAAAACGCAAGGTCAAAGCACATATAATCGGCTGATCAAAGCCGATCCTACTTTTGATCAGTTGCTCTCCAAAGATGCTAGCAAAAAGACTGTTCCACGTGATCGGTCAACAAAGAAACCCCGGCCACCTGCTAAAACAAAACGGTTAAACAAAATGGCCCGAAAGGCGACACAACAAGCATCGCCTATTCATTCTATGAGACCAGGGTACTTTCCATCTATTTACTCATCGTCGGTATATTATCCTGTTCAAACATGGAATGACACGATGATGAATCCATGGTACATGTATAGTCCCTTCGTCTATCCAGACTGGGGGGCACCTCCATTCTATTCCTTTTGATCCATTGATCAAATGGTCATGGCCGAGAAAGATACAATCCGAAACGGCCTTTATATTGGTGCTTTATTGAATAATCTCCATATCGAAAAGCCGGTGACTTACATCAGGTTTAGTTCATATGCTTTTGGTTCGTCAACCTTCACCAAAAGGCAGGGGGGCATATGTTGGAACCCAAAAATGACCGTGCGGACGGTCCGGCCCGGAGGCCGGACGGTCCGCGGTCCGGACCGTCCGCGGTGGTGGCGCGGACGGTCCGCGCGTGCACAGAGTTAGTTAGGTTTCCTAGTTTCTCGCGAGATTTGTTACCTAAAACCGCGGGATTAACTCGGAAATCAGTTGGAAGCGGATCCAGACCTCCCCCTTTATATAGATGAAGGGCTACGGCCGATTGAACCCCCAACAATCGATCAAATCCAGTCTATTACTCGTTTTTTACCTTATGCATTAGGAGTAGTTCTAGTCTAGTTCTAGTTTAGCCTCTCGATCCCCAAATTCTCCGCCTCTCCTCGACTCTACGTCGATTAGAGGAGTCTAGGTCGGCCTGCCCGAGCCTAGACAACTCCTAGGATCTCTCCTCCCCGACGGGGTCCCTCCCGGGAGCGAGATCCAGGCGCCGCCGGCGATCCTCCGCCGCCCCTGCGCACGCGCGGACCGTCCGGCCCCAGGGCGCGGACCGTCCGGCCGTCAGGCAGGGAACCCGGGCTCCTGTACCAGGTCGCGGACCGTCCGGCCCTGTGCCGCGGACCGTCCGCGCCTAACCAGAGAGCACCTTCGCCTCGCGCCAGGTCGCGGACCGTCCGGCCCTGTGCCGCGGACCGTCCGCGCTTGGCCAGAGAGCACCGCCGCTGGTTCTTTTGAAGTGATTGGCGCCTCCAAAAAGGTGTCAACAAGGTGTTCACCGCTGGGCAAGCCGCAGCGCTTCCACCGGTGCACGCGATCCCTGAATGCCGTGTGCAAGTGCAAAATGTGCACTTCTGCGTTCTCCATGGATGGACAGCGGTGGTTCCGCTGCCGGTGGTGGAGTGTGGACTCCCCACTGCATCCCCGTCGCCACCGGCGCCGGTGTTTGACGCGGGATCGTCTGCATCGGCCCCCATGGATGTCGACTTGGCGGCACCACCACCGCCTCCGCCCACTGCAGCGGCAGTTGCTCGTCGTTCGCCATCTCCACCTGTGCCTGCGGTCGTCGGGACCATTGCTGCCCGTCGTGGACAGCCCCCGCGTGCCGTCGATGCTCCACGTGGACGCATTATCTTCACTGGCCATCGCCCAAATGGGATGGTCTCGTCTTCCTCCTCTAACGGGAGGGCCTAATGGCCCTCGATTCGGCCGCCGCGTCGGCCGTTTGGGGGGAGGGGGTGGGGAGCAGCGCGGCAAGCCTCGGCGCGGGCGCTGCACTGCGCAGAGGTACGGCATGGCGCTCGACTGCGGCCCCTCCCTGGCGCGCTCTGCGCGGCCCCCACGAGGGCGCTCGGCCGCGGCCCATGGCGGCGCTTCGCTGTCAGCCGGCTCGGCGAGGCCGGACCTGCCCTCGCGCGGGAGCGCTCGGCCCCGGCTCGGCAAGAGGGCCAGCGGGCCCCTACCTCGAGGCAAGGCCGCACACCTCGGCCTTAGGCGCGGCTCCCGAGGGCGCTCGGCGGCGGCCCACCTCGGCGCTCGGTCGGCGCGGCCCCCGCAGCCAGAGCGGCGCGGCGCGGCCCCCGCAGCCAGGCTCGGCGCGGCACCTAGCGGCCCCGGCCAGGGCGGCGCGGCACGGCCCCCGCGGCGGCTCGGCACGGCCACCAGGCGCGCGCTCGGCGCGGGCCCCAGCCAGGCGCTCGGCGTGGGCGCACGAGAGCCCTCAGCCAGCTCGGCGCGGGCCCCACGAGGGACCTCAACGCTCGTCAGGCGCGGGTGCAGAGGAGCGCCAGGCGCTCGGCCCGGCGACGGCGGTTTCGGCTGGGAGTTTTTCTCCCTGGCGGCGGCAGTGACTGCAGGGGGCGGTTAGGGTTAGAAACCCTAGCCGCCCCAATATGATATAGGCTTTTGGGCCTCTGTTGGGCCGCCTGGGCAGGCCAGCCTGGCTGGGCCGGCGTGCAGGCCACCAGGCCGCTGCCTGGCCCGCCTGGCAGGCCGCCTGGGCTACTTTCAGAGGCCCAATATAGCCTGTTTTACCATTTTTAAGTTCTGAATTTCAGTATAAGACTCTGTTTTATATGTAATTTCAGTTCAAAGTTATCTTAGGCGTCTAAATTCGTAATTTAGACTGCATATATTGTAAAGACATATCTGTTTTATTGTACATATAGCAGATTTTAGTTCGTGAATTATTATCTGTTTTACATTAATAATTCACATATCTCTACTTGCTATTATTTACGCATTCATTTATGTTTGCATATAAATATAGCATTTATTAAGTTCAGACTTAATAAAACTCATGCAAAAAAAATGAAATTACATTATTTTGGATCAAGAGCATAGGGAGATAGAGTCCTAAGCATTGGTTGCACTAAATTCTTTTATAGAATTTAGAAGCCCAGAGACCGTGCTTGTGGCAGCATTTAGAATGCCTATCTCTATGAGGTCTACATCTTTCGAGATGACTACCTATACGTGCTATCCAAAATAACAGGATATAGAGTTATTGAATTTTACTTTGATAATTAGTAGAGCATGGGTAGTGGAGACCTAAGCATTGGCTGCGATATGTTCATTCATGAACTTATCTGCCTAGAGACCGTGCTTTCAGGCAGCAAGTTTCTTGCCCACTACTAGGAGATCTACCTCATTAATTTGAGGATTATCTATACAATGCTCACTAGTATTCAAAGTACTTATTCAATTGGAAGGTTTGGAACCTTCAGGAAACTCATATCACATGTAAGAGTTATTGAATTTTACTTTGATAATTAGTAGAGCATAGGTAGTGGAGACCTAAGCATTGGCTGCGATTTGTTCATCCGTGAACTTATCAGCCCAGAGACCGTGCTTTTAGGCAGCAAGTTACTTGCCCACTACTAGATCTACCTCATTAATTTGAGGATTATCTATACTATGCTTACTAAAATTCAAAGTACTTATTCAATGGGAAGGTTTGGAACCTTCAAGGAACTCGTTACATATGTAATTTTAAGAATTTTTGCATATTGAGCTTACAACATCACCATTGTGACTATTAATTTATACGTAAATTAATGGATGTCCATGGTAATGACTGTAGGAACATGTCAACCAAAGAGTTCGAGGAACTCGCCCTTGATGGGCATAACTACCCAACTTGGGCTTCAGATATTGAAATAACTTTTGCTTCTCGTGGGATCATTGATGCAATTGCAGCACCCATCACTGGTACTGATCCAGTGAATGAGGTTAAAAAGAACACAACACTTTTCCTTTTGAGGCTTTATATCCATAAGGACCTTAAGCAAGAGTACCTTATGGAGAGATGCCCTCACAACTTGTGGAAAGCTCTCAAAGAGCGCTATGAACAGCAGAAGGAGCTCATATGGCCGTCAGCCAACCATGAGTGGAACCACCTTCGACTGCAAGATTTTAAATCTGTTGCAGAATATAACCATGCTCTTCATAGCATTTGTTCTAAATTGAAGTTTTGCGAGAAAGAGCCCTCTGAAGCAGACAAGATAGAGAAGACTCTATCTACCATGCTTCCAGAGGACAGGATATTGCATCAGCAGTATCGCTCTAGTAATTTCCAGAAATATTCTCAACTTATGCACACATTGACCCAAGCAGAAAAGCATCATGAGCTTCTTCTAAAGAATGCTCAGCAGCGCCCTCCTGGGTCTGCCCCTCTGCCTGAGGTACATTTCAATGTGCATAAGACTGGGAATAAGAAAGGATTCAAGAAAACTTCAAGAATCCTCCTGGACCTCGCAAATTCAATAAGAACAAATTCCACAAGAAAGGTAAAGGAAAAGGAAAAGGAAATGGCAAGCCTCTACCATCTAAGGGCAATAGAGCTTGCCTTAAATGTGGTACTGAGGGCCATTTTGCTAGGGATTGTACTTGCCCTAAGCACCTTGTTCTTTTGTATCAACAATCCCTAAAGAAGCCAAAGTCTGATAAGCCTGGTTTTGAGGCTCATTTCAATTCTACTGAAGCACCAATTGAGGTTGGAAGTTCTTCACTGGCTTCTGGTGATCTGAAGAACACTCTTGCTAAAGAGCACCTCAATGTGGTTGACAACAAGCCTCCACTTCTATAAGAAGATGAATCTGATGATATGATCATTGAGTATATGTCAAAGGATCCATTTGGAGATTTGGCATAAATCTCTCATGCTTGGAGATTTGATCATGATCACTGTGGCTTGTGTGGTTGTTCTATACTGTCTTTATAATGTTGTTGTAATAAGTAGAGGTATACAATCTCATGTTTTGAGATGTAACACACTCTACAAGACCAGTGTTGGGTCCTGTGTGCAGTGCGAACTCATTGGTTGAGTCGCCATACCATTATTGTAATATGGTTTCGACATTGTGATATTTAATATCATGTTCTGTATAGTACTAAGTTGCATCATAAAATTCTTATTCAGAATTTTCTTTATGTATAGATGCATAATGATGACAACTCGACGGATGAGGAATTATGCCTTGTGGACAGTTGTACCACAAACTCTATACTTAGGGAGATCAAATACTTTCAGACTCTTAAGAAAAGAGATGGGAAAGTTTTGACCATCGCCGGACGCGATGCTGTGATAGTTGGCTCTGGTCGAGCAACTATTACCCTCCCCATGGGTACTGAAATTGTGATCGAGGATGCATTATTGTATCCTGATTCCACACGTACCCTCCTGAGTTTTAGAGATATCCGGCAAAATGGATTTCATATTGAAACCCATGATGAAAATCAAGAAGAGTTTCTCTTCTTGACAAAGCCGAATAAATATGGCAAACGCATATGCGAGAAAACTCCATCACTCACGTCAGGGTTGTACTATACATATATTAAGAGCAATGCACATGTTGCATATAAGGTAATTTTCCAAGATGTTGATGCATTCCAGATTTGGCATGATCGACTTGGTCATCCCGGCATAGGGATGATGAGGAAAATTACAGGCAATTCAATTGGTCATAATTTGCCTACAACAAGTTTTCCCAAATCCAAGGATTTTGTTTGCACCGCATGTGCAACTGGGAAACTTATTTTGAGACCATCATATCTCAAAATTAAAGCTGAACCGCTTAAATTCCTTGAAAGGATTCAAGGAGATATTTGTGGGCCAATTATGCCAACTTCTGGGCCGTTCAGGTATTTCATGGTACTGATTGACACATCTACAAGATGGTCACATGTGTGTTTACTATCAACACGCAACCATGCATTTGCCAAGATAATGTCTCAAATTATCAAGTTAAAGGCAAATTTTCCTGAACATCGGATTAGTTCAATCCGAATGGACAATGCTGCTGAATTCAAATCTCAGGCATTCAATGATTACTGTATGGCGCTGGGGATTCAGGTACAGCACTCGGTACCGTATGTCCACACCCAGAATGGTTTGGCTGAGTCACTAATCAAGAGGATTAAACTCATAGCAAGGCCATTGTTATTGAATTGCAAATTGCCTTCGTCGTGTTGGGGTCATGCAGTCCTGCACGCTGCTGACCTTATACAATTACAACCAACTGCATACCATTCAACATCCCCAATACAAATGGTACGTGGAAATCCTCCAAGTATTTCCCATTTGCGTAAATTTGGATGTTGTGTATACATTCCAATCTCACCACCTCAGAGAACAGCTATGGGCCCACACAGGAAAGTGGGGATCTATGTGGGATTTCTATCTCCGTCGATCATTAAGTATTTAGAACCCTTAACAGGGGATCTATTTACAGCCCGTTTTGCTGACTCTATCTTTGATGAGGAACATTTCCCGGCATTAGGGGGAGAATTCAAGTACCAAAAAGAATGCCAGGAAATAAATTGGAATACTCAATGTGTTCCAGGTTATGATCCACGTACTTCAGAAACTGAACTACAAGTTCAGAAAATTATACATTTGCAAAGACTTGCAAATGAACTGCCAGATGCATTCACTAATTACAAAGGTGTCACTAAATCATTCATTCCTGCTAGGAATGCACCAGAAAGAGTGGAAGTACCGAGTAAGGCCACTCAACTCCTAGAGAGGAGAAGTATGGTGAATAAGCGCAGTTCTGTTGCTAAAAAGCAAAGAACAATAGTGAATGCAAAAGGACACCAAAATGATACAATGTATCATGTGGATTGTGATGATCCACAACCCAGCTCGGATGTGCACATAACCGAGGCTGGGACATCGGAAAATCCTAGACACATCAATTTGGGAAATTCTGATGAGTCTCTAAGGAATGATGAAATTGCCATCAACTATGTTGAGACTGGTGAAACTTATGACAGAAAGGCTACCAATGTCGACATATATTTCTCCGAGCAGATTGCTGAGGACCTTCAAAATGATCTAGATCCTAAGACCATGGCAGAGTGCAGTAAGCGCTCGGATTGGATCAAATGGAAGGCAGCAATCGAAGCGGAGTTAGCCTCGCTTTACAAAAGAGAAGTTTTCTCTGCTGTAATACCTACACCACGTGATATCTTCCCTGTGGGATATAAGTGGGTTTTCATTCGAAAATGAAATGAAAATGGTGAGGTAGTGAGATACAAAGCAAGGCTAGTAGCACAAGGGTTTACGCAAAGACCCGGCGTTGATTTCAACGAAACTTATTCACCAGTCATGAGTGCAATAACATTCCGATATCTAA
This sequence comes from Zea luxurians, assembly GCA_029449295.1. Classification (NCBI taxonomy): domain Eukaryota; kingdom Viridiplantae; phylum Streptophyta; class Magnoliopsida; order Poales; family Poaceae; genus Zea; species Zea luxurians. The sequence continues at coordinate 74,027,476 of JAOPSE010000014.1, forward strand.
TATCATTGGCAGTACAAAATCGTCTATCTTTGCAGTTGATGGACGTAGTGACCGCATATCTCTATGGGTCACTGGATTCTGATATATACATGAAAGTTCCTGATGGAATAGATGTACCGAATCCAAAGGCAAAGCGCAACATGTATTGCGTAAAGTTGCAGAAGTCATTATATGGCTTAAAACAATCGGGCAGAATGTGGTACAACCGATTGAGTGAATTCCTTTTACGTAAGGGATACGCGAAAAATGATGATTGCCCGTGCGTCTTCATCAAAAGATCCAAGGTGGGATTCTGTATCATATCAGTTTATGTTGATGACCTTAACATCATAGGAAATAAACTTGATATTGATGAAGCACGTCATCATTTAACGACGGAATTTGAGATGAAGGATTTGGGTAAAACCAAATTTTGCTTAGGTCTACAACTTGAGCATTTACCTTCTGGAATCCTTGTACATCAAAGTACATATACCCAAAAGGTATTGGAAAAATTCAATATGCATATGTCTTATCCTTCAAAGACTCCTATGGTGGTCAGATCTTTGGATTTAAAGAAAGATCCATTCAGACCACGGGATGATGAAGAACAGATATTGGGACCGGAGTTCCCATATCTCAGTGCTATTGGTGCATTGATGTATCTCGCTAACAATACCCGACCGGATATTGCTTTTGCAGTAAATTTGTTAGCAAGGCACAGTTCTGCCCCAACAAAAAGACACTGGGTTGGCATTAAGAATATTTTCCGATACCTAAATGGCACAAAGGATCTAGGACTCTTTTACAAAAGAAGTAATGATCCTAGTTTAATTGGGTATACAGATGCTGGCTATTTATCTGATCCCCACAATGGCCGATCACAAACAGGATTCGTATTCTTACAAGGTGGAACTGCCATCTCGTGGAAATCGTCTAAGCAGACCTTGGTGACCACGTCCACCAACCATTCTGAAATAATTGCATTATTTGAAGCATCACGTGAATGTGTATGGCTTCGAAGAATGGTGAATCATATACTCACAACTTGTGGTATTGGTTCTCTTGACTCACCAACAATTATCTATGAAGATAATTCAGCTTGTGTTGTTCAGATGGATACAGGTTATATCAAGAGTAATATCAATAAACATATTTCTCCTAAACTGTTTTATCCCCATGAACTTCAGGAAAAGGGGGATATAAACATCTTGCAAACAAAGTCTTGTGATAATCTTGCAGATCTATTCACAAAATCTCTACCATACTCTACATTTCAGAAATGTGTTGAGGGGATTGGTATGAGAAGACTTAAGTGCTTGCAAGGTTCAGGGGGAGTAATTCCCCATGATATATAACCTGTATTGAACCATCATATTACACTCTTTTCTTTGTATGAGTTTTGCCTTGCTAAGGTTTTCTCATTCGAAGTTTTTAACGAGGTAATATCAACAAAGCTATATGCTTCATCATTAATTTTCCCCACAGGGGTTTTTATACATGATGATTACAAGCATATTTTCTTTTGGAGACTCTGTGAGATTATTCTCATTATCCAAAAGACATTGTGTACTCCTTATTTTCCCACAGGGTTTTTGAGGAGATCAAGAATTTTATGACAGATTGCAGATGATCAAATGGATTAGGATTGATCAAGGGGGAGTGTTACAAAATATTTGTACATGTGATCAATCCCAACTGGTGGCAGTTATTGCCTAAGGGTCGCACCCTTTGGGGACCCAGTGTACTACACTATATATACATCTATCTCTGCAATAAAGATTCTATTCCCTGCCATTTGTCTCTTTTCCTTTTGTCTTTCTCTATTTGCCACTGAGCACTGCAAAGGTTTTGCAACACTCTCCACTAAAAATGGATCCTAAACGATAAATTTAATATTTTAAAATAGATATTAATATAATTTAGTAGTAATTTTTAGTTCTGTGGTTAAGCACATTATATAAATAAGGATAAAATTTTGTATAATTTTTTTTGTTTATTGTTTTCTTCGTATAATGAAAACCGGTGAAAAATCATTCAAATTTGAATTAGTATACGTATCCAATTTAGGAAGATATAGGGCTAATTTGATACTAGCGTTTTATAAATCTTTACAAGCTCTATGTTAAAAATATAAATATGAAATTGCAGTGTAGATTTTATATTCTCTTAATTCAAAATCAAAGATATAAGAAATTTAACATCTAAGCTCCCTTTGGAGCACAAGAATATGAAAACACAGGAATAGGAAAAGCATAGGATTAGAGTTGACTATGAATTATAATCCTACATGAAATGAGAACGTAGGAAAAAATTTTCACCTAGCCTTTGGATGCTATGCATGAATTTGAATGGAGTGATAAGAGTTATAGAAAATTTTCAAAAGGTTAGACCTCTTGTTATTTTTCTCCAAAATTTGTATGGTGGAAAGCAATCCATAGGAACTAATGGGATTAAATCCCGTGTTCCAAAGACTCACATAGGAAACTTTTATATCGGGAATGAATCCTTCAAAAACCCTTCATATTTATTTCTTATGTTCCAAAGAGGCCTAAAGAAGTGTCGAGATCCATCTCTACTTTCTACTCTCGTACAGCCTACTGCAGCATGCATGGTCACTGTACTCCACAATGCTCTATTAGTTGTAGCTACGGCAAATATATTGATCAAACTTTCTTAATTTTAATTAGATTCATAAAAAAATATTAACAATATTTATATCTCTAAATAAGGTCATTATGAAAATATAATTAAATATTAATCTAATAATGAAGATTATAAATTCTTTTAATATATTAAGTCAAAATTTAATATATTTGATTTTTCGAGTATTATAGACTTACATTACCTAGAGACCGAGGGAGTGAGGTGTTCGTATGAGCAGCAAGTATAAGACTGGCTCCAGTAAGGTTCGTCAAAGACTCATGTACACTAAATATAGAGGATCAAACAGTCATCTACGCTCTCCAGCAGCGTCCTTTAAACGGTCCTCTAAATTTAGATGACGCTGCTGGATTCTCTATATATAAATTTTTCTAGACAGACATCTATCCATTTGAATACTTTAAATAATCGATTTAGCAAAACTAAAATATGTACAATATATTTGAGAGTATGATAAATAAGTATGTACAAAAAATAAAAAAATGTCTTTAATATAGGTATTTGTGTATAGGGGACATGATTTAGAGAACGTTGTTGGAGAGAAAAAAGATATAGATGATGTAATCTTTTAGAAAAGACTGTAAATAACGGATATAGAGGATAAATATAGAGGACGTCGCAGGAGACAACCTAATATTCCCTCGGTCTGCATTAGAATATTTTCTCCATCCCAAAATAAAGTATTGATTTTATTTCTCTATAAGTTAATGATTTTTAGCTTTAAAATAATATATAAAAAATCTCTATATTATGTCCATAATAAATATCGCTATATTTTTTGTTGAATATTTCTATATAATGAATTTATTTGGAGATATAATTTTACTACTATTTTAGTATAAATGACCTACACGAAATCTAGAATGACAATTATTTTAGAACGAAGCCAGCGAAAATAATTCTAACATAGTACCATATTAAAGTATCTAGAGTTTGATGAAGTATAAATTAAACAAAATATCAATATTATAATATCAAATAAGTATGATTAGACATATTTTCATAATATACTTTTATTTATATATTTAATTAATATTTAGACATATTTACGGAGTGTAATACCCAATTTGTAATTTGTAAAAGATAATATAAAAAGGAGACACAATTTCACTTCATCTATATGTGAGTCTGACCTATATGCATCATCACATATGAACACCATCTGTAAAAAAAATAAGGAGTTAATAAGATAAATGCCACTAAATTATGCATCATACTGGTTTTCATTTTTTGTGTGCATCTTGTGACCATATAAAAACAATCACGTGAAAAGAAATATATCAAAGTTCAAAATAGAATTTAAGGTTTAAATGGAATTCTAGAAATGTGGAGAAAAGAAAAAGATAAAGGATATGAATAAATAAATATCTCTAGAATTAGTACCCCCAATTTCACAAATATAATTTGTAATGAGGGGGCACAACAGTTGATTAAATTGGAATTCAAATGGAATTTGAAAAGGGAGAAAAGAAAATAGAAAAAAAAAAGAGAAAACCAAAACCCCGGTTGGGCCGAGCGCTACCTATCTGGCCCATCAATGGAAGCCATCTGCGCGGCCCACACTCTCCCTTCCATGCGCGCGAGGCCAACTGCCAGCTGGGGCCGCTGGGCAGTCCACTGCGCGCATCGTCACCCACCGCCAAGCGGGCCCGATGCTCCAGAGATATCCCGGTGTGCGTGACCGCTCCACCACTTCCGCGCGGACCCATGTGGTCAGCTCTATCTCCCTCACTGCCATGCCACGCGGAGGACTAACGCCGTGCGCGAAGACTCCGGCGTTCAGTGCGGAACTCCCTTGACCGGCCTGCCCTGCGTACACGCGCGGTGATTCCCGTTGACATGTGGGCCCCGGTGGCAGCCCCACTCACCCACCTCCGCTCCGAGCGCCGCGTCGGGCGGATCTAACAACCCCGCATGCTCCTACGCCGGGAGCTAGTCAACTACCTGGGCGCATGGGCTATAAGCTCGGGCCTCATCATCTCTTGCCTCAGTTCACGGCCCTTCACAACTCGCCAAAGACACAAACCACTGTCGCCTCGGCCTAGGATTTAAAGTAGCCGTCCGCGGAGGGGAGAGCGCCGCCGCCGTCGATTTCAGCATATGCCACTGCTGGACCCTTCCATCATGTGTCCAGTGGAGGCGGGGCACACTTGCCACGGTGACCGAACAGGAAATTGGCGTGAGGATCATCTGTGCCCTAGGAATTCTTCGCTGGAGCTGAGCGTCTCTGAGTTCCTATGCCGCGCCGTGGCCAGCGTCGTAGAGTGCCTATCTGCCGGTATGTGGCCAACCACCTAGTTCATACAGTCGTCCGCATTGTGTAGCACGTTGTCGCGGTCATTTTGGGGGCTCGGTGGGGCATCGGGACCTTGCGCCGGCGACAAACCACCGTGGCGCGCTGGCGGCGCCACCCGGTTTTCACCAGTGAGGGAGATGGATGCGTGGGCCATTGAGTTCGTGGCGAATGGCCATGATTAATCGTAGATAACGATTCGTATAGACGAATCCGATGTGTTGATCATCCCCTGGACGTGTAGGATTGCATCGAGGGATTTTAAATCTAGGCCGTTGGCTGGCCAATGGGTGGCACGGATCAAAGCAAGTATAACCCTGCGCGCGATGTAATCGTGGCCGCTCATTTCGATCCGATGGTCTGAGATCTCGCATACCGCTTCGACCTGCACCTTTTGCAGAGGAACCCTTATACATTTTAGAAAATAACCCGTAGTCCACTCTAGCGGAAACCTGAGTCTATGGGTTTTTTGCGGGGAAGCCCCTACGCTTTCTAGAATTTGAGGCCCAGTCCCGAGATAAAAAAACCAAGGAAATTAATTTTAAAATAGATTTTTAGTATTAAATTAATTGCAAAAACTTGTTTAATTTGTAGAAAATCCATAAATTGGTCTATTCCAGTTCCTAAATTTTTGTAATATTATTGTCTAACCATTACTGCCACTGTTTTGGCATGAAAGACACATTAAAATTTTATCTTTTACTTAAGCTTGTATTAAATACATAAAACATTCAGAAATTCATAACTTAAAATCTATAACGCCAAAATTAATGATTCTTGTCCCTAGGATCTTATTTTAATGTCTAGATTATTATTGTGTATTTTATTTACATGTTTGGTGTGATGTTAATTGTCCCTTTATACTATGTATGTTTGTATTGATGCGAGTAGACGAGCAAGCCGCAGAGGATCTAGGGGTTCAGCTGGTAGAGACTGCTGAGCAGGAGCTCGTTGAAGGCAAGTTGTGCCCTTGATCACTTCCTTTTGACCCAGTCATGTTCTTATTAATCATAATGATCTGCATAGGTTAATTTTGATGGGACCCAATAGGTTACCCTAGATTTTGACTATCCTTATACCTTGTTTCACCACTGGTTTTACTACTAAATTTTTGGGTAGTACATGCTATTGCTTTATGTGGTTTTGGGTATAGAGATTTTCATTACTCATGATTACACTTTTTATTATCTGTTCACTATTTACTGTTCATGATAAGAGCATTATGTTAATGGGAACATGGAGAACCACCTCGGAAAGTAGTGCTACCACAAGGGTTTAATGGGACGCCCTTGGTTGATTAACTAGGAAAGCTTGTGGATGACTACCTTACCCGAAAGGGGCAAGGGCAGTAGGGGAGTGGTCAGTGTAGGGAGGTCCTTGGGTTGATTTTGCTACGATGGCGGTCAGGCAAGGGATTCCTGCACTGGAGCTTCCTATAAACTGTAGCGGGTTTTCTGAAACTAGTGGAACTTTGTAAAGGCCTCGTAGTGGTACCCTGCCTCGCTTCCTTGGTAGAGGTGTATGGGGTCTGATCAACTCTATGGCAAATGGGTAACACGACTTGTAGGTAAAGATGCGCAACCTCTGCAGAGTGTAAAACTGGTATACTAGCCGTGCTCACGGTCATGAGCGGCTCGGACACTCACATGATTAATTTATAGAATTAAATTCAATTTGTCATTTCATTGCATCTGTGATTATTTTATTATTACTTTTACTTATTATTACTAGGGTTTGGTATTTACTTACACTTAGTATCTGCTAATAAAATTTTGACCAACTTATAAAAGCAATGCTCAGCTTCAGCCTTTATTACATTGATTTGCCTTACACTTCACATGAACTTCCACCTTTGGAGAGTTCATGCACATTATTCCCCACAACTTATTGAGCGATGAACATGTGTGAGCTCACTCTTGTTGTCTCATACCCCCCACACCGGAGAAGAGCAGGTGGTCGAAGAGGAGCCGCCTAACACTGAGGCTTTCGACTTGATCTAGGCGGTGTCTCCCAGTCAACTTTGTGGCGCCAGGGAATAATATATAGTTCACTTTATTTTATCATTTATTTTTTTAAGACTTCCGCTATGTAATAAGTACATTTATGATATTTATGACTTTTATCTCTATGCACTCTGTTATTATATGTGTTGTCTTCTCTGGCGCATATATGAGATGCACCCGACTTTGTTCCTTAAAGTCCGGGTGTTACAGAAGTGGTATCAGAGGAAATTTTGACTGTAGGACGAAACCTAGATAGGAATGGACAAAACCCTTACCTACTTACCTTACTCTGATTCATTCTATACTTACCTTATCTTGATCCTGTCTCACCTTTTGCTGTCATACTCTGGTTACTCTTATCTTTTCCACTCTAAGACAAGATGGGTTTCACACCTTGGAATCCTACATTTATGACATTCTTAAGAGATAGGGAACCTAAGACAAAATTAAAACTTATTTCTCTATTTAAAAATGTTGGTTGATTATTCTGATGATAAATGTCTGATCTGCTTCTTTGATTGATTGAAATATTATAGATGGACATCTTAGCATGTACCACCATAAGGTAATGAAATAGATTTAGTAGGTAAAACACCAATCTGCTTAGCTAATAAATCCACCAAAGTAACATGATTCGTAATTACCTGCCTTGTTTACTATTCTCTCTTACCATATGTTTCTAACTTAGATGGTCAATACCAGGAAGGGTGGTGGAATTAATCTACCTCCTAATCGACACACTCGAAGGATATTTAGACAACCCCAACCACAACCAGCAGAGATGGATCCTTCATCGCCTCCACCAGTTAGAGTTGACTCAATGGTTGCAGCTCAGATGAGGATGATACAACAAATGGCAGACACTATGGCAGATATGCATGCGTAGATGCAGCAGGAACGCCAGGAGATGCGCCAAGAACGGGAGGAGATACATCGGGAGCTGCGCCAAGAGCGAGAGGAGATACGCCAAGAGAGAAGGGCGCAACAGAAACAACAACAGCAACAGCAATAGCAGCAAGCACCACTGCCTCCTCCACCACCACCACTAGTTCCACCCCGAGATAAGCACCGGGAGTTCATGAGCCATAAGCCATCGACATTTACTAGTTCTCCTGATCCACTGGACGCAGATGATTGGTTGAAGTCGGTAGAGAAGATGTTGAACATTGCTCAGTGCTCTGACTAGGAGAAGGTTCTATATGCTTCTGGTCGTTTGACAGGTCCCGCTGCTAATTGGTGGGATTCATATACTGCTGCCCACGATGCTGCTAATACTATCACATGGGCGGAGTTTGCTACTCAGTTCAGGAACTACCACATACCGGCTGGACTAATGAAGATTAAGAAGAAAGAATTTCTGTCGCTAAAGCAAAGAAGCATGTCAGTCAGCGAGTATCGCGATAAGTTCATTCAGCTCTCCAGATATGCTCCGGATGAGGTTGCTGAAGATGAGAGGAAGCAGAAGCACTTTATTGAAGGACTCAATGGACCTCTGCAGTATGCTCTTGTGGCACATACATTTCCATCATTTTAGAGGCTGCTTGACAAGGCCCTAGCTATTGAACATAAGCGTGTTCAACTGGGAGAGTTAAAGAGGAAGGCTATTTCACAGGGACAGGATAGCAGCAGTGTTCGTCCTCGCTACGTTCTGCCACAGATTACACCTACTCGTCTAAAAGGAGGGCCACGCCCAGCTTAGTACGCTCCACAGGGGTCTCCACGGACACCTCCCACTAGTCAGGCTGCTCCCGCTGGCACCCCGATGAGGTCTGCAGGACAGAAGACAGACCCTACATGCTTCAAGTGCAATCAGATTGGGCATTATGCTAATGCTTGTCCGGTGGAGAATTCTGGTACACCAGCTAAGAACAAGCAATAGACTCCTGGCAAGGGATACTCTATAGCCAGGGTTAATCAAGTCAGCGCAGATGCTACTCCTGATGGTGCTGACATCGCACTTGGTATGTTTTATATTAATGCAATTCCTACGACAATATTATTTGATTCTGGTGCTACACATTCATTTATGTCTGCTTGTTATGCCAACACAAATGAGATACCACTATAAAATATGAGAAAACCAATGATAGTAATTACACCTAAAAGGCCTGTTGAGGCAAATCACATGACACATAGATTGACATTAACAATTATGGGAAGAGAATTCTGGGCTACTGCTATAATATTAGAGGCAAGCAGTATAGATCTGATCCTTGGTATGTCATGGTTAAGAAAGGCAAAGGCCATTATACAATGTGGTAGAGGTACTGTAGAACTCACCAGCCCTAAAGGAGAAAGATTTCAAGTTCAAATTGCAGTAACCACCTCTTCTAGATGTGCGATGTTCTTTATAGCTGAGGAGTTTGTTGGCGACAACATCCGTGTGGTTAGGGATTTTCCAGATGTCTTCCCAGAGGAGTTACTAGGGATGCCACCAGATAGGGAAGTTGAGTTTGTCATTGATCTCTTACCTGGGACTGCTCCTATTTCTAAGCGGCCATACAGGATGTCCGTAGAGGAATTAAAAGAACTTAAGAAGCAGTTAACGGAGTTACAAGAGGCTAGGTACATTCATCCAAGTTCCTCACCTTGGGGAGCATTGGTACTGTTTGTACAGAAGAAGGATGGGTCACAAAGAATGTGTGTGGATTATAGATCCCTTAATGATGTTACTGTGAAGAACAAATACCCGTTACCCCGTATTGAGGATTTGTTTGATCAAATGAGAGGTGCCAGGGTGTTCTCTAAGATTGATCTCTGATCGGGTTACCATCAAATGAAGATTAGACCATCGGATATCCCCAAGACGGCTTTCTCGACCCGATATGGATTATATGAGTTCACTGTTATGTAATTTGGATTAACTAATGCACCAGCTTATTTTATGAATTTGATGAATAAGGTGTTTATGGAGTATTTGGACAGATTCGTCGTAGTATTCATCGACGATATTTTTATTTATTCCTAGAGTGATAGTGATCATGAGGAACATCTGAGATTGGTGCTACAGAAGCTACAAGATAATCAACTCTACGTCAAGTTCAGTAAAAGCGAGTTATGGATTGACAAGGTGCCATTTCTTGGCCATATCATTTCTAATGGAGGGATATCAGTGGATCCTGCTAAAGTTAAGGAGATAATGGCGTGGAGCGTACCCACTACAGTTACTGAGATCCAGAGTTTCTTGGGACTTGCAGGATATTATCAGAGATTTATTGAAGGATTCTCTAAGATTGCTAAGCCTATGACCTCGCTTTTGGAGAAAAGAAGAGAATTTAAGTGGGACGAGAAATGTCAAGATAGCTTTGATCAATTAAAGACGAGGTTGATGTTGCCCCCAGTGTTGGTTATGCCAGATCTACATAAGGGATTTGACATTTATTGTGATGCATGTGGCCAAGGCTTGGGATGTGTGCTTATGCAAGAATGACACATGATTGCCTACGCGTCTCGTCAGTTGCGCATGAGTTGAACTACCCCACTCATGACTTAGAACTGGCAGTCGTTGTGCATCACTTAAGATTTGGAGACACTACATTATGGGAACCAAGTGCCAAGTGTACACGGATCATAAGAGTTTGAAGTATATATTCACTCAGAAGGATCTCAACCTTAGGCAACGTCGTTGATTGGAGCTTATTAAGGATTATGATTTGGAGATTCACTATCACCCGGGCAAGGCGAATTTGGTTGTAGATGCCTTGAGTCAGAAGGAGCACGTTCATTCCGCTATTGTTGCCCAGCTACCCGATGAGATCGTTGAGGATTTCAGGAGACTCAACCTGGGAATTGTTACACACATTGAAGGAGTTACCATTGAATTGGAACCTACCTTGGAGCAAGAAATTCATAAGGGTCAGGTTGGTGATGCTAAAATTCAAGAGATCAAGGATCTTATTACTGAAGGTAGAGGTCCGGAATTCACGGAGGCTGAGCAAGGCACTGTATGGTTCAAGGATCGAATATGTGTTCCGAAGATTGATAGCCTTCGTGAGACTATATTAAAGGAAGCCCATGATTCTGATTACTCTATCCACCCTGGTAGCACTAAGATGTATTAGGATTTGAAGCAGAAGTATTGGTGGTATGGGCTGAAAAGAGATGTTGCTGCACATGTGGGTAAGTGTGATGTGTGTCAAAGAGTCAAAGCCGAACATCAGAGACCAGCTGGACTATTGCACCCGCTTAAGATACCCGAGTGGAAATGGGAAGAAATAGGCATGGATTTCATTGTTGGACTACCCCACACTCCTGCTAGGTATGACTCTATTTGGGTGATTGTGGATAGATTGACAAAAGTGGTTTATTTCATACCTGTGAGGACTAATTACACGGGAGCCAAGCTAGCAGAATTGTATATGACTCGGATAGTTTGCCTACATGGGGTGCCTAAGAAGATCGTGTCACACCAAAGATCGCAGTTGTCGGGGACCATAATTAGGGGTACCCTCAAGACGCCTAATTCTCAGCTGGTAACCCCCATCAGCATAAAGCTGCAGAGGCCTGATGGGTGCGATTAAGTCAGGGATCAGTCCATACAAGCGACTCGATCACGCCTCGCCCGAGCCTAGCCTCGGGCAAGGGCAGCCGACCCCGAGGTGTTTCCGTCTCGCCCGAGGCCCCCTTTTTACGGCAGACACATCTCCGGCTCACCCGAGGCCTTGCCTTCGCTAAGAAGCAACCCTGACTAAATCGCCGCGCCGACCGACCGAGTCGTAGGGGCATTTAACACAAAGGTAGCCTGACACCTTTATCCTGACGCGCGCCCCCCGGCAGAGTCGAAGTGACCGCCGTCACTTCGCCGCTCCACTGACCGGTCTGACAGAAGGACAGCGCCGCCTGCGCCATTCCGACTGCAGTGCCACTTGACAGAGTGAGACTGGCAGGCAGTCAGGCCTTTCCAAAGGCGCCATAGGAAGCTTCGCCCGACCCAGGGCTCGGACTCGGGCTAAGGCCCCGGAAGACGGCGAACTCCGCTCCGCCCGACCCAGGGCTCGGACTCGGGCTAAGGCCCCGGAAGACGGCGAACTCCGCTCCGCCCGACCCAGGGCTCGGACTCGGGCTAAGGACCCGGAAGACGGCGAACTCCGCTCCGCCCGACCCAGGGCTCGGACTCGGGCTAAGGCCCCGGAAGACGACGAACTCTGCTTCGCCCGACCCAGGGCTCGGACTCGGGCTAGGCCCCAGAGGATGACGAACTCCGCTTCGCCCGACCCCAGGGGTCGGACTCCGCCCTGGCCTCTGCCGAACGACCTCCGCCTCGCCTGACCCAGGAGCTCGGGCGTGGCCTCGGCCACGAAAGACAGACTCGACCTCGGCTTCGGAGGAGCCGCCACGTCGCCCGACCTAGGGCACAAGCCCGCCACGTCAACAGGAAGCGCCATCATCACCCTACCCCGAGCCGACTCGGGCCGCAGAGAACAAGACCGGTGTCCCATCTGGCTAGCTCCGCCAGATAGGCAATGATGGCGCCCCGCTAGCCCCGTGACGACGGCGGCTCTCAGCTCACTTACGGAAGCAGGGGGACATCAGCAAGGACCCAACCGCTCCGACAGCTGTCCCTCCGCCAGGCTCCGTTGCTCCTCCGACAGCCACGACACCACACCAGCTGGGTGCCAAGATCTCTCCGGCTGCCACATTGGCATGTACTTAGGGCGCTAGCTCTCCCTCGCTAGACACGTAGCACTCTGCTACACCCCCATTGTACACCTGGATCCTCTCCTTACGCCTATAAAAGGAAGGACCAGGGCCTTCTTAGAGGAGGTTGGCCGCGCGGGGACGAGGACGGGGCAGGCGCTCTCTTGGGGCCGCTCGCTTCCCTCACCCGCGTGGACGCTTGTAACCCCCTACTGCAAGTGCACCCGACCTGGGCGCGGGACGAACGCGAAGGCCGCGGGACTTCCACCTCTCTCTCGACCCATCTCCGGCCACCTCGCTTTCCCCCCTTCGCGCTCGCCCACGCGCTCGACCCATCTGGGCTGCGGCACGCGGCACACTCACTCGTCGGCTTAGGGACCCCCCGGTCTCGAAACGCCGACAGTTGGCGCGCCAGGTAGGGGCACGCTGCGTGTTGACGAGCGGTTTCCCATCAAGCTCCAGATGGGCAGTCTCCAACGACCTCTCCAACCCAGGACGGTGCTCCGTTTCGGGAGTCTCGAGTTCATGTCTCTCGACGGCAGCTACGACATGATACTCCTTCCACCGCCGCGCGACGACGACAATAGCGGCCGACAGCCCGCCCGCCGGCGGCGGAATCGACGACGTCTTCCCCGCGTGGTGGAAGAACAATATTCGAGCTCGCCCCGTCCTCTCCCCCGCCATCGGAGGAGGAGGCGGGGCAACCAAGGCCGAGCGGGAGGCCGCGCTCCGTCGGCTGTCGAGCGAATCGACGTCCCCAGCGCCCCAACGGAGGGCGCGTCGGGCGTCGACCTCGCGTTTGAGACGAAGGCGAGCGCCGTCCCCCCGCAACACGCCAACCCTGAGCAAGTGGACGACGCCAGCACGCTCGCGGAGGGCCTGCAGGACGTCGCCCTCGTACCCAAGACGACGGCGCAATCAGTCCCCGACGTGACTATGTCGCTCCTCGTCGACCAAAAGGTACCGACTGATTCCCATCCTACGTCATTTCGACTCGGCCTCAACCCGCCTAGCGACCTCGCTTTGGCGGGCGCTCACGTTGAGGCGAGTGCAACCCCTCTGGGGTTTCGTATGCGGTCGCCTTGGGACCGATTGACGGACGTCTCGACCTACGGGCCCTCTGGGTCCGAGGAAGATGACGATCCCAGCGTCTGTTGGGATTTCTCTGGATTTGGCAACCCCAGTGCCATGCGGGACTTTATGACCGCATGTGACTACTGCCTCTCCGACTGTTCCGATGGCAGCCGCAGCCTTGACGACAAGGACTTCGGCCCAAGCCGCGAATGTTTCCACGTCGAGCTAGGGGATCCCTCCGAAGGCAACCATCTCGGCATGCCGGAGGACGGTGATCTCCCTAGGCCGGTGCCTCGCGCCGACATCCCGCGGGAGCTAGCTGTGGTCCCCGTTCCGGCGGGGGGTCATGACCCCCAGCTCGAGCAAGTCCGCGGGGCGCAGGTCAGGCTCGACGAGGGAGCAGGAGCGCTCGAGTCGATCCGCCGGAACGTCGGACAGGTATGGGCGGGCCAACCCCCGGCCGGAGAAATACGTCACCTGCCCCAGGGTTTCCAGCACCGCGTCGCCAACGATGTCAGGGACAGGCCGCCACCCGCATCCAGCGGGGTCGGTCAGAACCTGGCAGCCGTAGCGATGCTCCTCCGCACGATGCCAGAACCATCAACCACCGAGGGTCGGCGAATCCAGGGAGAGCTCAAGAATCTCCTGGAAGGCACTGCGGCCCGGCGGGCCGAGAGCTCTGCCTCCCGAAGACAGGGGTACCCCTCGGAGCCTCATGCCGCGACTTCCCGATTCATGCGGGAAGCCTCGGTCTACACCGGGCGCACGCGCAACACCGCGCCTGCGGCCTCGGGCCACCTCGGCAACGAGCACCATCGTCGCGACCGTCGGGCCCACCTCGATGAAAGGGTGCGCCGAGGCTACCACCCCAGGCGTGGGGGACGCTACGACAGCGGGGAGGATCGGAGTCCCTCGCCCGAACCACCCGGTCCACAGGCTTTCAGCCGGGCCATCCGGCGGGCGCCGTTTCTGGCCCGTTTCCGACCCCCGACTACTATCACAAAGTACTCGGGGGAAACGAGGCCGGAATTGTGGCTCGCAGATTACCGCCTGGCCTGCCAACTGGGCGGAACGGACGACGACAACCTCATCATCCGCAACCTCCCCCTGTTCCTCTCCGACACCGCTCGCGCCTGGTTAGAGCACCTGCCTCCGGGGCAGATCTCCAACTGGGATGATTTGGTCCAAGCCTTCGCCGGCAATTTCCAGGGCATGTACGTGCGCCCCGGGAATTCCTGGGACCTCCGAAGCTGCCGGCAGCAGCCGGGAGAGTCTCTTCGGGACTACATCCGGCGATTCTCGAAGCAGCGCACCGAGCTGCCCAACATCACCGACTCCGATGTCATCGGCGCGTTCCTTGCCGGCACCACCTGCCGAGACCTGGTGAGCAAGTTGGGTCGCAAGACCCCCACCAGGGCGAGCGAGCTGATGGACATCGCCACCAAGTTCGCCTCTGGCCAGGAGGCGGTCGAGGCCATCTTCCGAAAGGACAAGCAGCCCCAGGGCCGCCCGTCGGAAGAGGCACCCGAGGCGTCTACTCCGTGCGGCGCCAAGAAGAAAGGCAAGAAGAAGTCGCAAGCAAAACGCGACGCCGCCGACGCGGACCTTGTCGCCGCCGCCGAGTACAAGAACCCTCGGAAGCCCCCCGGAGGTGCTAACCTCTTCGACAAGATGCTCAAGATGCCGGGCCCCAACGGGGTCATCACCGTCGGCCCCACGTATAAACACGCGTTCGAATGCGACGTGGAGTGCGTGGAGTACGCCGAGGCCCTCGCCGAGTCCGAGGCCCTCATCGCCGACCTGGAAAACCTCTCCATAGAGGTGCCAGACGTGAAGCGACACGCCGGCAATTTCGAGCCAGCGGAGACGGTTAAGGCCGTCCCTCTCGACCCCAGTGGCGACACCTCCAAGCAGATCCGGATCGGTTCTGGGCTCGACCCCAAATAGGAAGCAGTGCTCGTCGACTTTCTCCGTGCAAACGCCGACGTCTTTGCGTGGAGTCCCTCGGACATGCCCGGCATACCGAGGGATGTCGCCGAGCACTCGCTGGATATTCGGGCCGGAGCCCGACCGGTCAGGCAGCCTCTGCGCCGATTCGACGAGGAGAAGAGCAGAGTGATAGGCGAGGAGATCCACAAGCTAATGGCAGCAGGGTTCATCAAAGAGGTATTCCATCCCGAATGGCTTGCCAACCCTGTGCTTGTGAGAAAGAAAGGGGGGAAATGGCGGATGTGTGTAGACTACACTGGTGTCAACAAAGCATGTCCGAAGGTTCCCTACCCTCTACCTCGCATCGATCAAATCGTGGATTCCACTACTGGGTGCGAAACCCTGTCTTTCCTCGATGCCTACTCAGGGTATCATCAAATCAAGATGAAAGAGTCCAACCAGCTCGCGACTTCTTTCATCACGCCCTTCGGCATGTACTGCTATGTCACCATGCCGTTCGGTTTGAGGAACGAGGGTGCGACGTACCAGCGGTGCATGAACCATGTGTTCGGCGAACACATCGGTCGCACGGTCGAGGCCTACGTCGATGACATCGTAGTCAAGACAAGGAAAGCCTCCGACCTCCTCTCCGACCTTGAAGTGACATTCCGGTGTCTCAAGGCAAAGGACGTCAAGCTCAATCCCGAGAAGTGTGTCTTCGGGGTGCCCCGAGGCATGCTCCTGGGGTTCATCGTCTCCGAGCGGGGCATCGAAGCCAACCCGGAGAAGATCGCAGCCATCACCAACATGGGGCCCATCAAGGACTTAAAAGGTGTACAGAGGATCATGGGATGTCTCGCGGCCTTGAGCCATTTCATCCCACGCCTCGGTGAAAGAGGCCTGCCTCTGTACCGCCTCTTAAGGAAGGCCGAGTGCTTCACTTGGACCCCTGAGGCCGAGGAAGCTCTCGGGAACCTGAAGGCGCTCCTCACCAAGGCGCCAATCTTGGTACCCCCAGCTGATGGAGAAGCCCTCTTGGTCTACGTCGCCGCGACCACTCAGGTGGTTAGCGCCGCGATTGTGGTCGAAAGGCAAGAAGAGGGGCATGCATTGCCCGTTCAGAGGCCAGTTTACTTCGTCAGCGAGGTGTTGTCCGAAACCAAGGTCCGCTACCCACAAGTTCAGAAGCTACTGTATGCAGTGATCCTGACGAGGCGAAAGTTGCGACATTACTTCGAGTCTCATCCGGTAACTGTGGTGTCATCCTTCCCCCTGGGGGAGATCATCCAGTGCCGAGAGGCCTCGGGCAGGATCGCAAAGTGGGCGGTGGAAATCATGGGCGAGACAATCTCGTTCGCCCCTCGGAAGGCCATCAAGTCCCAGGTATTGGCGGACTTCGTAGCCGAATGGGTCGACACCCAGCTGCCGACGGCTCCGATCCAACCGGAGCTCTAGACCATGTTTTTCGACGGGTCGCTGATGAAGACGGGAGCCGGCGCGGGCCTGCTCTTCATCTCGCCCCTCGGGAAACACCTACGCTACATGCTGCGCCTCCATTTCCCGGCGTCCAACAATGTGGCTGAGTACGAAGCTCTGATCAACGGGTTGCGAATCGCCATCGAGCTAGGGGTCCGACGCCTCGACGCTCGCGGCGACTCACAGCTCGTCATCGACCAAGTCATGAAGAACTCCCACTGCCGCGACCCGAAGATGGAGGCCTACTGCGATGAGGTTCGACGCCTGGAAGACAAGTTCTACGGGCTCGAGCTTAACCACATCGCCCGGCGCTACAACGAGACTGCGGACGAGCTGGCAAAAATAGCCTCGGGGCGAACGACGGTTCCCCCGGACGTCTTCTCCCGGGATCTGCACCAACCCTCCGTCAAGATCAACGACACGCCCGAGTCCGAGGTACCCTCGGCCCAGCCCGAGGCGTCCTCGGTTCAGCCCGAGGTACCCTCGGCCCCCGAGGGCGAGGCGCTGTGCATCGAGGAGGAGCGGAGCGGGGTCACGCCTGATCGAGATTGGCAGACCCCGTACCTGCAATATCTCCGCCAAGGAGAGCTACCCCTCGACCAAGCCGAGGCTCGGCGGGTAGCGCGACGCGCCAAGTCGTTCGTCTTGCTGGGCGATGAGAAGGAGCTCTACCACCACAGCCCCTCGGGCATCCTCCAGCTATGCATCTCCATCGCCGAAGGTCAGGAACTCCTGCAAGAGATACACTCGGGGGCTTGCGGCCATCATGCAGCGCCTCGAGCCCTCGTCGGGAACGCTTTCCGGCAAGGCTTCTACTGGCCGACGGCGGTGGCTGACGCCACTAGAATTGTCCGCACCTGCGAAGGGTGTCAATTCTATGCGAAGCAGACCCACCTGCCCGCTCAGGCTCTGCAGACGATACCCATCACCTGGTCCTTCGCTGTGTGGGGTCTGGACCTCGTCGGCCCTCTGCAGAAGGCGCCCGGGGGCTACACGCACCTGCTGGTCGCCGTCGACAAATTCTCCAAGTGGATCGAGGTCCAACCCCTGAACAGCATCAGGTCCGAGCAGGCGGTGGCGTTCTTCACCAACATCATCCATCGCTTCGGGGTCCCAAACTCCATCATCACCGACAACGGCACCCAGTTCACCGGCAGAAAATTCTTGGATTTTTGCGAGGATCACCACATCCGGGTGGACTGGGCTGCTGTAGCTCATCCCATGTCGAATGGGCAAGTAGAGCGTGCCAACGGCATGATTCTACAAGGGCTCAAGCCTCGGATTTACAACGACCTCAACAAGTTCGGCAAGCGATGGATGAAGGAACTCCCCTCGGTGGTCTGGAGCCTGAGGACAACGCCGAGCCGAGCCACGGGTTTCACGCCGTTCTTCCTGGTCTACGGGGCCGAGGCCGTCTTGCCCACTGACCTGGAATACGGCTCCCCGAGGACGAGGGCCTACGACGATCAAAGCAACCAAGCTAGCTGAGAAGACTCGCTGGACCAGCTGGAAGAGGCTCGGGACAGGGCCTTACTACACTCGGCGCGGTATCAGCAGTCCCTGCGACGCTACCACGCCCGAGGGGTCCGACCCCGAGACCTCCAGGTGGGCGACCTGGTGCTTCGGCTGCGGCAAGACGCCCGAGGGAGGCACAAGCTCACGCCCCCCTGGGAGGGGCCATTCGTCATCGCCAAAGTTCTGAAGCCCGGAACGTACAAGCTGGCCAACAGTCAAGGCGAGGTCTACGGCAACGCTTGGAACATCCAACAGCTACGTCGCTTCTACCCTTAAGATGTTTCCAAGTTGTTCATATACCTCGCACCCACGCAAAGTTTAGTCAACAAGGAAGGGTCGGCCTCGCCTCGGCAAAGCCCGACCCTCCCTCGGGGGCTAAAAGGGGGGAAACCCCCTCTGCGTCAAAATTTTCCTCGAAAAAAAATCTCTTCTACCAGAATATCCTTCGTGCTTTTTGACTACTTCGAAAAGTGGGTCCTGGAAACGACGGAGTACACGTAAGCAGCCAAGGCTGACCGAGCCGAGGGACTCCTACGCCTCCGGGATACGGATACCTCACTCATCACCTCCCGCGAGAAGCAACTCTAGCTTGCACAAACAACCCTGTTACCGACAAAAAGTCCAGATACTCGAAACAAGAGGAAAAGAGACGCAGCTTTACAACACAGCGAGGGTGTGTGTTCTGGCCTCGACGGCCGCACAAGGCACACGCTACAAGACAATCTGATCCTGCAGGCTCGGGTCTTGACGCTGGAAGGGGGCAGCAACGCCCTCGGCATCGACGGCACCTTCGGCGAGGCCCAACCTAGCCTCGGACGGCGACGCGGTCCGAGGGTCTCCGCTCCGAAGGACGACGTCATCACCACGCCCAGGCAATCGCCCCAGGGACTTCTCCGGGAATCCGGCCCGAGCAGGCGGCTCGGCCGGTCACCCCAGGGGCCTCGGCCAACCATCTTCCGAGGGCGCCAGCCCGGTCCGAAGCCTCGGCTGATCAACTCCGACGTTGATCCTGCCAACGGACAACTCGGCTAGGCTCCGGCCAACCAGGTTTCATTTTCGAGCCAACTCTGCCTCTGTTCATACTGATATCGCTACCCCTGGCCTCGGCTCGTCGAAGAGCGGCCGAGGGGTCTCTTTAACTAAGCTAGAGGAACCTCGGACAGCAAGGCCGACCGAGCCGAGGGACTCCTACGCCTCCGGGATACGGATACCTCACTCGTCACCTTGACACGGGGCGACTCATGCTTGGTGAAGCGGTTCAGATAGTCAACAGGCGAGTCTTAGTGCTCAAAAATGTTGAAAAAAACACGGCTCCGTGCCGAAGTTACATACATGTTCAGGCCCCGAAAGCCGAAATGAACAAAAAACACCGGCATTCGAAGTGCCGTCACAAACGGAACTCCGGTTCCGTCTCCACGGGTATGGACAACCTCCACGCCGGGGAAGCCCGTGGAGCGACAAGCTCTGGGCGAATCACCAGCAAAACGCGGGTCGCCCCCAAGCATCCCGGCAGATCCTCGCAGCCGTCCTCACCGCGAATGCGAGGAAGAGGACGAAATGTTGCATCCTAGCTGGGCAGCAACAGTTCGCCTTCCCCGGCATGGCTGGAGGACGTCTCCGCCGTAGGGCTAAGGGGCGATTGCCACCACCAGAAGCTGGAAGAAGAGGTGGACCGCCGACCCGCGCAGGAGGTGGAGCCCCGGCTCGCCTCGCTCCCCGCCCCGGCGAGGATGACGAACACCCTCAACACTGAGGGCGGGGCCGAGACCACAGCCCGGTTTGCCTCTCCCCATCCAGGAGCTGGAGGTCACCGTCTTGGGTGACCACCAGCGGAGGGGAGCAACCGGGCTGTGTGATGAAAATCCTTGAAGCCGAACGATGGCTGAAAGGTACCAACTCCCACGGAGTTGCGTTCCTCCAACGATGGGGCGAAAAGACGGCGGTTCCCCCATCCGGGGGCTTGAAAGATGGAAAGACACGGTGCATAAGGGAGGAAGAAGGCATGGTCGCCTTGCGAAAGGGGTCGCCCTCCTTTTAAAGGCGACTCTCCCTGCTTGCGCCCCCAACCGTCACGGGCTGAGTCTTCTCCAACACGCTCCAAAGCCCTCCCCTGCGGCGTGGGGGCTGGGTCCCGCATGTCATGCAGACCGGCTCCGAGCAGAAGAAGCCAAACCGCCGCGCGTGGTGCACGCAACCGCCCAGCGGTTACAAGTGACCCCCCACTCTTGCCCAGACCAACGGGCGAAAGGGGTGGGCAGCCATGCAGGCGGCATGCAGCCGCGCCAAGTGGACGCGCTTCTCCGACTCCCGACACACCAGCATGGAGGCCCAGGCCCACGCGTCGCGCGACCGGTGCGCCGGATGCTGCATGCAAGCAACTGTACCACTTACGCCACCACCGCACCTCCTCGATTGCGGAACCAATACCGCGACTCGAGGCGACCCAGCACGCGACCCAGCAGCGCCAGCCTGACGCAGCGGTCAACGCGGTCAAAAGTGGGCCGGCAGTGATGACGGTGGCAGGCGCGCGGGAGCAGCGGTCACGTCGTCAGCCAAGCTCACGTCCCATCCGGAGGCAGCGAGAGAACCCCCTCTCACGGCGTGAAGACAACGCGCCCGTGATCCGTTCCTCGAACGGCTCGCGCACGCGCAACGGCCGCCCTGCCAACTACTCGCCCCGCCGCATTAACTCCGCGGCTGGACAGGCGGCGCTTATGGCAGGAGAAGCGGGCGACGCTTCGCCTTCGCCGAAACAACCGCGCCAAAAAAGGTACGCCGCGTCGTTCGGTTTCGTATCCTTTTTCCTTTTTTCCTCTTTCTCTATCTCTTGCGACAGGGACCAGGAAAGGGGGTACCCCGAAAGGGATCCTTCCCCGCGAAGGAACTAGGCTCCGAGCCTCCTTACTGATCAGGGGTTCGAAGGCTGGCCCCCCGAAGGGTTCAACAGCCGCCTCAGATCGCGTGGGCCCTACACCCACTACTGGTCAGAGGTTCGAAGGCCGGCCCCCCGAAGGGTTCCACGGCCGCCTCAGGCTACTCGGGCTCCGCGCCCATTACTGATCAGGGGTTCGAAGGCTGGCCCCCGAAGGGTTCACAGTCGCCTCAGACACCGAGCGAGGGATGACCAGGGGTACGTTCGATACATAACCAAGGCTCGGGCTGCGCTCCCGAGGTACCTTAGGACATTTCCGAGACCAGCGGGAGCGATTTTGTAACGGAATCCCATCGGAGGGAGGCATCGAGCCCTCGGACCCCGTCGCCAGGGGACCGGGTCCGGCAGATCACCCGCAGGTACTTTTGGGCGTGCCTCTGGGCCCCTAGCCGACCCCCAACGAACGGGGCACGGACGTCCACTCGGATTACCCGCTTGCAGCTCACCGGAGACACCATGTTCGGTGCCCATCGAGGGTAACATGGCGCTCTCCCCCCTCCTCCTTGCGGAAAGGCGACGTAGGGGCGTATGTAAAAAAGCCGAGTCTGTCTCTAATCGCCCTCTCGCCCTGTGCGGAGGCTCGGGGGCTGCTCTCGCAAACCCGGCTCTGGCCGAACCGTTGACAGCGTCAACATACCAGCCCGAGAACTTGGGCCCCGACCGTGCACCCGGGCTACGGCCAGTTCGCATGAGGGAACCACCAGACCGGCCGAAGCATTACGCAAGGCATTAAGACCTCGAAGGAGTGAAACCACTCCTCCGAGGCCTCGGGGGCTACACCCGGCGGGTGCGCTCGCGCGCTTTCACCGGAACAAAATGCAACCGAGAAAGGCTGGTCCCCTTGCAAAAAAATGCGACGAAAGCCTCCAAGCGAGTGCTAACACTCCCTTCGAGGCTCGGGGGCTACTGTCGGGGACCATAATTAGGGGTACCCTCAAGACGCCTAATTCTCAGCTGGTAACCCCCATCAGCATAAAGCTGCAGAGGCCTGATGGGTGCGATTAAGTCAGGGATCAGTCCATACGAGCGACTCGATCACGCCTCGCCCGAGCCTAGCCTCGGGCAAGGGCAGCCGACCCCGAGGTGTTTTCCGTCTCGCCCGAGGCCCCCTTTTTACGGCAGACACATCTCCGGCTCGCCCGAGGCCTTGCCTTCGCTAAGTAGCAACCCTGACTAAATCGCCGCGCCGACCGACCGAGTCGCAGGGGCATTTAACGCAAAGGTAGCCTGACACCTTTATCCTAACGCGCGCCCCCCGGCAGAGTCGAAGTGACCGCCGTCACTTCGCCGCTCCACTGACCGGTCTGACAGAAGGACAGCGCCGCCTGCGCCATTCCGACTGCAGTGCCACTTGACAGAGTGAGACTGACAGGCAGTCAGGCCTTGCCAAAGGCGCCATAGGAAGCTCCGCCCGACCCAGGGCTCGGACTCGGGCTAAGGCCCCGGAAGACGGCGAACTCCGCTCCGCCCGACCCAGGGCTCGGACTCGGGCTAAGGCCCTAGAAGACGGCGAACTCCGCTCCGCCCGACCCAGGGCTCGGACTCGGGCTAAGGCCCCGGAAGACGGCGAACTCCGCTCCGCCCGACCCAGGGCTCGGACTCGAGCTAAGGCCTCGGAAGACGACGAACTCCGCTCCGCCCGATCCAGGGCTCGGACTCGGGCTAGGCCCTAGAGGACGACGAACTCCGCTTCGCCCGACCCTAGGGGTCGGACTCTGCCCTGGCCTCTGCCGAACGACCTCCGCCTCGCCTGACCCAGGAGCTCGGGCGCGGCCTCGGCCACGAAAGATAGACTCGACCTCGGCTTCGGGGGAGCCGCCACGTCGCCCGACCTAGGGCACAAGCCCGCCACGTCAACAGGAAGCGCCATCATCACCCTACCCCGAGCCGACTCGGGCCGCAGAGAACAAGACCGGTGTCCCATCTGGCTAGCTCCGCCAGATAGGCAATGATGGCGCCCCGCTAGCCCCGTGACGACGGCGGCTCTCAGCTCACTTACGGAAGAAGGGGGACGTCAGCAAGGACCCAACCGCTCCGACAGCTGTCCCTCCGCCAGGCTCCGTTGCTCCTCTGACAGCCACGACACCACACGAGCTGGGTGCCAAGATCTCTCCGGCTGCCACATTGGCATGTACTTAGGGCGCTAGCTCTCCCTCGCTAGACACGTAGCACTCTGCTACACCCCCATTGTACACCTGGATCCTCTCCTTACGCCTATAAAAGGAAGGACCAGGGCCTTCTTAGAGGAGGTTGGCCGCGTGGGGACGAGGACGGGGCAGGCGCTCTCTTGGGGCCGCTCGCTTCCCTCACCCGCGTGGACGCTTGTAACCCCCTACTGCAAGCGCACCCGACCTGGGCGCGGGACGAACGCGAAGGCTGCGGGACTTCCACCTCTCTCTCGACCCGTCTCCGGCCACCTCGCTTTCCCCCCTTCGCGCTCGCCCACGCGCTCGACCCATCTGGGCTGGGGCACGCGGCACACTCACTCGTCGGCTTAGGGACCCCCGGTCTCGAAACGCCGACAACAGTTTACTTCTCAGTTTTGGAAGAAGTTGCATGAGAGCTTGTGTCGGGGACCATAATTAGGGGTACCCTCAAGACTCCTAATTCTCAGCTGGTAACCCCCATCAGCATAAAGCTGCTAAGGCCTGATGGGTGCGATTAATTCAGGGATCAGTCCATTCGAGCGACTCGATCACGCCTCGCCCAAGCCTAACCTCGGACAAGGGCAGCCGACCCCGGAGGATTTCCGTCTCGCCCGAGGCCCCCCTCCAACGGTGGACATATTTCCGGCTCGCCTGAGGCCCTGCCTTCGCTAAGAAGCAACCCTGACTAAATCACTGCACCGACCGACCAAGTCGCAGGAGCATTTAATGCAAAGGTGACCTGACACCTTTGTCCTGACGCGCGCCCCCCGGCAGAGCCGAAGTGACCGCCGTCACTTCACCGCTCCACTGACCGGCCTGACAGAAGGACAGCGCCGCCTACGCCACTCCGACCGCAGTGCCGCTTGACAGAGTGAGACTGACAGGCAGTCAGGCCCTGCCAAAGGCACCATAGGAAGCTCCGCCCGACCCAGGGCTCGGACTCGGGCTAAGTCCCGGAAGACGGCGAACTCCGCTCCGCCCGACCCAGGGCTCGGACTCGAGCTAAGTCCCGGAAGACAGCGAACTCCGCTCCGCCCGACCCAGGGCTCGGACTCGGGCTAAGTCCCGGAAGACGGCGAACTCCGCTCCGCCCGACCCAGGGCTCGGACTCGGGCTAAGTCCCAGAAGACGGCGAACTCCGCTCCGCCCGACCCAGGGCTTGGACTCGGGCTAAGTCCCGGAAGACGGTGAACTTCGCTCCGCCCGACCCAGGGCTCGGACTCGGGCTCAGCCCCAGAAGACGACGAACTCCGCTTCGCCCGACCCCAGGGCTCGGATTCCGCCCTGGCCTCTGCCGAACGACCTCCGCCTCGCCCGACCTAGGGGCTCGGACTCGGCCTCGGCCATGGAAGACAGACTCGACCTCGGCTTCGGAGGAGCCTCCACGTCGCCCAACCTAGGGCGCAGGCCGGCCACGTCAACAGGAATCGCCATCATCACCCTACCCCGAGCCGACTCGGGCCGCAGAGAACAAGACCGGTGTCCCATCTGGCTAGCTCCGCTAGATAGGCAATGATGGCGCCCCGCATGCTCTGTGACGACGACGGCTCTCAGCTCTCTTACGGAAGCAGGAGGACGTCAGCAAGGACTCAACCGCTCCGACAGCTGTCCCTCCGCCAGGCTCCGTCGCTCCTCCGACGGCCACTACATCGCACCAGCTGGGTGCCAAAATCTCTCCGGCTACCACATCGGCATGTACTTAGGGCGCTAGCTCTCCCCCGCTAGACATGTAGCACTCTGCTACACCCCCATTGTACACCTGGATCCTCTCCTTACGCCTATAAAAGGAAGGACCAGGGCCCTCTTAGAGAAGGTTGGCCGCGCGGGGACGAGGACGGGACAAGCGCTCTCTTGGGGCCGCTCGCTTCCCTCTCCCGCGTGGATGCTTGTAACCCCCTACTGCAAGCGCACCCGACCTGGGCGCGGGACGAACACGAAGGCCGCGGGATTTCCACCTCTCTCACGCCCATCTCCGGCCACCTCACTTCCCCCCTTCGCGCTCGGCCTCGCGTCGACCCATCTGGGCTGGGGCACGCGGCGACATTCACTCGTCGGCTTAGAGACCCCCCATCTCAAAACGCCGACAGTTGGCGCGCCAGGTAGGGGCCTGCTGCGTGTTGACGAACAGCTTCCCGTCAAGCTCCAGATGGGCAGTCTCCAGCAACCTCTCCAACCCGGGACGATGCTCCGCTTCGGGAGTCTTGAGTTCATGTCCTTCGACGGCAGCTACGACATGATACTCCTTCCACCGCCGCGCGACAACGACAATGGCGGCCGACAGCCCGCCCGCTGGCGGCGGAATCGACGACGTCTTCCCCGCGTGGTGGAAGAACAACATTCGAGCTCGACCCGTCCTCTCCCCCGACAACAGAGGAGGAGGCGGGGCAACCAAGGCCAAGCGGGAGGCCGCGCCTCGTCGGCTGTCGAGCGAGTCGACGTCCCCAGCGCTCCAACGGGGGGCGCGTCGGGCGTCGACCTCGTGTTTGAGACGAAGGCGAGCGCCGTCTCCCCGCGACACGCCAATCCCGAGCAAGTGGACGACGCTAGTGCGCTCGCGGAGAGCTTGCAGGACGTCGCCCTCGTACCTGAGACGACGGTGCAATCAGCCCCCGACGTGACTATGTCGCTGCTCGTCGACCGAAAGGTACCGACCGATTCCCATCCTACGTCATTTGGACTCAGCCTCAACCCGCCTAGCGACCTTGCTTTGGCGGGCGCTCTCGTAGAGGCGAGGTCAAACCCTCTAGGGTTTCGCATGCGGTCGCCTTGGGACCAGCTGACGGACGTCTTGACCTACGGGCCCTCTGGGTCCGAGGAAGATGACGACCCCAACATCTGTTGGGATTTCTCTGGATTTGGCAACCCCAGTGCCATGCGGGACTTCATGACCGCACGTGACTACTGCCTCTCCGACTGTTCCGACGGTAGCCGCAGCCTCGATGACGAGGACTGCGGCCCAAGCCGCGAATGTTTCCACGTCGATCTAGGGGATCCCTCCGAAGGCAACCATCTCGGCATGCCGGAGGGCGGTGATCTCCCTAGGCCGGTGCCCCGCGCTGACATCCTGCGGGAGCTAGCTCTGGTCCCCGTTCTGGCGGGGGGTCATGACCCACAGCTCGAGCAAGTCCGCGGGGCGCAGGCCAGGCTCGACGAGGGAGCAGGAGCGCTTGAGCCGATCCACCGGGACGTCGGGCAGGCATGGGCGGGCCAACCCCCGGCTGGAGAAATACGTCACCTGCCCCAGGGTCTCCCGCTCCGCGTCGCCAACGACGTCAGGGTCAGGCTGCCACCCGCATCCAGTGGGGTCGGTCAGAACCTGGCTGCAGCAGCGATGCTTCTCCGCGCGATGCCGGAGCCATCAACCACCGAGGGTCGGCGAATCCAAGGAGAGCTCAAGAATCTCCTAGAAGGCGCTGCGGTCCGACGGGCCGAGAGCTCTGCCTCCCGAAGGCAAGGATACCCCTCGGAACCTCATGCCGCGACTTCCCGATTCATGCGGGAAGCCTCGGTCTACACCGGGCGCACGCGCAACACTACGCCTGCGGCCCCGGGCCACCTCGGCAACGAGCACCATCACCGCGACCGTCGGGCCCACCTCGACGAGAGGGTGCGCCGAGGCTATCACCCCAGGCGTGGGGGACGCTACGACAGCGGGGAGGATCGGAATCCCTCGCCCGAACCTGAAAGTGCATTCATCCCTTTTGTGAGTTTTGGTGATTTGGATAACAACACATTTAAAGGTCTAACAAGTTTGCTAAGTGTTGAACAGGAAATTCAGTATGATGAACATACTTGAATAGTGTATAATGATTAGTGAACAAAGGTTCAACACGAGGTTAAATAACCAATGAGACAATGCAAATGGATATAATATGATCTCTATATTGGTTTGAATATATGGACAAGACCTGAGAAATCACTACATACATATGACCAGAATAGAGGACAAAGTGATTTAGAGGATTGGACAAGCCAAAGAGAATAAGATATGAGGAATCGTGAATTGGCTTGACCATATTACTATCAGTCCATATATGCTTCTATGAGAATCAAACTAAAGCTTGATTAATCTTAACAGTTATATCTAGAAGACATTCAAGCAAGGTTCACAATATTGAAGAAATGATTCTCTCAATGGATGCTCAATAGGATGTGACTCAAGAATGGCTTGATAGGGTGAAGATAGCAAGGAAAGGGCTTCGAGGAACTAAGCGAAGGTGAAGGCCAAGCGACGGCTTGTAGACCGAGGTACCATGGCTAAGGTGAAGAAGAGAGTACTTGCACTAAGTCGATGAACTAATCAGCTATGAAGAGTTACAACATGTTGATGCATCAGTAAGGTGACTTGAAGCCATGATTTGAACTCATATAAGGTGATATGGTACAAGTCACAGGGTTTGATTTGTGTTTGCTTCAAAAGGTGAGACAAATATGTTTGTGATCCTTATGAAGCAATGCCATGGAGAAATCACACATGAGACACCAATGACTCAAGGAGTTTAATTCATTATATTTTATTTAACTTGAGTATAGGAATCGTCGTACTATAAAGGGGGATCCAAAAAGAAGGTTGGTGTTTGCCAAAGCTCAAACCTCTCTATTCAAAAGCTATTTTTGAAAAGCAAAAATCTCTTTAACGTTCTATGGTTGACCATGGTTAGGTTTGAGAAACCTAGAGTGTTCTTGCTGAAAAGCAGCTGAACTTCTTCAACTGCAGCTGAGCTTTTCAGCTGAGCTGAACTTCAGCTGAGTTGAGCTTCTTCAGCTGCAGCTGAGCTTTTCAGCTGAGTTGAGCTTTCTCAACTTCAGCTGAACTCAACTTCAGCTGTGAACCTCTTTGACCATACACCAGCTGAACTTGCCTCCGGGCAGTTGAGCTGGGGTTTTCTCTCCTAAACTCACTGGTCAAGACCGGTTGAACTGGTCCTGAGGGGCAGTTCAGCTGGTCTCTGACCCCTCTGACCTCTGATCTGCAGTCTGCCAGTCAGACTGACAAACAGGTCGCCAGAGCTGTCAGGGGCGGTTCAACCGGTCTGGTCAACCCTGGTCAGCCTGCAGGTCAGTCTGCCAGTCAGTCTGGCAGTCAGACTGGCAGACAGTCTGCCTGACCTGCCAGGGGCGGTTCAACCGCCCTAGGGGGCGGTTCAACCGGTCTCAAACAAAAAAATCTGCCCAACGGCTAGTTTTGAGCTCCACCTATATATACTACCTCCTACCTCTCTCCCCACAGCAGTGAGCACGATTTGAACTCCATTTCTAACCCAAGAAACACCTCCCTCTCTCTCTCACACATCTCTTGCCTCTCCCATTTCAAATCTTTGGAGAGAAATCTTTGAGTGAGCTTGAGAGCTGCGGTTTTGTGCTTCATCTCTAAATCTCTCTTGCTCTTCTTCTTCATTCGAGCTTTGGTACTACATCGAGTTCTTTGTGGATTCATTACTCTTGGAGCTTCTAGCTCCTAGACGACTAGGTGTCGCTTGTGAGTCTCCAAATCTTGTGGAAGACCACAAGAAAGTTTGTATTACCCGCTCGTTTGAGCAAAGATTAGTGTGTGAGCTTGACCTTTGTGGTCGGCAAAGGGAGGATTAGGGTTGAAAGAGACCCGGCTCTTTGTGTGCGCCTCAACGAGGAAGTAGGGCACCTTGGTGGTGTGACCGAACCTCGGGATAAATCTTGTGTCTCTTGTGTTCTTGCTCATTGTGTTTGTTTGTGTTCTTTGTTCTCTCATCCTTTCGTGGAAGATTTGTTCATATCTTTTTGGTGTGTGGATTTTGAGAAGTGCCCTTCTCAGATCTACTACTTTGAACCCTGTGGATCATTTAGAACATCTCATTTCCAAAGTTAACTGGGTGAATTTCGAGATCAATTCAGTTTTACCCAGTTTGCTTCTAGTTTTTGTAGAAAAAGTTTTAACTTGCCTATTCACCCCCCCTCTAGGCAACTTTCAATTGGTATCGGAGCCTAATCCTCGTTCTAACGCTTAACCGCGTGAGGAAAGATCATGTCGGGGGGACTAAGAAACGAAAGTGCTTCTAAGCTTAAAAAAGTTGAGATTGCCTCGACTTCATCTTTTGTTGCAGATGTTGATCCTAGGGCAATAGATCTTGCCATGAGAATCGCCGAAAGGATGTTCCTCAAAATGAAGGAAGATGAGGCAAAGAACAAAATTGAAGAAGAAAATGATCGATGGAGACCAAACGACGAATCCACCTCTTCACAAGGTTCGTCTTTCAAATCCACTTCTCATATGTGCTTTATGTAACACCCTAAAACTCTATTTTTGGGATCTAGAGAAAATTCATCTCAGGAACTAAATAAAAATGTTTTCTAAGAAAAGATGGGAGAAAAGAATCATCATAAGACTAGAGGTACTTGTTGAATAAACTATATAGATAAAATACTTGTAAAGGAATATATCCAACCTAAAGTAATGTTTATATTGAACCTTACTCTTCACAAAATATAAGTATATATATAATGAATATTTTTGTTCTTCTAAACTTCCTAGCTTTGATCACACATTCAGGATTATTTGTGTATCACATATGTGAAAAAAATACATAGCTAGAAATACTTGTAAAATAGAATAGTAAATATATATATATATACAAATATAATAGCATCTCATGCTGGTTCTTATGATTGTGCATTTAATTGAGTTTGAGATCCAAAACCAAATTTGAGAGTGGATTTGAAAATTAAAATGAGAAATAGAAATGAATAAAAGAAAAAAAAAAGAAAACAATTTTTCCTCCTACTGGGCCGAATTCCTAATCTCTCAGCCCAACACCTACCGGCCAGCCCTCCACACGCGGGGACACCGACGAGTGGGTCCCACTCGTCAGCCCCTAACTTCAACCACGCGTGCGCGCCACAGCTTGTTGTACCGCTGATCGGTAGGCCACCGCTGTCAGTAGCTCCTTCCCCAACTGAACACCGAACCCCTCGCCGCGGAATCACGCCTGTTGCTCGCTGCGATTCTTGGAGTTCGTTCGCCGAGTCCGCTCAGCTCGCCCTTTATAAAACCGGACGCCGCACCTGTGCATCTACCGGCGTAGTCGTGCCGCACAAGAGAGGGTTCAGAGATGGCCGAGGGAGGTAAGAATGGACATCGCCGCGGAACCTCGCCTGGGTTGCCGTTCGGGCCTCGGATCCGTGCTAGGGAGCTTCACCATGCTGCGCGTTGATCATCTGCGGCAAGACTCTGGGCGTGTCGGTCACCGTGGTCAAGAAAGTTCGTCGTCGTCCGTCTTCCTCGGCTGCTGTACCACCGCATACTGTGGCCAGCTCGCCTTGACCACCGATTGGAGGTGAGCCGCTAACCATAGGATTCGCCTAGTTCTCCTCTTCGCGTTGGGGCATCTGGTGTGTGGTTTGGGGGCTCGATTAGCCGTATGGCTCATCGCCGCCATGTCGCCGCCGTGGGGAGAAGGCTCCATCGTGCCGGATGGGCATGGGGTGGACGATGGCTTCCTGGCCCTTCGATTTGGTGTGTGCGGCTGAGATTAGAAGTGACGCAACGATTCAACCAGACCGGTGTGAACCGTGGGATCCGGAACTAGCGGTCGAGATTGGATCGGATGGGTTGGATTAGAATGTGGCTTGCTCGTCTCCTGGCCGTCGATCTTAGTATCGACGATCCCGGTCGCATACCGTTTCATGGAGAGCTTGATCTAATCTCGCGCGTCCAATCTGGATCGTATGGTCCGCGTTGCTTACCGATTCATAAAATTATTTGGATCTAATCTGGGCTCTAGAAACGTGATCGGACGGCTCCGCTCTACCCGTACCCCTTCGGCTTGCGCGTTTTGTAAAAGAAACCCTAGAAAATCTAGGAATTAACCCGCCGTCCTGTGCGGGGGAAGACTGAGTCTTGGGTTTTATTGCGCTTGAGCCCCTGCGTTCCTGTTTAATTGAGGCCCAGTCCAGAAGGTTAAGAAAATCAGATAAATGAAATTAGAAATTGATTTTTTTTATGTGAAAATAAATGCTAGAAGTGTTTAATTCATAGAAAATTCAAATGAACTCCAAATTGATCCATTCCAGTTCCTAAAATTTTGTAATATTATTGTTTATCACCTAGAGCCTCTGTTTTTACATGAAAATAGTAATAAAATTAATCTCTCAATTAATCATATTTCAAGCACATAAAACCTTTGAAAATTCATATCTCAAAATCTATAACTCCAAAATTAATAATCCCTGTTCCTGTGATCTTATTTCAATATGTAGATTATTAATATGTATTTTGCATATATGTTTGGTGTAATGTTAATTTTGCATATACCATGTTTTGCTACGTTTAGCAGTGAGGACACGAGTCACCTGAAGAGCAAGTTGGTACCTAGAACCTCAAGTGCCAGGCAAGTTGTGCCCTTGATCACTTCTTTTTACCTACTCATGTTCTAATTAATCATAATGATCTGCATAGGTTAATTTTGATGGGACCCAATAGGTTACCCTAGTTTGACTATCTTTATACCTTGTTCACCACTGAATCTTTGGGTAGTACTTGCTATCGCTTTATGTGGTTTTGGGTATAGAGATACACATTACTATTCATGATTATACTTTTATTGTCAGTTGTTATTTACTGTTCATGTTAAGATCATTATGTTAATTGGAACATGGAGAACCACCCGGGAAAACAGTGCTACCACAAGGGTTTAATGGGACGCCCTTGGCGATTAATTAGGAAAGCTAGTGGAAGACTACCTTACCCGAAAGGGGCAAGGGCAGTAGGGGAGTGGTCAGTGTAGGGAGGCCCTCGGGAGGATTTTGCTGCGATGGCAGTCCTGCAAGGGATTCCTGTTAGGGAGGCCCTCGGGAGGATTTTGCTGCGATGGCGGTCCTGCAAGGGATTCCTGCATTGGAACTTCCTATAAACTGTAGCGGGTTTTCTGAAGCTAGTGGAACTTTGTAAAGGCCTCGTAGTGTTACCTTGCCTCGCCTCCTCGGTAGAGGTGTATGGGATTGGCCTTCTCTTGGCATATGGGTAACACGACTTGTGGGTAAAGATGCGCAACCTCTGCAGAGTGTAAAACTGGTATACTAGCCGTGCTCACGGTCATGAGCAGCTCGGACACTCACATGATTAATTTATGGAACTAAATTCAATTTGTCATATGCATTGCATCGCAGGTGATGTTGTTACTTTTGTTCTACCATTTAATTGGGTTGGTATTTACTTATACTTAGTAATTGCTAATAAAATTTTGACTAACTTTAAAAGCAATGCTCAGCTCTAACGATCCTCTTTGGTAAGCCTTACACTTCACGTGAGCTCCCACCTTTGGCGAGTTCATGCACATTATTCCCCACAACTTGTTGAGCGATGAACGTATGTGAGCTCACTCTTGCTGTCTCACACCCCCCCACAGGTCAAGAACAGGTACCACAGGATGAGGCGCATGGAGGATGCTGCGATGTGTTCGCGAGAGGTCTAGGCCGTCGTCTCCCAGTCAACTTTGGGTTGCTGGACCGTTGTCTCCTTATAATGTAATTATTTATTTATTTTGTATAGAACTCCTGTTATATAGTAAAGATGTGACATTCGATCCTGTGCCATGATTCATCATATGTGTGAGACTTGGTCCCAGCACACCTGGTGATTATGTTCGCGCCTGGGTCTTGGTGCCCCGAAATCCGGGTGTGACAATTGCTAATGGGAGTGACAGTGAAAGCGAAAGCGAGGATGAGGAGGAGCAAGAAAGTGATAGTGAAGATGAGGATGATCTTCAACAATTCTTCGCTCAGCTAAGCAAGAAACATCGGATGAGCTTGCTCAAACTCATGAAAAGAGCGGAAGAACAAAAAGAAATGCTTCATAAGCAAGAAGACTTCCTCATCAGAAAAATCGAAGACTTAGAGAAGTTGACCAAAGAGCATGAGAAGCTAAAGTGCTCTCATGATGATTTGGTCCAAAGGTATGAAGACATTTCAATTGAGCAAATTAAAGCTATTAATCATTCATCATATATTGCTCAATTAGAAAATAAAAATGCTATGCTCAAGAACACGGTAGAAAAGCTAAACATTGAAAATCTAGCTTTACAAGAAAAACATGATATGCTTGTGTGCTCTCATAATAAATTTATGGATTCACATATCATGTTAGAAATGGCTCATGAGGTTGTGTTAACTAATTTTAAATCATACCAACCTCACATATGCACATGTACTCAAGTAGAAACTATATTATCATGTGCTAACAAATGTTGCTCTCAAGAAAGCCAATCTTCCATTGAGCTAGAAATTTCAGGAATTAATGATATTTCTATCACACAAGAAAATAAAGAGCTCAAGGAAGAAGTTGGAAGGCTAAGAAGGAGCTTAACTATTTTGAAGGGAAAGTGTCATGCTCAACCTTCTCAAGATAACCGTGATAATATGGTGAAAAAGCTTGAGAAGGGGACAACCGTAGCATGCACAAAACCCCTTCAAAAGAATACCAAGCTTTCCAAAAAGGGCATGAGCAAAATTCATGGTAAGAAAATTAATGCTCATACTATTTGCTCTAACAATGTACCTATGTGCTTCAACAAAGAAAGATCAAAGAGAAGCAATAGAAGGTGCTATGGATGCAAGGAGAAGGGTCATGAAATTGATTCATGCCCCCACATGAAGAATCAAGACCTTGCACGATCAAGAAAGATGACCATCAAAAGGGATGAAAGCAAAAGGCAAATGCATTGCAAGGACAAGCATCACATTTGCTACAATTGCCGTGAAAAAGGTCATCTATTCAAGGTTTGTCCAAAGGATAAAACTCCTAAGCCTAACTTGTCAATACATTCAAATATGCTTAGGAGACCCAAATTTGACTCTTGTGCTAGAAAGGTGATGAGTTCACCACATTCTAGGACCAAGGCTATTTGGGTGCCTAAGTCCTTATTGGCTAACCTTGATGGACCCATCCAAAGATGGGTACCAAAATGTACTTGATAAGTTTTGCAGGTACCCACAGATGATATGAAGCTTTGGGGTGCTTGAGCGGTTTAACTCAATTCTTATCTCAAGCTATCAATCTTACATTGGAATAAGGATTAACCTTTGTGGGAATCAAGCAAAAGGCCTACAACCAAGTGATATCCAAAGGATGGTAACAATTAATTCTTAAGTGCACATTGCTTTTAATTAGTATATTCCTTTGTGTCTTTTGTAGCCACATAGGAAAAATGAAGCACTTGAGAATGAACTTAAAAGATTTTACCTTGCTTTGGAAAGGATCTAATTATATGGTAGATTGCAAGTTCATATTTTTATATTGTGACAATCTACATGCTTTAAATTGATTGTATGTATCTTGTGGCATATTTCAAATTAATCATCGTATTATTGCCATGACCTAGACATAAAGAGGGTTATCTCATGTTCTTAAATGAATAGAGTGCTAAGTAAGAAATTCAAATCCTTAAAGCACTTACCAAAAGGGGAATTCTCTATATGACTAGAGTTGTGAGACTAATGTTTTTATCTAAGTGAATTATGTAGTTTCACAACATGAGAATGTGTTTCTAAAATAGAGTGTGTCATTCAATCTATGTGTACATTTTAAAATTTGAAATGAGGTTTATTGTGGAAAATTATTTTAAAATTTTCATTCCAAGCTCAACTGGTCTGACCAGCTGAACTTTCTAGCTCAGCTGGGGAGACCAGCTGAACTTCTGAGTTGAACTTCAGCTCAGCTGCTTTTAACCAGATTTTACCCGGACCATCCTGGTTAAAACCGGTTGAACCGGCATGGTGGACCGGTTGAACCGGTCTCTGCCCGGTCTGACCGCGCAGGCCTGTTCACGCAGGTCTGTCAGCTGCAGCAGTGTCAGACGCGCAGGATTTTTTTTAACCGGTCACATCCTGCTGGGGCGCGTAGCATCTTTTTCTCTTTTGACCGGTCGCAGGTCTGTCAGCTGCACGTTTTTTCTCTGTCGCGCAGCATTTTTTTGTCCGGTCGCTTCTCCACCGCCTTGTCAGCGCGCCAGTAACTTTTTTTTTGGGCTGTCCGGTCAGCAGCTGTGCATGCAGAAACTTTTTTCCTTTGTCCGGTCACTTCCCCTCTGTCTGGGCGCGCAGATTAATTTTTTTTCTTTCTTGCTGCCGCTCAGCAGGTTCTGCGCGCGCCAATTTTTCTGTCCGGTCACTTCCACTCGCTGCGCGCGCGCAGAATCTTTTATTTGGTCACTATCTGGTCTCAGCTTGCATGCAAATGTCAGGGCGCCATGCAGTATCCGTTGTGCTCTAGCGTCCATGCGCGCACAGATTTTTTTTTGTGCTGTCCGGTCAACAGCTGCTGCGCATGCAAATTTTTTTTTCTGTCCGGTCACTTCTCCTCTACTGGGCGCGCGCAGTTTTTTTTGGATGCTTCTGCTCAGCTCGCGCACCATGCTGCAGCCTTTTTCTCTCTGTTCAGTCATTTCTCCATGCATGCGTGTTAGGGGCATCAGCGATTCTTTTTTGTCCAGTCGCTTCCTGCAGCTCCGCGCACAGTTTTTTTTGTCACACTCTACTGCAGTGTGCGCAGCCTTTTTGTTCTTGTGACCAGTCGTTGTCACCCGCGCAGCAAGGAAAATATTTTTTTTGTCTCTTCCGTGCAGAAGTGTGAGGGATGCAGGGCGCGCAGCGCAGTTCTTTTTCTTTTGCCGTCCGGTCTCATCTGCGCAGACACTCGGTCGCAACCTTTTCAGCTTTATTTTTGCAAGATTTTTACTGTTTCATTTGGTATGTGACCAATAATAGTTCCTTTCAAGTGACATTCTTTCAATTGGTAATAATCTATTTTATAAAAAATGTCAATATGAAAGTTAAATTCTTTTTGGCTTAAATATGTAAATTGGTGCATATTATTAATTCACTCATCCATGTGCATTAATTTAAAAGGAATGTAATTTATGCCTTTACGCCTCATAAATGATGATTTGTTTGTCATTCATATATAGATATCATCATTCATTAAATACTTCCTTGTACTACTAATACCTCTTTTTAAAGTGCTTTTCGACTAGTTCTAAAAGGAAAAGGGATAACAAGCTAAAGAAGGAAGTCTCCACAAATGAAGAAAAGAAGAATACTTAGATGACACCATCTCATAAAGTAAGACCTTTCAATTGATATAACAAATGGTACGCTCTACATGGTGGTAAGTATTCTTAGGCATAAGTTAATTCATTGCAAATTTGTCATGCCTTGACCATGATACGTAATGTACTCCCCATGAGACTCTTAACTGAATTGAAAGTGCATGTAGCAAGTCATTCAAATACTTGATGCACATATCTAGTGGGAGAACATTATATATCTTGTGTCGTAGAGAATAAGTTTCCCTTGAGTAAGCTATACTAAGACAATCCAAAATGATAAATTTGTATCTCATTCATATGGATTGTAATCTTTGTTTTCTAAATAGCTACTCTTGATGCAGTTTAAAATTCCCTTATCGTTAAATCTAAAAGTGCATAAGAATTTTTTTTGATATTCATCTCATACATATGCACTAGCATGGATATAATTTTTAAACTGTAAAATGTACAATTAGTGATCCATACTCTCTAAATTTTGGAAACCCATAATTTGATATCTTAGAAATCTACTTGAATCGGTATCCATATGCTTCATATTGAATTGGATCACTAAGTTGTAAATTCCATGCATAACTTGTCTTTATGATATGAATGCTTATGCGACTAACCTTAATAAGCTAGGTGCACCCAAGGTCAAGCTAGGTTCATCATCAAGAAGGCAACACAATGATGTATCAAGAAAAGGAGAAAAGTCTCCTATTCTTAACTCTAGCTTTTATCTATGTGATTAAATATTGACTTGAAACCATGTAAGATGGTTGTCAAGTATATTTGGGTGCCTACACAAAGAGAAAGGTCACAATAAGGATTGTGTGGGTACTCAAGGCTCTTCCTACTAATCTCAAAGGACCCAATTCAAATTGGGTACCAAGATATGAAGCTTAAACTTGTTTTGCAGGATCACACCTTCAATGGATTAAGTTGGGTGCTCGATATTGAATGTATAAATCATATTTGGAGATAGTAGCAAGGATGGTAACAACTGAATCTCAAGTGCATATTATTTTCAAATCTTATCTCTTTTTGACTTGTGTAGTCACTAAGGAAAAAGAAGCACTTGAGGATATACATTAGTTGTTGATTATGAAATAAAGGTCTAATTGGAAGATGAATGAATATTATCATATGGTGAACAATCCAAAATTATGTGATGTATTCTCTCTCTAGTTAATTTGGATTTGATTCTTCTATATTAGACACTCACCATAATATGGATTAAGTCAGCCCTTTAGACTTCATTGAACAACCATGCATATTATCCATGTCATTCAAAATATATTGTGCATGAGGGCTCAAGGGAAATTTAGTCCATATTATGAGGTTTCTCTATTTTAGCAACTTGCTTGCCTTCCACATATAAAGGGTTGCTAAATAAGAAACTAGTGCTTGTGCTACTAATTCCATCTCTTGTGTTGAGTTTATCCATAGAAAATCTATGTTAAGAGATGGTGCTTGTTTTAAATTGGATAAATCACAAGCTTAAAGGATATTATTCAACTAAAGTAAGATGAAGTTGATAAGAGGCCAAGGTATGAAAACTTCCTCTTCCTCAGTTGTTTTAGTATTCTATCCTTAGTGGGATGTACCATAGTATAGGTTAATTTCCTTGCAATATAAAATGTTCAATAGTGCATATAATTTTGACATCAACTATATGTGTGCACTAATTTTAAAGGAATTTAGTCTATCCTTTTGGGTTTCAAGAATGATGGTTCATTTTCATCCACATATAAGGATCATCATTTGTGAAACCCTCTCTTGTGTTTCTAATGCTCTCTTTTCTAAGTGTTTCAACAAGGTCCTTCCAAATTCATTGAAGATGAATTCAAAATCTACAAATATAAGAGTCTTGGTTGTTTCAATCATTGAGTTTCAATTGATATCATATCAAGTATGATCGAACCAAGCAAAGATGAATGAAGTTCAAGATCGCTTGGTTGGATGAAATCATAAAGAGAAAAGAAAACACAGTGAATCAAGAAGGAAGTTGAACTATCATGAAAACCAAATAATGAAGAAGTAGTGACATAATCATATAATATACTTCATTATGAGGTTTGAGGTTCATATTAGCATGCTTTACCCTTCAAGATTTCAATTGATATACTTTCAGTTCTTAAATCTTCAATTGGTTTAATTTTCATCATCTATATAAAGCATGTTATGTTAAGCCAAGATATAGTACAAACATCTCCTTTAACCTCACATTGTTAATGTGCATAAGTGTACTTTGTGTACTCTTGCATGCACAAATTGAGGGAGAGTTTAGCCTATATCTTGTGAGACTAATGATTTCTTTCAAGTTCATGTTGTGTAGTCTCACACCTTGGATAACATCAAATGAGGATGAGTGGTTCCAAGGAAATGATCAAATATTTACCACATGTCACCCCATGGATTAGTTCTATTGGGGAACGATATGTGTTCTCTAGCATAAATTCAATTGTTTCAAATATATTATGCCTTGACCAAGATATATGATGAACTCCTCTAAGAATCTTAATTGAATCAAGTGCATGTTACAAGTAATTCAAGTACTTGATGCATACATTTAGGGGGAGCTCATTCTATATCTTGTGTCCTTAAAGACTAACATTTTCTTTTAGTGAATTTGTGTAGTTCTTTGAAGAGAATGAGTTTCTCTTGATCGTTTAAAGAGGATAAGTTTCTCTTTGAAATGTCAAGCCTATCAAAAGCTAAGATAGAAATTCATGATTATAATGAAGACCATATGGCATGGAACAAAGGTGTGTCACTCCATGAACTATTGTATTACATTTGTGTATCTAGGCTCTTACAAGTTAGTGTATGCATG
Source organism: Zea luxurians (assembly GCA_029449295.1). NCBI lineage: Eukaryota > Viridiplantae > Streptophyta > Magnoliopsida > Poales > Poaceae > Zea > Zea luxurians. The sequence continues at coordinate 74,067,016 of JAOPSE010000014.1, forward strand.
TATATGCAATATCTTAAGTCACATCATAAGGTTGCACTTGAATCTTGGCTTAAAATATTGCATATCATGTCTATTAGTATACCTTTTGATTATGAGTAATTCCTTAAATTGGTACAATTTCACATTTTCATACTTTATTTGTACCAAGGTTCAAATTGTAGGACTTAATCCCCTAGCCTCACAAGTCCAAGTACATAAGCTAAACAAGTAGTCATCACTTGTATGCACACATTTAGGGGGAGAATAGTCTATAATTTGAATCTTTGAGACTAACTTCATTTCCAAGTCTATTATGTGTGTAGTCTCGAATTAGAAAGGAATCTTCGGGCAAAGACAATCGCTTCCACTGCAAATTTTGATGGGTATCAAAGATTCTTTGCTCCAATAAATGTATCTTTTATACATTTCATAAGAGAATGAGTTTCTCTTTTATATGCTATTCCAACGTCATCTAAAATTGGTAAATATGTATCACATCCTTTTGGATTGCAAATGTCTGAAGTAGCATAGCTTATAAATTCTCCTGTCTAGAACTTAATTGATTAAATAGTGCACATGTTTCTTATGTTGCATGATTATGTTCAATTGATACTCCTTTTATGCCAATGGTACTTTAAGTTGCAAATAAGTACTCTCAACAGATATCAATTGAATTCATATATATATATATATATATGTGCACTAAAACTTGAGGAGAACTTAGTGTAATATGCTATTAGTGATCTATTTATCTATCAAATTGTATCAATTGGTGTTTTTCAATTGATATTTTTCATACATGATCACTAGTTGCATAATCCATACTTGTGCAATTTTCATGTTGCCTCTTGTTGTGATAAGAAAATGCTAGGTGACGTCTAGACTCCAGGTATCAAGATTTATCTTTCAGTTAGTATGACAATCTTCATTTGATATCTTGGACCTATGTCACAATTATGCCAACAAGAGCTTACAAATGAATTCTAAATCCAACACAAGTCTGGAAACCCCTTGAAAAGGTAAAACGCAAAGGTACATCACTTATGATACTTATCCATTACCTTTGTGCCATCTAAGGATCCCTTTCATGATAGTGTGTTCACATCTCGCTTAATCATAATTTCTATCCTTTATATTCTTTGTATCCTTTTTGGAGATTTATGACAAAGGGGGAGAAATTGTGCATTAAAGCTTACCTTTAGTCTTATGTAACTAAGTGTTAGAAGACTTTTAAAAAGGGGAGAAATAATTAACAAAAAGGGGAAGTCATAAGAAAAACATAAGATGAAGAAAGTTGATAAGTGCATTCCATGTCATGAGCATCACGTTTATTTTATGACACACTGCACCCTATGAATAGTATGATATAAGTTGTCTATAATTTGACCCAAATATGTGCTTTTGGCATTTGAGTACAAAATTGGTATTTTCTGAAATGCACATATTTAGGGGGAGGAAACTATATCATAGGATTTAAAATCTTATTTATCAAATCTTATGTAAGCTTTAAATGTGTTGTCATTAATCACCAAAAAGGGGGAGATTGAAAGTGCATTCATCCCTTTTGTGAGTTTTGGTGATTTGGATAACAACACATTTAAAGGTCTAACAAGTTTGCTAAGTGTTGAACAGGAAATTCAGTATGATGAACATACTTGAATAGTGTATAATGATCAGTGAACAAAGGTTCAACACGAGGTTAAATAACCAATGAGACAATGCAAATGGATATAATATGATCTCTATATTGGTTTGAATATATGGACAAGACCTGAGAAATCACTACATACATATGACCAGAATAGAGGACAAAGTGATTTAGAGGATTGGTCAAGCCAAAGAGAATAAGATATGAGGAATCGTGAATTGGCTTGACCATATTACTATCAGTCCATATATGCTTCTATGAGAATCAAACTAAAGCTTGATTAATCTTAACAGTTATATCTAGAAGACATTCAAGCAAGGTTCACAATATTGAAGAAATGATTCTCTCAATGGATGCTCAATAGGATGTGACTCAAGAATGGCTTGATAGGGTGAAGATAGCAAGGAAAGGGCTTCGAGGAACTAAGCGAAGGTGAAGGCCAAGCGACGGCTTGTAGACCGAGGTACCATGGCTAAGGTGAAGAAGAGAGTACTTGCACTAAGTCGATGAACTAATCAGCTATGAAGAGTTACAACATGTTGATGCATCAGTAAGGTGACTTGAAGCCATGATTTGAACTCATATAAGGTGATATGGTACAAGTCACAGGGTTTGATTTGTGTTTGCTTCAAAAGGTGAGACAAAGATGTTTGTGATCCTTATGAAGCAATGCCATGGAGAAATCACACATGAGACACCAATGACTCAAGGAGTTTAATTCATTATATTTTATTTAACTTGAGTATAGGAATCGTCGTACTATAAAGGGGGATCCAAAAAGAAGGTTGGTGTTTGCCAAAGCTCAAACCTCTCTATTCAAAAGCTATTTTTGAAAAGCAAAAATCTCTTTAACGTTCTATGGTTGACCATGGTTAGGTTTGAGAAACCTAGAGTGTTCTTGCTGAAAAGCAGCTGAACTTCTTCAACTGCAGCTGAGCTTTTCAGCTGAGCTGAACTTCAGCTGAGTTGAGCTTCTTCAGCTGCAGCTGAGCTTTTCAGCTGAGTTGAGCTTTCTCAACTTCAGCTGAACTCAACTTTAGCTGTGAACCTCTTTGACCATACACCAGCTGAACTTGCCTCCGGGCAGTTGAGCTAGGGTTTTCTCTCCTAAACTCACTGGTCAAGACCGGTTGAACTGGTCCTGAGGGGCAGTTCAGCTGGTCTCTGACCCCTCTGACCTCTGATCTACAGTCTGCCAGTCAGACTGGCAAACAGGTCGCCAGAGCTATCAGGGGCGGTTCAACCGGTCTGGTCAACCCTAGTCAGCCTGCAGGTCAGTCTGCCAGTCAGTCTGGCAGTCAGACTGGCAGACAGTCTGCCTGACCTGCCAGGGGCGGTTCAACCGGTCTCAAACAAAAAAAAATCTGCCCAACGGCTAGTTTTAGCTCCACCTATATATACTACCTCCTACCTCTCTCCCCACAGCAGTGAGCACGATTTGAACTCCATTTCTAACCCAAGAAACACCTCCCTCTCTCTCTCACACATCTCTTGCCTCTCCCATTTCAAATCTTTGGAGAGAAATCTTTGAGTGAGCTTGAGAGCTGCGGTTTTGTGCTTCATCTCTAAATCTCTCTTGCTCTTCTTCTTCATTCGAGCTTTGGTACTACATCGAGTTCTTTGTGGATTCATTACTCTTGGAGCTTCTAGCTCCTAGACGACTAGGTGTCGCTTGTGAGTCTCCAAATCTTGTGGAAGACCACAAGAAAGTTTGTATTACCCGCTCGTTTGAGCAAAGATTAGTGTGTGAGCTTGACCTTTGTGGTCGGCAAAGGGAGGATTAGGGTTGAAAGAGACCCGGCTCTTTGTGGGCGCCTCAACGAGGAAGTAGGGCACCTTGGTGGTGTGACCGAACCTCAGGATAAATCTTGTGTCTCTTGTGTTCTTGCTCATTGTGTTTGTTTGTGTTCTTTGTTCTCTCATCCTTTCGTGGAAGATTTGTTCATATCTTTTTGGTGTGTGGATTTTGAGAAGTGCCCTTCTCAGATCTACTACTTTGAACCCTGTGGATCATTTAGAACATCTCATTTCCAAAGTTAACTGGGTGAATTTCGAGATCAATTCAGTTTTACCCAGTTTGCTTCTAGTTTTTGTAGAAAAAGTTTTAACTTGCCTATTCACCCCCCTCTAGGCAACTTTCAGAACCACCCGGTCCGCAGGCCTTCAGCCGGGCCATCCGGCGGGCACCGTTCACGACCCGGTTCCGACCCCCGACTACTATCACAAAGTACTCGGGGGAAACGAGACCGGAATTGTGGCTCGCGGACTACCGCCTGGCCTGCCAGCTGGGTGGAACGGACGACGACAACCTCATCATCCGCAACCTCCCCCTGTTCCTCTCCGACACCGCTCGCGCCTGGTTGGAGCACCTGCCTCCGGGGCAGATCTCCAACTGGGATGACCTGGTCCAAGCCTTCGCCGGCAATTTCCAGGGCACGTATGTGCGCCCCGGGAATTCCTGGGACCTCTGAAGCTGCCGGCAGCAGCCGGGAGAGCCTCTCCGGGACTACATCCGGCGATTCTCGAAGCAGCGCACCGAGCTGCCCAACATCACCGACTCGGATGTCATCGGCGCGTTCCTTGCCGGCACCACCTGCCGCGACCTGGTGAGCAAGTTGGGTCGCAAGACCCCCACCAGGGCGAGCGAGCTAATGGACATCGCCACCAAGTTCGCCTCTGGCCAGGAGGCGATCGAGGCTATCTTCCGAAAGGACAAGCAGCCCCAGGGCCACCCACCGGAAGATGCTCCCGAGGCGTCTACTCAGCGTGGCGCCAAGAAGAAAGGCAAGAAGAAGTCGCAAGCGAAACGCGACGCCGCCGACGCGGACCTTGTCGCCGCCGCCGAGCACAAGAACCCTCGGAAGCCCCCCGGAGGTGCCAACCTCTTCGACAAGATGCTCAAGGAGCCGTGCCCCTATCATCAGGGGCCCGTCAAGCACACCCTTGAGGAGTGCGTCATGCTTCGGCGCCACTTCCACAGGGCCGGGCCACCCGCGGAGGGTGGCAGGGCCCGCGACGATGACAAGAAGGAAGATTACCAAGCAGGAGAATTCCCCGAGGTCCGCGACTGCTTCATGATCTACGGTGGGCAAGCGGCGAATGCCTCGGCTCGGCACCGCAAGCAAGAGCGCCGGGAGGTCTGCTCGGTCAAGGTGGCGGCGCCGGTCTATCTAGACTGGTCCGACAAGCCCATCACCTTCGACCAAGCTGATCACCCCGACCACGTGCCGAGCCCGGGGAAATACCCGCTCGTCGTCGACCCCGTCATCGGCGACGTCAGGCTCACCAAGGTCCTTATGGACGGGGGCAGCAGCCTCAACATCATCTACGCCGAGACCATCAGGCTCCTGCGCGTCGATCTATCCTCCGTCCGAGCAGGTGCTGCGCCCTTCCACGGGATCATTCCCGGGAAGCGCGTCCAGCCCCTCGGACGACTCGACCTTCCTGTCTGCTTCGGAACGCCCTCCAACTTCCAAAGGGAGACTCTGACGTTCGAGGTGGTCGGGTTCCGAGGAACCTACCATGCGGTACTGGGGAGGCCATGCTACGCGAAGTTCATGGCCGTCCCCAACTACACCTACCTGAAGCTCAAGATGCCGGGCCCCAACGGGGTCATCACCATCGGCCCCACGTACAAACACGCGTTCGAATGCGACGTGGAGTGCGTGGAGTACGCCGAGGCCCTCGCCGAGTCCGAGGCCCTCATCGCCGACCTGGAAAGCCTCTCCAAAGAGGTGCCAGGCGTGAAGCATCATGTCGGCAACTTCGAGCCAGTGGAGACGGTTAAGGCCGTCCCCCTCGACCCCAGTGGCAACGCCTCCAAGCAGATCCGGATCGGTTCCGGGCTCGACCCCAAATAGGAAACAGTGCTCGTTGACTTTCTCCGCGCGAACGCCGACGTCTTCGCGTGGAGTCCCTCGGACATGCCCGGCATACCGAGGGATGTCGCCGAGCACTCTCTGGATATTCGGGCCGGAGCCCGACCCGTCAAGCAGCCTCTGCGCCGATTCGACGAGGAGAAGCACAGAGCAATAGGCAAGGAGATCCACAAGCTAATGGCAGCCGGGTTCATCAAAGAGGTATTTCATCCCGAATGGCTTGCCAACCCTGTGCTTGTGAGAAAGAAAGGGGGGAAATGGCGGATGTGTGTAGACTACACTGGTCTCAACAAAGCATGTCCGAAGGTTCCCTACCCTCTGCCTCGCATCGATCAAATCGTGGATTCCACTGCTGGGTGCGAAGCCCTGTCTTTCCTCGACGCCTACTCAGGGTATCACCAAATCAGGATGAAAGAGTCCGACCAGCTCGCGACTTCTTTCATCATGCCCTTCGGCATGTACTGCTATGTCACCATGTCGTTCGGTTTGAGGAATGCGGACACGACGTACCAGCGGTGCATGAACCATGTGTTCGGCGAACACATCGGTCGCACGGTCGAGGCCTACGTCGATGACATCGTAGTCAAGACGAGGAAAGCTTCCGACCTCCTCTCCGACCTTGAAGTGACATTCCGATGTCTCAAGGCGAAAGGCGTCAAGCTCAATCCCGAGAAGTGTGTCTTCGGGGTGCCCCGGGGCATGCTCTTGGGGTTCATCGTCTCTGAGCGAGGCATCGAAGCCAACCCGGAGAAGATCGCAGCCATCACCAGCATGGGTCCCATCAAGGACTTAAAGGGCGTACAGAGGGTCATGGGATGTCTCGTGGCTCTGAGCCGCTTCATCTCATGCCTCGGCGAAAGAGGCCTGCCTCTGTACCGCCTCTTAAGGAAGGCCGAGCGCTTCACTTGGACCCCTGAGGCCGAGGAAGCTCTCGGGAACCTGAAGGCGCTCCTCACAAAGGCGCCTATCTTGGTGCCCCCAGCTGACGGAGAAGCCCTCTTGGTCTACGTCGCCGCGACCACCCAGGTGGTTAGCGCCGCGATTGTGGTCGAGAGGCAAGAAGAGGGGCATGCATTGCCCGTTCAGAGGCCAGTTTACTTCATCAGCGAGGTACTGTCCGAAACCAAGATCCGCTACCCACAAGTTCAGAAGCTGCTGTATGCAGTGATCCTGACGCGGCGGAAGTTGCGACACTACTTCGAGTCTCATCCGGTAACTGTGGTGTCATCCTTCCCCCTGGGGGAGATCATCCAGTGCCGAGAGGCCTCGGGCAGGATTGCAAAGTGGGCAGTGGAAATCATGGGCGAGACAATCTCGTTCGCCCCTCGGAAGGCCATCAAGTCCTAGGTCTTGGCGGACTTCGTAGCCGAATGGGTCGACACCCAGCTATCGACGGCTCCGATCCAACCAGAGCTCTGGACCATGTTTTTCGACGGGTCGCTAATGAAGACGGGAGCCGGCGCGGGCCTACTCTTCATCTCGCCCCTCGGGAAACACCTACGCTATGTGCTATGCCTCCACTTCCCGGCGTCCAACAATGTGGCTGAGTATGAGGCTCTGGTCAACGGGTTGCGGATCGCCATCGAGCTAGGGGTCAGACGCCTCGACGCTCGCGGTGACTCGCAGCTCATCATCGACCAAGTCATGAAGAACTCCCACTGCCGCGACCCAAAGATGGAGGCCTACTGCGATGAGGTTCGGCGCCTGGAAGACAAGTTCTACGGGCTCGAGCTTAACCACATCGCTCGGCGCTACAACGAGACTGCGGATGAGCTGGCAAAAATAGCCTCGGGGCGGACAACGGTTCCCCCGGACGTCTTCTCCTGGGATCTGCATCAACCCTCCGTCAAGATCGACGACGCGCCCGAGCCTGAGGCGCCCTCGGTCCAGCCCGAGGTGCCCTCGGCACAGCCGGAGGCACCCTCAGCTCGGCCCGAGGCGGCCTCGGTTCAACCCGAGGTACCCTCGGCCTCCGAGGGTGAGGCACTGCGCATCGAGGAGAAGCGGAGCAGGGCCACGCCTGATCGAAATTGGCAGACCCCATACCTGCAATATCTTCGCCAAGGAGAGCTACCCCTCGACCGAGCCGAGGCTCGGCGGGTAGCGCGACGCGCCAAGTCGTTCGTCTTGCTGGGCGATGAGAAGGAGCTCTACCACCGCAGCCCCTCGGGCATCCTCCAGCGATGCATCTCCGTCGCCGAAGGTCAGGAACTCCTACAAGAGATACACTCGGGGGCTTGCGGCCATCACGCAGCGCCTCGAGCCCTTGTCGGGAATGCTTTCCGGCAAGGCTTCTACTGGCCAACGGCGGTGGCTGATGCCACTAGAATTGTCCGCACCTGCGAAGGGTGTCAATTCTACGCGAAGCAAACCCACCTGCCCGCTCAGGCTCTGCAGACGATATCCATCACCTGGCCCTTTGCTGTGTGGGGGCTGGACCTCGTCGGCCCCTTGCAGAAGGCGCCCGGGGGCTACACGCACCTGCTGGTCGCCATCGACAAATTCTCCAAGTGGGTCGAGGTCCGACCTCTGAACTGCATCAGGTCCGAGCAGGCGGTGACGTTCTTCACCAACATCATCCATCGCTTCGGGGTCCCGAACTCCATCATCACCGACAACGGTACCCAGTTCACCGGTAGAAAATTCTTGGACTTCTGCGAGGATCACCACATCCGGGTGGACTGGGCCGCCGTGGCTCATCCCATGTCGAATGGGCAAGTAGAGCGTGCCAACGGCATGATTCTACAAGGGCTCAAGCCTCGGATTTACAACGACCTCAACAAGTTCGGCAAGCGATGGATGAAGGAACTCCCCTCGGTGGTCTGGAGCCTGAGGACAATGCCGAGCCGGGCCACGGGTTTCACGCCGTTCTTTCTGGTCTACGGGGCCGAGGCCGTCTTGCCCACTTACTTGGAGTACGGCTCCCCGAGGACGAGGGCCTACAGCGATCAAAGCAACCAAGCTAGCCGAGAAGACTCGCTGGACCAGCTGGAAGAGGCTCGGGACAAGGCCTTGCTACACTCGGCGCGGTACCAGCAGTCCCTGCGACGCTACCACGCCCGAGGGGTCAGGCCCCGAGACTTCCAGGTGGGCGACCTGGTGCTTCGGCTGCGGCAAGACGCCCGAGGGAGGCACAAGCTCACGCCCCCCTGGGAGGGGCCATTCGTCATCGCCAAAGTTCTGAAGCCCGGAACGTACAAGCTGGCCAACAGTCAAGGCGAGGTCTACGACAACGCTTGGAACATCCAACAGCTACGTCGCTTCTACCCTTAAGATGTTTTCAAGTTGTTCATATACCTCGCACCCACGCAAAGTTTAGTCATCAAGGAAGGGTCGGCCTCGCCTCGGCAAAGCCCGACCCTCCCTCGGGGGCTAAAAGGGGGGGGACCCCTCTGCGTTGAAATTTTCCTCGAAAAAAGATCTCTTCTGCCAGAATATCTTTCGTGCTTTCTGACTACTTCGAAAAGTGGACCCTGAAAACGACGAAGTACACGTAAGCAGCCAAGGCTGACCGAGCCGAGGGACTCCTACACCTCCGGGATACGGATACCTCACTCATCACCTTCTGCGGTAAGTAACTCGCGTTCGGATAAAGTGATTCCGCGGACCGAACAAGTCTTCACGTTCGGAAGCTCTTCTGCCGAAGCGATCCTTCGAGCCTTCTCGACTGAGTCGGTGACAGGGCCTCATGGATGGGTGAAAGTGCGCGTAAGCGGCAAGGCCGACCGAGCCGAGGGACTCCCATGCCTCCGGGATACGGATACCTCACTCATCACCTTCCGCGAGAAGCAACTCTCGCTCGCACAAACATCCCTGTTACCGACAAAAAAGTCTAGATACTCGAAACAAGAGGAAAGGAGACGCAGCTTTACAACACAGCGAGGGTGTGTATATTCTGGCCTCGGCGGCCGCAGAAGGCACACGCTACAAGACACTCTGATCCTGCAGGCTCGGGTCTTGACGCTGGAAGGGGGCAGTAGCACCCTCGGCATCGACGACACCTTCAGCGAGGTCCGACCTAGCCTCGGACGGCGACGCGGTCCAGGGATCCCCACTCTGGAGGACGACGTCATCGTCACGCCCGGACAATCGCTGCTAGGGACTTCTCCGGGAATCCGGCCCGAGCACGCGGCTCGGCCGGGTACCCCTGGGGCCTCGGCCAACCATCTCCCAAGGGCGCCAGCCCGACCCGAGGCCTCGGCTGATCAACTCCGGCGTCGGTCCCGCTAACGGACAACCCAGCTAGGCTCCGGCCGACCAGGTTTCATTTTCGAGCCAACTCCGCCTCTGTTCATGCTGATATCGCTACCCCTGGCCTCAGCTCGTCGAAGAGCGGCCAAGGGGTCCCTTTAACTAAGCTAGAGGAGCCTCAGACAACAAGGCCGACCGAGCCGAGGGACTCCTACGCCTCCGGGATACGGATACCTCACTCGTCACCTTGACACAGGGCGACTCATGCTTGGTGAAGCGGTTCAGATAATCAACAGGCTAGTCTTAATGCTCGAAAATGAGGAAAAAAACACGGCTCCGTGCCAAAATTACATACATGTTCAGGCCTCGAAAGCCATAATGAACAAAAACACTGGCATTCGAAGTGCCATTACAAACGGAACTCCGGTTCCCCCTCTGCAGGTACGAACAACCCCACTCCATGGGGGAGGGCCTACGGAACAACAGAAGACTGACGAGCGGCTCGCGGCCGCCCGCTCTGACTACGACGACGACGACCCCCGCTCCGGGTGGCCGAACTGCAGCAGCGCAGGCCTCAGGGTAGGCACTGCCGCAATCTTGCCCTCGCCCACGCCGACGCTCGAGGGGCGAGGACAAGTACAAAGAGCCGGAGGCCCGAGGCGCGGATGGTGGCGGTGATCCCGTCGGCGACGGGGACTTCTCGAACCGCCTCCGCCTCGGCACCGACGGCAGGGGCCATCAGCCCTCCGGCAGATCCCCACTCAAATCCTCCCAGACGAGTGGGGCACCAGCCTCTGCGTGAAGATGCCACACCGGTGCAAAGGCAGGACCACCCCAGAACACGAACGCCGCCCTAGCAGCACGCGGCATCTAGGGTGGTCCTCCCGTGCACACGGCGCGGCAGCCGCCCTCTGGCAGAAGGGGCCGCCGGGAGCCAAGCCGACGAACCCAACACGCTAGAGGTGACGACGCCTGCCGTCGACCAGCCCCGCGTTGTCGAAGTCCGGGCCGCCCGCAGGGCCAGTGAGCACCCTCTCCCTCGAACGCCGCGGGAGAGGGTGACTCACGAACCCGCGCGGGAGGTAGAGCGCCGGCTCAGCCTGGCCCCCACCTTAGCGAGGATGATGAACATCCTTGAGGCTAAGGGTGGGACCAAGATCGCAGCCCGGCTTGCTTCTCCCCACCCAGGAACTGGTGGTCACCGTCTTGGGTGACCGCCGGCGGGGGGGGGTACAGCCGGGCTGGCTGATGAAAATCCTTGAAGCCGAACGATGGCTGAAAGGTACCAACTCCTACGGAGTTGCGTTCCTCCAACGATGAGGCGAAAAGACGGCGGGTATCCCCCATCCGGGGGCTTGGAAGGTGGAAAGACGCGATGCATAAGGGAGCGAGAAGACATGGTCGCTTTCCGAAGGGGGTCACCCTCCTTTTAAAGGCAACTCTCCCTAATTGCGCCCCCAACCGTCACGGGCTGAGTCTTCTCCAACACGCTCCAAGGCCCTCCCCTGCGGCGCGGGGGCTGGGTCCCGCATGTCATGCAAACCGGCTCAGAGCAGAAGAAGCCAAACCGCCACGCGTGGTGCACACAACCGCCCAGCGGTTACAAGTGACCCTCCACTTTTGCCCGGACCAACGGGCGAAAGAGGCGGGCAGCCATGCAGGCGGCATGCAACCGCGCCAAGTGGACGCGCTCCTCCGACTCCCGACACGCCAGCACGGAGGCCCAGGCCCACGCGTCACGCAACCGGCGTGCCGGATGCTGCATGCAAGCAACTACACCGCCACTTGCGCCACCACCGCGTCTCCTTGATTGCGGAACCAATACCGCGACTCGAGGCGACCAGGCGCACGACCCAGCAGCGCCAGCCTGACGCGGCGGTCAATGCGGCCAAAAGTGGGCCGGCAGTGATGACGGTGGCAGGCGGGCGGGAGCAGCGGTCACGTCGTCAGCCAAGCTCACGTCCCATCCGGGGGCAGCTAGAGAACCCCCTCTCACGGCGTGAAGACAACGCGCCCGTGATCCGTTCCTCGAACGGCTCGCGCACGCGCAACGGCCGCCCTGCCAACAACTCGCCCCGTCGCATTAACTCTGCGGAGGGACAGACGGCGCTTCTGGCAGGAGAAGCGGGCGACGCTTCGCCTTCGCCGTAAAAACCGCGCCAAAAAAGGTACGCCACGTCGTTCGATTTCGTATCCTTTTCCTTTTTTCCTCTTTCTCTATCTCTTGCAACAGGGACCGGGAAAGGGGGATACCCCGAAAAGGATCCTTCCCCGTGAAGGAACCAGGCTTCGAGCCTCCCTACTGATCAGAGGTTCGAAGGCTGGCCCCCCGTGGGGTTCAACAGCCGCCTCAGATCGCGTGGGCCCTACACCCACTACTGGTCAGAGGTTCGAAGGCCGGCCCCCCGAAGGGTTCCACGGCCGCCTCAGGCTACTCGGGCTCCGCGCCCATTACTGATCAGGGGTTCGAAGGCTGGCCCCCGAAGGGTTCACAGCCGCCTCAGACCCCGAGCGAGGGATGACCAGGGGTACGTTCGATACATAACCAAGGCTCGGGCTGCGCTCCCGAGTGTAATACTCAAGTTGTATACCAAGAGTAATAAAGAGAGTTCCTCATTTTGTGTGTTTCATTTGCATCATAAAAAGAGCACCTATGTAATTGAGAGTGACTAAACAAAACAATTATTCTAAAATAAAGAAAAAAAAAGTGCATTTGTTGGAGTTTTATGTTTGTGCATTAAATAAATATAACAATAAAATAACATGACAAGAAATATATTAAAATCCCAAAATGGAAACTTATAATATAAAAGAATAGGTGGACACCCAAATTGGAAATTAAATTTTAAAGGGAATCCTACAATTGGAGGAGATTGGGAAAAATGCTAAACAAAGAGAATAAAATAAATTCATAAATAAATAAAAGTTGGACCATATGGTTATGAAGATTTATAAAATTTACCTGAGCTTGATCTTCACACAAAAATAGATTCAAATTTGAAATCTAGAATTTAAAGGTGAGAAAGGAAAAAGAAAACATAAAAGAAAAAGAAAAAAACCTGCTGCTGGGCTTCGGCCACGAATTCGGCCCACCAGGGAAAACCCCCCTGCGCGGCCCAACCTCACGCTCGCACCGCGCGACAGCATCCTCGCGGCGACTGACCAGGTGGACCCGCGTGTCAGTCGCTGTATCGCCTTCACGTTGAATCGTCCTGTCGCTGCTCTGCCGGGCCCGCGCGTCAGCCACTCCGACCCCACCTGTCAGCTATCTCCTTGGCCATCCACCGCGCCCAGCTGCTCAACCGCTCGCCGGGATACTCGCCGCGAGCTTGGAACCACCTCGGCCGAGTCTTTGGGGCTCGGATTCACCTCGGCGTGGGGATAAATGCCCCCTGGGTTCCTGCGGTCTCTTCCCATTAACTCGCGCTCAGCTCGGTGACCCGTTCCCCTATACCAGGCGCCGCTGGAACCCGCCGTAGTCGCTAGCCGTCGACGACCCCAGCTGTCGCGCGTGGTGCGCTCCCTGGTGACCCAGCGGGGGTGTAGATTGTGCACAAAGGCGGTGCAGGGTGCGCGGACCTGCGGGGCGAGGGGAATTCCTCGCCGGTGTTGGTGAAGCCGCCGCACTCGGACGCTCTCCGTGGCCAGGGTCTCCCGCTCCGAATTTGTAGGTAATTCCTCTCCCCACTGGCTCGAATTAATGGTAGCACTGAGAATTAGCTATTAGAATCGGGATTGAGTCACGGGGGAGGCCAGAATTCCTCGTCGGGGTAGGCTCTTGCGCATCACTGCCTTGCGCCGTCGTCGGTGCATTTCTGGACTTGGGCTGCGGCGCTGATGCCGTAAACTCGTGCGCCCAGTCGCGCCCTTCGTATTTGTTCCCTGTGCGTCGAAGTTCGGGCACCGGGGTGGAATTTTCGTGACCACCGGCCATGGCGCCGCCGCGGGAGGGATGGCGCCGTCGCGCTCGGCCACCAGGGGGGAGACGAAGGCTTTCGCGCCGTTGATCTCTTGTTGAACGGCTGAGATTAGAGGGAGGGTACCCCTTCGTCGCTTTGATCGGGTACCGTCGATCTCGGATCTAATGGATGGGGTTGGATCTAGCATAATTATATCGCGACCATTGAACTCAGATCCAACGGTGTAGATTATGTATCGTTTCGGCCGTGTGTGGATCTAATCGGGGCCGTTCGTTTGCGATCGGGCGGCCAGAACGGCCCGATACCCCTTCGCGGGTACTTTTTGTTAAAGAGCCCCTGGAAAATTTAGTTATCAACCCGCAGTCCACTGGCCACTGTACACTGAGTCTAGGATTTTATTCGCGCAGGCCCCTGAGTTTCCTGGAATTTGACGCCCGGTCCCGAGAATATTAAAAACAGAGAATTTATATTAGAAATTCGTTTTTAATACAAAAACAATTCTAGAAATTTGTATAATTCATAGAAAATTCATTTTAGCTCCAAATTGAACCATTCCAGTTTCTAAAATTTTGTAATAATATTCTTCATCATTTAGTGTCTCTGTTTTGACAAGAACTCTGTCAGAAAATTTATTTATCATCTAATCCTATTATAATCACCTTAAATCTTAGGAAATTCATAACTTAAATTCTATAACTCCAAATTCAGTGATTCCAGTTTCTATGATTTCATTTTAATGTGTAGATTTTTACTGTATATTTCATTCATCTGTTTGGTGTGATGTTGATTTTGGCTATACTATGTATGTATTGTGTTGATGCGAGTAGACGAGCAACCCACTGTGGAAACTGAGGTTCAGCAAGTAGAGATAGCTGAGCAGGAGCTCATTACAGGCAAGTTGTGCCCTTGATTCACTTTTGTTACCCAATAATGTTCTTTATAATCATTTACCATGCATAGGTTTAATTTTGATGGGACCCAATAGGTTTCCCTAGACTGTTTATCCTGTTTACCTTGTTTACCCCTGAATCACTTGGGTAGTTTATGCTATTGCTTTACGTGGTTTTTGGGTTAATACTTCATTATATCCATGTTCCAGTTATTTTGTTATTCTATTTATGTTCATGTCAAGATCATTATGTTATTGTTAATTGGAACATGGAGCTTAACTTGAGAACCACGTGCCACCACAAGGGAGGAATGGGACCCCTTGGCTGACTAATTAGGAAAGCTAGTGGAAGACTACCTTACCCGAAAGGGGCAAGGGCAGTAGGGGAGTGGTCAGTGTAGGGAGGTCCCTGGTTGATTTTGCTGCGATGGCGGTCAGCCAGGAACCCTGCATTGGAACTTCCTATAAACTGTAGCGGGTTTTCGGAAGCTAGTGGAACTTTGTAAAGGCCTCGTAGTGGATCCCTAGCCATTCACCTTGGTAGTGTCTAAGGGCCTAGCTAACCCTGGCGACATGGGAAACACGACTTGTGGGTAAAGGGTACAACCTCTGCAGAGTGTAAAACTGGTATACTAGCCGAGCTCACGGTCATGAGCGGCTCAGGACTCTCCGATGATTAAATTATGGAACCTAAACTCAATTTATCATTTGCATTTGCATGGGATGTGTTGTTAAATTTGTTCTATTATTTTATTGTGGTTTGGTATTCACTTACACTTAGTAACTGCTAATAAAATTTTGACCAACTTATAAAAGCAATGCTCAGCTTTAACCTCTATTGTTGATCAGCCTTACACTTCATGAACTCCTACCTTTGGTGAGTTCATGCCACATTATTCCCCACAACTTGTTGAGCGATGAACATGTGTGAGCTCACCCTTGCTGTCTCACACCCCCCCACAGGAGAAGAACAGGTGGTTTCAAGTGGAGTCAAGTATCGAGGAGTTTGATCTGATCTAGGTGGCGTTTCTCAGTCGACATTGGCGCCGACGATCCTTAGTTCGTGTTATATTTATCTTTTATTTTGTAAGACTTCCGCTATGTATTAAATACTCTGATTATTGTGACATTTATCTCTATACACTCTGTTATTATATATGTTGTCTTCTTGGCGCATGTATGAGATGCACCTGGCTTTGTTCCTTAAAGCCGGGTGTGACAGAAGTGGTATCAAAGGAAATGTTGACTGTAGGACGAAACCTAGATAGAAATGGGCAACCCTTACCTACTTATCTCATTCTGATTCATTCTATGCTTACCTTACTCTGACTCATTCTATACTTATCTTATCTTGATCATGTCTCACCTTTTGCTATCATACTCTGATTACTCTTACCTTTTCTACTCTGAGACAAGATGGATTTCACACCTTGGAATCCTACAACTATGAACTTTTTCAGAGATAGGGAACCTAAGACAAAATTAAAACTATATTTTCTCTGTTAAAAAAAATGTTGGTTGATTGTTCTGATGATAAATGCTTGATTTGCTTCTTTGATTGATTGCAACATTATAGTTGGGCATCTTAGCATGTACCACCATAAGGTAATGAATTAGCTTTAGTAGGTGACACACTAATCCACTTAGCTAATAAATCCCCTGCAGTAACATTTCTCGTAATTACTCGCCTTGTCTACAATTCTTCCTTTCTCACCCTGTATTTCTAACCCAGATGGGCTACCCCTATAGTGTTAGAAGAGAGCACTATAGACGTGATCCTTGGTATGTCATGGTTAAGAGAGGCAAAGATAGTTTATACACTGTGCTAAAGGAACCATAGAACTCACCAGTTCCAAAGGAGAAAGATTTAAAGTTGAAGTTGCAGTAACTACCACCATCAGATTAGCGGCATTCTTAGTAGATGAGAAGTTGGTGGGTGACAACATCCGTGCAGTTAGGGATTTTCCGGATGTCTTTGTAGAGGAGTTATTAGGGATGCCACTAGATATGGAGGTTGAGTTTGTTATTGATCTCTTACCTAGGACTACTCCTACTCCCAAACGGTCATACACGATGTCCGTAGAAGAACAAAAGGAACTTAAGAAGCAATTAATGGAATTACAAGAGGTTGGGTACATTCGTTCGAGTTCCTCACCATGGGGAGCACCGGTTCTGTTTGTGCAGAAGAAGGATGGATCGCAACGAATGTGTGTGGATTATAGATCTCTTAATGATGTTACGGTGAAGAACAAGTATCCGTTGCCCCGTATTGAGGATTTATTTGATCAGATGCGAGGTGCTAGAGTATTCTCGAAGATTGATCTCCGATCCGGTTACCATCAGATGAAGATTAGACCATCGGATATTCCCAAGACAGCATTCTCGACTCGATATGGACTATATGAGTTTACTGTTATGTCGTTTGGATTGACCAATGCACCAACTTATTTCATGAATTTGATGAACAAGGTGTTTATGGAGTACTTGGACAGATTCGTCGTGGTGTTTATCGACGATATTCTTATCTATTCTAAGAATGAAAGTGAGCATGAACAACATTTAAGGTTGGTGCTACAGAAGTTACGGGATAATCAACTCTATGCTAAGTTCAGCAAGTGCGAGTTCTGGATTGGCGAAGTGCCATTTCTTGGTCATATTATTTCTAATGGAGGAATAGCAGTGGACCCTGCTAAGGTTAAGGAGATAATGGAGTGGAGGGTGCCCACTACAGTTACGGAGATTCGAAGTTTCTTGGGACTCGCAGGATATTACCGGAGATTTATTGAAGGATTTTCTAAGATTGCTAAGCCCATGACATCGCTTTTGGAGAAAGGAAGAGAATTCAAGTGGGATGAGAAGTGTCAAGAGAGCTTTGATCAATTGAAGGAAAGATTGATGTCACCTCCAGTATTGATTATGCCAGATCTGCAGAAGGGATTTGACATTTATTGTGATGCATGTGGCCAAGGACTTGGATGTGTGCTTATGCAAGATGGACATGTGATTGCCTATGCATCTCGTCAGTTGAGGAAGCATGAATTGAACTACCCCACTCATGACTTAGAGCTGGCAGCAGTTGTGCATGCACTTAAGATTTGGAGACACTACATTATGGGAACTAAGTGCCAAGTATACACGGATCACAAGAGTTTGAAGTATATATTCACTCAGAAGGATCTCAACCTTAGGCAACGCCGTTGGTTGGAGCTTATTAAGGATTATGACTTGGAGATTCATTATCACCCAGGCAAGGCGAATTTGGTTGCAGATGCCTTGAGCCGGAAGGAGCATGTTCACTCCGCTTTCGTTGTCCAGCTACCTGATGAATTAGCAAAAGACTTTGAGAGGCTCAACCTGGGAATTGTTACACATACGGAAGGAGTGACTATTGAATTGGAACCTACCTTGGAGCAAGAAATTCGTAAAGGTCAGGTTGGTGATGCCAAAATCCAGGAGATCAAGGATCTGATAACAGAGGGTAGAGGCCCAGAGTTCACGGAGGATGAACAAGGCACGATATGGTTCAAGAATCGGATCTGTGTTCCCGATATTGATAGTCTTCGGGAAACCATATTGAAGGAGGCGCATGACTCAGTTTATTCTATCCACCCTGGGAGCACTAAGATGTATCAAGACTTGAAGCAAAAGTATTGGTGGTATGGACTAAAGAGAGATGTGGCTGCACATGTGGCTATGTGCGATGTATGCCAAAGAGTTAAAGCTGAACACCAGAGGCCAGCCGGACTATTGCACCCACTGAAGATACCTGAGTGGAAATGGGAAGAGATTGGCATGGACTTCATTGTTGGATTACCCCGCACGTCTGTTGGATATGATTCTATATGGGTGATTGTGGACAGGCTAACCAAGGTAGCCCACTTTATTCCAGTGAAGACCACTTATTCAGGAGCTAAGTTGGCAGAGTTGTACATGGCACGGATTGTATGCCTGCATGGTGTGCCAAAGAAGATTGTGTCAGATCGAGGATCACAGTTTACCTCTCGATATTGGAAGCAGTTGCAAGAGTCATTGGATACGAGATTGAATTTTAGTTCGGCTTACCATCCCCAGACTGATGGGCAAACTGAGAGGACTAACCAAGTACTGGAAGATATGTTAAGAGCTTGTGCTCTTAAGCATGGTGGAAGTTGGGATAAGAGTCTACCGTATGCGGAGTTCTCATATAATAATAGCTATCAAGCCAGCTTGAAGATGTCACCGTTTGAGGCTTTGTATGGCAGAAAGTGCAGGACTCCCTTGTATTGGAATCAAACTGGAGAAAGGCAATTGTTTGGGCCTGAGATTATACAAGAAGCAGAGGAACAAGTTCAGCAAATAAGGGAGAATTTGAGAACTGCACAGTCCAGGCAGAAAAGTTATGCTGATACCCGGAGAAGACTACTTGAGTTTAAGGAGGGAGATTATGTCTATTTGAAGGTGTCACCGCTCCGGGGCATGAGAAGATTTAAAGTCAAAGGAAAGTTGTCCCCTCGCTTTATTGGACCCTTCTTAATCTTAAAGCGAGTGGGAGAAGTTGCATATCAATTGGAGTTACCGGATCATCTCACGGATGTTCATGATGTCTTTCATGTATCTCAGCTGAAGAAATGCCTCAGAGTGCCTGAAGAATAGTTACCAATGGAAGACCTTAGTGTTCGAGAAGATTTGACTTATGCTGAGTACCCCATCAAGATTTTGGATACTTTGACTCGAGTTACGAGGAATAAGGTTATAAAGATGTGCAAAGTTCAATGGAGCCACCACGGTGAAGATGAAGCAACTTGGGAAAGAGAAGAAGAGCTTCGTATAGATTTTCCCCACCTTTTCCCTAGATCTTCTTAAATCTCGAGGACGAGATTATTTTTAAGGGGGGTAGGATTTGTAATACTCAAGTTGTATACCAAGAGTAATAAAGAGAGTTCCTCATTTTGTGTGTTTCATTTGCATCATAAAAAGAGCACCTATGTAATTGAGAGTGACTAAACAAAACAATTATTCTAAAATAAAGAAAAAAAAAGTGCATTTGTTGGAGTTTTATGTTTGTGCATTAAATAAATATAACAATAAAATAACATGACAAGAAATATATTAAAATCCCAAAATGGAAACTTATAATATAAAAGAATAGGTGGACACCCAAATTGGAAATTAAATTTTAAAGGGAATCCTACAATTGGAGGAGATTGGGAAAAATGCTAAACAAAGAGAATAAAATAAATTCATAAATAAATAAAAGTTGGACCATATGGTTATGAAGATTTATAAAATTTACCTGAGCTTGATCTTCACACAAAAATAGATTCAAATTTGAAATCTAGAATTTAAAGGTGAGAAAGGAAAAAGAAAACATAAAAGAAAAAGAAAAAAACCTGCTGCTGGGCTTCGGCCACGAATTCGGCCCACCAGGGAAAACCCCCCTGCGTGGCCCAACCTCACGCTCGCACCGCGCGACAGCATCCTCGCGGCGACTGACCAGGTGGACCCGCGTGTCAGTCGCTGTATCGCCTTCACGTTGAATCGTCCTGTCGCTGCTCTGCCGGGCCCGCGCGTCAGCCACTCCGACCCCACCTGTCAGCTATCTCCTTGGCCATCCACCGCGCCCAGCTGCTCAACCGCTCGCCGGGATACTCGCCGCGAGCTTGGAATCACCTCGGCCGAGTCTTTGGGGCTCGGATTCACCTCGGCGTGGGGATAAATGCCCCCTGGGTTCCTGCGGTCTCTTCCCATTAACTCGCGCTCAGCTCGGTGACCCGTTCCCCTATACCAGGCGCCGCTGGAACCCGCCGTAGTCGCTAGCCGTCGACGACCCCAGCTGTCGCGCGTGGTGCGCTCCCTGGTGGCCCAGCGGGGGTGTAGATTGTGCACAAAGGCGGTGCAGGGTGCGCGGACCTGCGGGGCGAGGGGAATTCCTCGCCGGTGTTGGTGAAGCTGCCGCACTCGGACGCTCTCCGTGGCCAGGGTCTCCCGCTCCGAATTTGTAGGTAATTCCTCTCCCCACTGGCTCGAATTAATGGTAGCACTGAGAATTAGCTATTAGAATCGGGATTGAGTCACGGGGGAGGCCAGAATTCCTCGTCGGGGTAGGCTCTTGCGCATCACTGCCTTGCGCCGTCGTCGGTGCATTTCTGGACTTGG
Organism: Zea luxurians; assembly: GCA_029449295.1. NCBI lineage: Eukaryota > Viridiplantae > Streptophyta > Magnoliopsida > Poales > Poaceae > Zea > Zea luxurians. Next base: position 74,087,656 of record JAOPSE010000014.1, read on the forward strand.
GCTGCGGCGCTGATGCCGTAAACTCGTGCGCCCAGTCGCGCCCTTCGTATTTGTTCCCTGTGCGTCGAAGTTCGGGCACCGGGGTGGAATTTTCGTGACCACCGGCCATGGCGCCGCCGCGGGAGGGATGGCGCCGTCGCGCTCGGCCACCAGGGGGGAGACGAAGGCTTTCGCGCCGTTGATCTCTTGTTGAACGGCTGAGATTAGAGGGAGGGTACCCCTTCGTCGCTTTGATCGGGTACCGTCGATCTCGGATCTAATGGATGGGGTTGGATCTAGCATAATTATATCGCGACCATTGAACTCAGATCCAACGGTGTAGATTATGTATCGTTTCGGCCGTGTGTGGATCTAATCGGGGCCGTTCGTTTGCGATCGGGCGGCCAGAACGGCCCGATACCCCTTCGCGGGTACTTTTTGTTAAAGAGCCCCTGGAAAATTTAGTTATCAACCCGCAGTCCACTGGCCACTGTACACTGAGTCTAGGATTTTATTCGTGCAGGCCCCTGAGTTTCCTGGAATTTGACGCCCGGTCCCGAGAATATTAAAAACAGAGAATTTATATTAGAAATTCGTTTTTAATACAAAAACAATTCTAGAAATTTGTATAATTCATAGAAAATTCATTTTAGCTCCAAATTGAACCATTCCAGTTTCTAAAATTTTGTAATAATATTCTTCATCATTTAGTGTCTCTGTTTTGACAAGAACTCTGTCAGAAAATTTATTTATCATCTAATCCTATTATAATCACCTTAAATCTTAGGAAATTCATAACTTAAATTCTATAACTCCAAATTCAGTGATTCCAGTTTCTATGATTTCATTTTAATGTGTAGATTTTTACTGTATATTTCATTCATCTGTTTGGTGTGATGTTGATTTTGGCTATACTATGTATGTATTGTGTTGATGCGAGTAGACGAGCAACCCACTGTGGAAACTGAGGTTCAGCAAGTAGAGATAGCTGAGCAGGAGCTCATTACAGGCAAGTTGTGCCCTTGATTCACTTTTGTTACCCAATAATGTTCTTTATAATCATTTACCATGCATAGGTTTAATTTTGATGGGACCCAATAGGTTTCCCTAGACTGTTTATCCTGTTTACCTTGTTTACCCCTGAATCACTTGGGTAGTTTATGCTATTGCTTTACGTGGTTTTTGGGTTAATACTTCATTATATCCATGTTCCAGTTATTTTGTTATTCTATTTATGTTCATGTCAAGATCATTATGTTATTGTTAATTGGAACATGGAGCTTAACTTGAGAACCACGTGCCACCACAAGGGAGGAATGGGACCCCTTGGCTGACTAATTAGGAAAGCTAGTGGAAGACTACCTTACCCGAAAGGGGCAAGGGCAGTAGGGGAGTGGTCAGTGTAGGGAGGTCCCTGGTTGATTTTGCTGCGATGGCGGTCAGCCAGGAACCCTGCATTGGAACTTCCTATAAACTGTAGCGGGTTTTCGGAAGCTAGTGGAACTTTGTAAAGGCCTCGTAGTGGATCCCTAGCCATTCACCTTGGTAGTGTCTAAGGGCCTAGCTAACCCTGGCGACATGGGAAACACGACTTGTGGGTAAAGGGTACAACCTCTGCAGAGTGTAAAACTGGTATACTAGCCGAGCTCACGGTCATGAGCGGCTCAGGACTCTCCGATGATTAAATTATGGAACCTAAACTCAATTTATCATTTGCATTTGCATGGGATGTGTTGTTAAATTTGTTCTATTATTTTATTGTGGTTTGGTATTCACTTACACTTAGTAACTGCTAATAAAATTTTGACCAACTTATAAAAGCAATGCTCAGCTTTAACCTCTATTGTTGATCAGCCTTACACTTCATGAACTCCTACCTTTGGTGAGTTCATGCCACATTATTCCCCACAACTTGTTGAGCGATGAACATGTGTGAGCTCACCCTTGCTGTCTCACACCCCCCCCACAGGAGAAGAACAGGTGGTTTCAAGTGGAGTCAAGTATCGAGGAGTTTGATCTGATCTAGGTGGCGTTTCTCAGTCGACATTGGCGCCGACGATCCTTAGTTCGTGTTATATTTATCTTTTATTTTGTAAGACTTCCGCTATGTATTAAATACTCTGATTATTGTGACATTTATCTCTATACACTCTGTTATTATATATGTTGTCTTCTTGGCGCATGTATGAGATGCACCTGGCTTTGTTCCTTAAAGCCGGGTGTGACACCGAGGTACCCTAGGACATTTCCGAGACCAGCGGGAGCGATCTTCTAACGGAATCCCATCAGAGGGAAGCATCGAGCCCTCGGACCCCGTCGCCAGGGGACCGGGTCCGGCAGATCACCCGCAGGTACTTTTGGGCGTGCCTCTGGGCCCCTAGCTGACCCCTAACGAACGGGGCACGGACGTCCACTCAGATTACCCACTTGCAGCTCACCGGAGACACCATGTTCGGCGCCCATCGAGGGTAACATGGTGCTTTCCCCCCCCCCCCTCCTCCTTGCGGAAAGGCGACGCAGGGGCGTATGTAAAAAAGCTGAGTCTGTCCCTGATCCCCTCTCGCCCTGTGCGGAGGCTCGGGGGCTGCTCTCGCAAACCCGGCTCCGGCCGAACCGTTGACAGCGTCAACATACCAGCCCGAGAGCTTGGGCCCCGACCGTACACCCGGGCTACGGCCAGTTCGCATGAGGGAACAACCAGACCAGCCGAAGCATTACGCGAGGCATTAAGACCTCGAAGGAGTGAAACCACTCCTCCGAGGCCTCGGGGGCTACACCCGGTGGGTGCGCTCGCGCGCACCCACTGGAACAAAATGCAACCGAGAAAGGCTGGTCCCCTTGCAAAAAAGTGCGACGAAAGCCTCCAAGCGAGTGCTAACACTCCCTTCGAGGCTCGGGGGCTACTGTCGGGGACCATAATTAGGGGTACCCTCAAGACTCCTAATTCTCAGCTGGTAACCCCCATCAGCATAAAGCTGCTAAGGCCTGATGGGTGCGATTAAGTCAGGGATCAGTCCATTCGAGCGACTTGATCACGCCTCGCCCAAGCCTAGCCTCGGACAAGGGCAGCCGACCCCGGAGGATTTCTGTCTCGCCCGAGGCCCCCCTCCAACGGCGGACATATTTTCGGCTCGCCCGAGGCCCTGCCTTCGCTAAGAAGCAACCCTGACTAAATCGCCGCACCGACCGACCAAGTCGTAGGAGCATTTAATGCAAAGGTGACCTGACACCTTTGTCCTGACGCGCGCCCCCCGGCAGAGCCGAAGTGACCGCCGTCACTTCACCGCTCCACTGACCGGCCTGACAGAAGGACAGCGCCACCTGCGCCACTCCGACCGCAGTGCCGCTTGACAGAGTGAGACTGACAGGCAGTCAGGCCCTGCCAAAGGCACCATAGGAAGCTCCGCCCGACCCAGGGCTCGGACTCGGGCTAAGTCCCGGAAGACGGCGAACTCCGCTCCGCCCGACCCAGGGCTCGGACTCGGGCTAAGTCCCGGAAGACGGCGAACTCCGCTCCGCCCGACCCAGGGCTCGGACTCGGGCTCAGCCCCAGAAGACGACGAACTCCACTTCGCCCGACCCCAGGGCTCGGACTCCGCCCTGGCCTCTGCCGAACGACCTCCGCCTCGTCCGACCCAGGGGCTCGGACTCGGCCTCGGCCATGGAAGACAGACTCGACCTCGGCTTCGGAGGAGCCTCCACGTCGCCCAACCTAGGGCGCAGGCCGGCCACGTCAACAGGAAGCGCCATCATCACCCTACCCCGAGCCGACTCGGGCCGCAGAGAACAAGACCGGTGTCCCATCTGGCTAGCTCCGCCAGATAGGCAATGATGGCGCCCCGCATGCTCTGTGACAACGATGGCTCTCAGCTCTCTTACGGAAGCAGGAGGACGTCAGCAAGGACTCAACCGCTCCGACAGCTGTCCCTCCGCCAGGCTCCGTCGCTCCTCCGACGGCCACGACATCGCACCAGCTGGGTGCCAAAATCTCTCCGGCTGCCACATCGGCATGTACTTAGGGCGCTAGCTCTCCCTCGCTAGACACGTAGCACTCTGCTTGTAACACCCGGTTTTAAAGGACAAAGCCGGGTGCATCTCATACATGCGCCAAAGAAGACAACATATATAATCACAGAGTGTATAGAGATAAATGTCACAATAATCAGAGTACTTAATACATAGCGGAAGTCTTACAAAATAAAAGATAAATATAGCAGGATCCAAAATCTATCCTTGGTGCTAGAAAGTCAACTAGGAGACGCCACCTAGATCGAATCGAACTCCTCGTTATGGCTCCTCTTGAACCACCTGTACTTCTCCTGTGGGGGGGTGTGAGACAGCAAGGGTGAGCTCACACATGTTCATCGCTCAACAAGTTGTGGGGAATAATGTGGCATGAACTCACCAAAGGTGGGAGCTCATGTGAAGTGTAAGGCTAATCAATGATTGGGGTTAAAGCTGAGCATTGCTTTTATAAGTTGGTCAAAATTTTATTAGCAATTACTAAGTATAAGTAAATACCAAACCATAATAAATAATAGAACAAAATTAATAACAAATCCCATGCAAATGCAAATGACAAATTCAATTTAGGTTCCATAAATTAATCATGTGAGGGTCCGAGCCGCTCATGACCGTGAGCACGGCTAGTATACTAGTTTTACACTCTGCAGAGGTTGCGCATCTTTACCCACAAGCCGTGTTACCCATCTGCCAAGGGGTCATGAATCCCATACACCTCTACCAAGGAAGCGAGGCAGGGTAACACTACGAGGCCTTTACAAAGTTCCACTAGCTTCAGAAATCCCGCTACAGTTTATAGGAAGCTCCAGTGCAGGGTTCTTGCCTGACCGCCATCGCAGCAAAGTCAACCCAAGGACCTCCCTACACTGACCACTCCCTTACTGCCCTTGCCCCTTTCGGGTAAGGAAGACCTCCACTAGCTTTCCTAGTTAATCAGCCAAGGGCGTCCCATTAAACCCTTGTGGTAGCACTGTTTTCCTGGGTGGTCGCTCCATGTTCCAATTAATATAATGATCTTATCATGAACATAAATAACATAACAGAACAATTGGAACATGGATGTAATGAAATATTAATCCCAAAACCATATAGAGCAATAGCATAACTACCCAAGTGAATCAGGGGTAAACAAGGTAAAAGGATAAACAGACTAGGGTGACCTATTGGGTCCCATCAAAATTAAACCTATGCATTGAATAGTGATAACAAAGAACATTATTGGGTAACAAAAGTGGATCAAGGGCACAACTTGCCTGGCACTTGAGATTCCAATTACCAGGGTGATTCTTTAGATCCTCGTAACCTCACTGCTAGTCGTAGCAATACAAGCAGACATGGTATAGACAAAATTAACATCTCACCAAACATAAGTACAAACTGAATAATAATGACTTACGCGAAGCTACGGGATCGCGAGCTCGAGAACTACTACGATCAGAGTTACTAGTAAGGAGTTATGATTTTATAGAGGATTTATGCGATTAAAATGTTAAACTATATTATAAATTGGTTAATATAAATCATATAAGAGATTATTTTATAAATAACTATCTTAACTTTCTTCTAAGTTATAAATTGACCATAAATTATATTCTAGTAGATTATAATGATAAGCAGATTAACAAGAGTATCTAACATAGGTTAAATAGAAACCTAATTATAAAATAATGAGACATGGTATAATAAATGTTGTTACTGCGTAGTAAATATTTATACGAAACTAACGCAACTTGAACGGATCAAATCGGAGTTAAAAAGGAGGAGTTATGAATTTACTAAGGTTTTATGTGCTTTGTACAAGATTAAATAGAATATAAATTTTAATGTGACTTTCATGCCAAAACAGTGGTACTAAATGATAAACAATAATATTATAGAATTATAGAAATTGGAATGGACTCATTTGAACTTAATATGAATTTTCTATGGATTTAACAAGATTCTGAATTGTTTTTATATAATAAATTCATTTTATAAATCAAATTCTCTGATTTTCTATTTCCCTGAACTGTGCGCCAATTTCAGGGAAGGACAGGGGTCTCTGCACAAATTATCCTAAGACTCAGACTACCAGCGCTAGGACGGCGGGTTTATTCTGTAAAAATCGAAGGGCTCATAAGCGAAATTGCCACGCCGAAGAGGTATCGGGTGGCATCAACCGTCCGATCAATAACCGAGGGTGTAGATTAGATCGAAACGATCAAGAAACCTCGGCCGCACGATCCAGACGGACGCCCCAGATTTAAACACAGTCGGATTCGCCGTTGGCCCTCGGATCAAAATCATACGGCTGATATCAACCGAGCGAAGGGGTATGAAGTCTTCTAATCCTAGCCGTTGAATACCAGATCGACGATCAGGGCGCCCCTTCACGCTTTCCTCTCTTCCTGCTCACTCCGGCCGGTGGTGAACCCAAATTTTGCGGCGGCGCCATTGACTGGGTTACGCAAACTGGCTAACTCGCGCACAACCCCGAATACCGAACGGTCCTACACGAAGTATAGCGTATGGCAAATCTAATGGCGGTTTGTTTACCTGATGGGGTGGTGGCAGATTGGCTAGTCGTGGCGGGAGGCGGACCCACGGCGGCGCAGGGGCGACGGTGAGAAATTCGTCGGGTTATGGCGACGCCCACGCCCAATTGCCAGCCTGCGCAGGATCCCCGGTCGCTGTAGAACGTCCCTGACCCCTCCTCGGTCCCCGACCGGTGGCAGAGAGGGTGACAGGCAACGACGAAATCCTGCGACGCAGCGCAGATGCCCCGGCTTCCACACCCGCCTCAGATGGACGCGCGATGGCGGTGCGCGAATCCCCAGCAGCGGCTAGAGGCTCCACACACGGAGAAGATGGTAGCAGGTGCGGCTACAGGCGCATGTAGGCAGGGGTGCGCGCAGAAGGGTGTGGCGGCGGACCCACGGATTCCAGAGCTCGCCGCCAGAGGTGATGCCGAGCGTGGCTGGGACGTGCAACAGCTGAGGCGGCGCGGTGCATAGGGTTGGGGAGAACACAGATTTTTATAGCGCGACTGCCGTGTATGTTCCGAAGTCAGCGCCGACTTGAGGGGGTCGCCGGAGAGCGAAATCCGCGCGGTCTGTTACGCCAGAGGAGAAAGAGCTGACAACCCGGGCCCGTGACTCAGAGACGTATGGGCGCGCGGCGTGTTAGAGTACGGCTGCAGAGCGAGTGAGGGCGAACTGACGAGATGGACCCACACAGCAGCGGTACTGGGGTCGAGTCCGTGATCGCGCAGGTGACGCCATGAGACCAACAAGTGGGGCCCAACAAGCGCTGTGTGTAGGCGCGGCAGCGGATAGTTGCGCCGCGCAGGAGAGCAAGGATGAGTGGGCCGAGCGAGTGGAAAGTGAGGTGGGCCGCAAGCAGGGTTGCTATTCCTTTTTTTTAATTCTATTTTGTTTTCTATTTGAATTTCAAATCAATCCAAGCTTGAAGTTCAAACCCTTAATTTAGGCACACATTATAGAACTTCAGCACGATGTGCAAAAACATATTTTATATATTTATTTTATTTTAGTTCTTTTGGACAAGCTTCCAATCATATAATAGAGAATAGTCCACACCTTATTAATTCTAGGGAAATAAAATTTATATTGTAGATTATATATATTTTTAACATATTCATTTTGGGAGTAGAAACTTCCAATTTATGATTATCTTTAAGGAAAGGCGTTTTTGATTTAAAACCTTTGGGGAATTTTCCCTGTCTTCACAAAATTAAACTTTAGGGTGTTACAAATCCTACCCCCCTTAACAGAAATCTCGTCCTCGAGATTTGTAAGAAAATGGTGCATACTCATATTGTCTCAACACATATGCACAAACAAAAAACTCAGCATGATGCATACCTTATTAGTAACACATGGGGTCAATTAGACCTTATTATTCCTCCCAAAATAGTATCATATCATCTACTAACTAAAGTAACATCTAGATCTTACAAATAGTAGTAATTTATATATATGTTTATGTAGCTTGGTGGAGCTGGTGGTGGTGGTGGAGGTTGTTGTTGTTGTTGTCTCTCCAACCGCGCTTGCCTTATTTCTTGGCGGACCTGACGTATTTCCTCACGTTCTTGTCTTATCTGATTTTGCATTTCGGTCACCATGTCTGTCAATTGTTGTATTACCAGCCTTTGGGTGGCAACCACTTGATCGATTTCAACAGGAGGAGAATTTGAAGGATTCATTTCTGTTTGTTGCTGCCTGATAATCTTTCCTTCCTGGTATTTATCATCGAAGTTAGAATCATATGGTAATATAATTTTGCAAGGAAAATTATTTGGCAGGTAGACGAATAGGCCAATAACTGGTTACGATCTGAAGATTTTTTTTAACAGTGCTTAATCTTTGTTTTATGTCCGGATTGTGGTAATTAGTCGTAGAAGGTGAATATCCAAAGGTAGGATAGAGTTTTGTCACGATTAGATATATATGGGTGAGATAGACTACATGATGTAGGTCAAAATCTGGTTTGATGTCAGGTGGTGGTTGATAGATTATGCAATCCATTAAGACTCTATTGATTGGGTAAGTTATGTAACTTGTTATATAGGTCGAGTTGTTGTGTATGGCCAAGTTGATATAAGTCTCCAAATTAGGCTTAAGTGATTTAGGAGTATGGCCTTATCCTTTCTACCAGCATTAAGTAACTCACACTAGATTAGACCATATTAAATTAGATATGATCTAGATTAGACTAGTTTAAGTTAGATAGATTTATCAGGGTAAGATATATCTTGTTAGGATATGTTAGAATCTTTTGAGATAGGATGGGGTATATGGTGTAGGTAGGTCAGAAGCTCTATTAGGTTAACACAGAGGGATTATGCAACTATCGGATGGGTAAGGTAGTTGCATATGATCAGATAGTTGTATATGGTCAAGTTAATCTAGGGCACCAATTTAGCTTAAATCATTTTTATAGGAGTGAGGTCTAATCCATTTCACTAGTACTAACTAATCTATTAAATAACTCACTTTAGATTGGATCATATTAGATTAGATGGGGTCTAGATTGGTGTCACCAGATTAGTCTAGACAATATCTAATTAGATCATGGTTGATATTTTGGACTGGGATAAATATGCTAATTAAGGTAGGATGAATTCATAAGGATAGGGTAGAATCTTTTGAGGTAAATTAGATCTATTAGGATAACAAAATCTTTTCAAGATAAGATGAATTTATTAAGGCAAGAGAGTATCTTGTAAGATAAGATGGATCTATTAAGATAAGAGAGTGTCTTTTAAGATAAGAGGGACTTCTATGAAATAGATACCCTTTTAGTGGAGGATAATCTAAGTTGTTTAGATATCTTATGAATTCTATTTATGCCTATACGTATATGCAGATGTAATTGTGGACATTACTCCACAACTAATCACAGTCAATCAAATATCCAAATCAAACAAGTATCATAAGAACAAACACTCAAGCGTATAGATACCTATAAAAATATTTTTTTTGTTCCTAAGAGTAGGTCTCCTATTCCTAAAGTCACTTTGGGCACAGGATTTCAAAGTGTGAAATCCACATTTGTCTTTAGAAGGAAAAGGGTAAGAATAATCAGAGTAAAGCGGAAATAGATGAGAAAAGATTAAGATAAGTTTAGAAAAGAATTAGAGTAAGGTAAGGTTAGTCAGAGTAGAACAGTAGAAGGTGAAAAGGATCAAGATAAGTATAGAAAGAATCAGAGTAAGGTAAGTAGGTAATGGTTTTGTCCATTTCTATCTAGGTTTCGTCCTACAGTCAACATTCCTCTGATACTACTTCTGTAACACCCGGTTTTAAAGGACAAAGCCGGGTGCATCTCATACATGCGCCAAAGAAGACAACATATATAATCACAGAGTGTATAGAGATAAATGTCACAATAATCAGAGTACTTAATACATAGCGGAAGTCTTACAAAATAAAAGATAAATATAGCAGGATCCAAAATCTATCCTTGGCGCCAGAAAGTCAACTGGGAGACGCCACCTAGATCGAATCGAACTCCTCGTTATGGCTCCTCTTGAACCACCTGTACTTCTCCTATGGGGGGTGTGAGACAGCAAGGGTGAGCTCACACATGTTCATCGCTCAACAAGTTGTGGGGAATAATGTGGCATGAACTCACCAAAGGTGGGAGCTCATGTGAAGTGTAAGGCTAATCAATGATAGGGGTTAAAGCTGAGCATTGCTTTTATAAGTTGGTCAAAATTTTATTAGCAATTACTAAGTATAAGTAAATACCAAACCATAATAAATAATAGAACAAAATTAATAACAAATCCCATGCAAATGCAAATGACAAATTCAATTTAGGTTCCATAAATTAATCATGTGAGGGTCCGAGCCGCTCATGACCGTGAGCACGGCTAGTATACTAGTTTTACACTCTGTAGAGGTTGCGCATCTTTACCCACAAGCCGTGTTACCCATCTGCCAAGGGGTCATGAATCCCATACACCTCTACCAAGGAAGCGAGGCAGGGTAACACTACGAGGCCTTTACAAAGTTCCACTAGCTTCAGAAATCCCGCTACAGTTTATAGGAAGCTCCAGTGCAGGGTTCTTGCCTGACCGCCATCGCAGCAAAGTCAACCCAAGGACCTCCCTACACTGACCACTCCCTTACTGCCCTTGCCCCTTTCGGGTAAGGAAGACCTCCACTAGCTTTCCTAGTTAATCAGCCAAGGGCGTCCCATTAAACCCTTGTGGTAGCACTGTTTTCCCGGGTTGTCGCTCCATGTTCCAATTAATATAATGATCTTATCATGAACATAAATAACATAACAGAATAATTGGAACATGGATGTAATGAAATATTAATCCCAAAACCATATAGAGCAATAGCATAACTACCCAAGTGAATCAGGGGTAAACAAGGTAAAAGGATAAACAGACTAGGGTGACCTATTGGGTCCCATCAAAATTAAACCTATGCATTGAATAGTGATAACAAAGAACATTATTTGGTAACAAAAGTGGATCAAGGGCACAACTTGCCTGGCACTTGAGATTCCAATTACCAGGGTGATTCTTTAGATCCTCGTAACCTCACTGCTAGTCGTAGCAATACAAGCAGACATAGTATAGACAAAATTAACATCTCACCAAACATAAGTACAAACTGAATAATAATGACTTACGCGAAGCTACGGGATCGCGAGCTCGAGAACTACTACGATCGGAGTTACTAGTAAGGAGTTATGATTTTATAGAGGATTTATGCGATTAAAATGTTAAACTATATTATAAATTGGTTAATATAAATCATATAAGAGATTATTCTATAAATAACTATCTTAACTTTCTTCTAAGTTATAAATTGACCATAAATTATATTCTAGTAGATTATAATGATAAGCAGATTAACAAGAGTATCTAACATAGGTTAAATAGAAACCTAATTATAAAATAATGAGACATGGTATAATAAATGTTGTTACTGCGTAGTAAATATTTATACGAAACTAACGCAACTTGAACGGATCAAATCGGAGTTAAAAAGGAGGAGTTATGAATTTACTAAGGTTTTATGTGCTTTGTACAAGATTAAATAGAATATAAATTTTAATGTGACTTTCATGCCAAAACAGTGGTACTAAATGATAAACAATAATATTATAGAATTATAGAAATTGGAATGGACTCATTTGAACTTAATATGAATTTTCTATGGATTTAACAAGATTCTGAATTGTTTTTATATAATAAATTCATTTTATAAATCGAATTCTCTGATTTTCTATTTCCCTGAACTGTGCGCCAATTTCAGGGAAGGGCAGGGGTCTCTGCACAAATTATCCTAAGACTCAGACTACCAGCGCTAGGACGGCGGGTTTATTCTGTAAAAATCGAAGGGCTCATAAGCGAAATTGCCACGCCGAAGAGGTATCGGGTGGCATCAACCGTCCGATCAATAACCGAGGGTGTAGATTAGATCGAAACGATCAAGAAACCTCGGCCGCACGATCGAGACGGACGCCCCAGATTTAAACACAGCCGGATTCGCCGTTGGCCCTCGGATCAAAATCATACGGCTGATATCAACCGAGCGAAGGGGTATGAAGTCTTCTAATCCTAGCCGTTGAATACCAGATCGACGATCAGGGCGCCCCTTCACGCTTTCCTCTCTTCCTGCTCACTCCGGCCGGTGGTGAACCCAAATTTTGCGGCGGCGCCATTGACTGGGTTACGCAGACTGGCTAACTCGCGCACAACCCCGAATACCGAACGGTCCTACACGAAGTATAGCATATGGCAAATCTAATGGCGGTTTGTTTACCTGATGGGGTGGTGGCAGATTGGCTAGCCGTGGCGGGAGGCGGACCCGCGGCGACGCAGGGGCGACGGTGAGAAATTCGTCGGGTTATGGCGACGCCCACGCCCAATTGCCAGCCTGCGCAGGATCCCCGGTCGCTGGAGAACGTCCCTGACCCCTCCTCGGTCCCCGACCGGTGGCAGAGAGGGTGACAGGCAACGACGAAATCCTGCGACGCAGCGCAGATGCCCCGGCTTCCACACCCGCCTCAGATGGACGCGCGATGGCGGTGCGCGAATCCCCAGCAGCGGCTAGAGGCTCCACACACGGAGAAGTTGGTAGCAGGTGCGGCTACAGGCGCATGTAGGCAGGGGTGCGCGCAGAAGGGTGTGGCGGCGGACCCACGGATTCCAGAGCTCGCCGCCAGAGGTGATGCCGAGCGTGGCTGGGACGTGCAAGAGCTAAGGCGGCGCGGTGCATAGGGTTGGGGAGAACACAGATTTTTATAGCGCGACTGCCGTGTATGTTCCGAAGTCAGCGCCGACTTGAGGGGGTCGCCGGAGAGCGAAATCCGCGCGGTCTGTTACGCCAGAGGAGAAAGAGCTGACAACCCGGGCCCGTGACTCAGAGACGTATGGGCGCGCGGCATGTTAGAGTACGGCTGCAGAGCGAGTGAGGGCGAACTGACGAGATGGATCCACACAGTAGCGGTACTGGGGTCGAGTCCGTGATCGCGCAGGTGACGCCATGAGACCAACAAGTGGGGCCCAACAAGCGCTGTGTGTAGGCGCGGCAGCGGATAGTTGCGCCGCGCAGGAGAGCAAGGATGAGTGGGTCCGAGCGAGTGGAAAGTGAGGTGGGCCGCAAGCAGGGTTGCTATTCCTTTTTTTTAATTCTATTTTGTTTTCTATTTGAATTTCAAATCAATCCAAGCTTGAAGTTCAAACCCTTAATTTAGGCACACATTATAGAACTTCAGCACGATGTGCAAAAACATATTTTATATATTTATTTTATTTTAGTTCTTTTGGACAAGCTTCCAATCATATAATAGAGAATAGTCCACACCTTATTAATTCTAGGGAAATAAAATTTATATTGTAGATTATATATATTTTTAACATATTCATTTTGGGAGTAGAAACTTCCAATTTATGATTATCTTTAAGGAAAGGCGTTTTGATTTAAAACCTTTGGGGAATTTTCCCTGTCTTCACAAAATTAAACTTTAGGGTGTTACACTGCTACACCCCCATTTTACACCTGGATCCTCTCCTTACGCCTATAAAAGGAAGGACCAGGGCCCTCTTAGAGAAGGTTGGCCGCGCGGGGACGAGGATGGGACAGGCGCTCTCTTGGGGCCGCTCGCTTCCCTCTCCCGCGTGGACGCTTGTAACCCCCTACTGCAAGCGCACCCGACCTGGGCGCGGGACGAACACGAAGGCCGCGGGATTTCCACCTCTCTCACGCCCATCTCCGGCCACCTCACTTCCCCCCTTCGCGCTCGGCCTCGCGTCGACCCATCTGGGCTGGGGCACGTGGCGACATTCACTCGTCGGCTTAGGGACCCCCCGGTCTCGAAACGCCGACAGCTTGGATACACAGTTGAATTTTTGTTCGGCCTACCATCCCTAGACTGATGGGCAGACCGAGAGGACTAACCAAGTGCTAGAGGATATGTTAAGAACTTGTGCTCTTAAACATGGTGGTAGCTGGGATAAGAGCCTACCATATGCGGAGTTCTCTTACAATAATAGCTACCAGTACCAGGCCAGTTTGAAGATGTCACCGTTTGAGGCATTATATGGCAGGAAGTGCAGGAATCCTCTATATTGGGATCAAACTGGCGAAAGACAGTTCTTTGGACCTGAACTTATACAAGAGGCAGAAGAACAAGTTTGAATGATAAGGGAGAATTTGAGAATTGCACAATCAAGACAGAAGAGCTATGCTGATACCCAGAGAAGACTACTGGAGTTTAAGGAGGGTGATCACGTGTATCTGAAGGTGTCACCGATCTGGGGTATGAGGAGATTTAAAGTTAAAGGAAAGTTGTCCCCTTGCTTTATTGGACCTTTCTTGATCTTAAAGCGAGTGGGAGAAGTTGCATATCAACTAGAACTACCCGATCACCTGGCAGATGTACATGATGTCTTTCACGTGTCCGAACTAAAGAAGTGCCTCAGGGTACCTAAGGAGCAGCTACCAATGGAGGATCTTAGTGTTCATGATGATCTGACCTATACAGAATATCCAATCAAGATTCTTGACACTTTGACTAGAGTTACAAGAAATAAGGTGATAAATATGTGCAAAGTACAATGGAGTCACCATGGAGAAGATGAAGCTACTTGGGAGAGAGAAGAAGAGCTTCGCATAGACTTTTCCCATCTTTTCCCTAGTCCTTCCTAAATCTCAAGGACAAGATTCTTTTTAACGGGGTAGGATTTGTAATACCCAATTTGTAATTTGTAAGAGATAATATAAAAAGGAGACACAATTTCACTTCATCTATATGTGAGTCTGACCTTTATGCATCATCACATATGAACACCATCTGTAAAAAAACAAGGAGTTAATAAGATAAATGCCACTAAATTATGCATCACACTGGTTTTCATTTTTTGTGTGCATCTTGTGACCATATAAAAACAATCATGTGAAAAGAAATATATCAAAGTTCAAAATAGAATTTAAGGTTTAAAGGGAATTATAGAAATGTGGAGAAAAGAAAGGATAAAGGATATGAATAAATAAATATCTCTAGAATTAGTACCCCCAATTTCACAAATATAATTTGTAATGAGGGGCCACAACAGTTGAATTAAATTGGAATTCAAATGGAATTTGAAAAGGGAGAAAAGAAAATAGAAAAAAAAGGGAAAACCAAAACCCCGGTTGGGCCGAGCGCTACCTATCTGGCCCATCAGTGGAAGCCATCCGCGCGGCCCACACTCTCTCTTCCACGCGCGCCAGGCCAACTGCCAGCTGGGGCCACTGGGCAGTCCACAGCGCGCATCGTCACCCACCGCCAAGCGAGCCTGATGGTCTAGAGATCTCCAGGTGTGCATGACCGCTCCACCACTTCCACGTGGACCCGCGTGGTCAGCTCTATATCCCTCGTTGCCGCGCCGCGAGGAGGACTAACGCCGTGCGCGAAGACTCTGGCGTACAGTGCGGAACTCCCTTGACCGGCCTGCCCTACGTACACGCGCGGTGATTCCCGTTGACATGTGGGCCCCGGTGGCAGCCCCACTCACCCACCTCCGCTCCGAGTGCTGCGTCGGGCGGATCTAACAACCCCGCGTGCTCCTGCGCTAGGAGCTAGTCAACTACCTTGGCACGTGGGCTATAAGCTCGGGCCTCGTCATCTCTCGCCTCAGTTCACGGCCGTTAACAACTCGCCAAAGAAACAAACCACCGCTGCCTCGGCCTAGGATTTGAAGTAGCCGTCCGCGGAGAGGAGAGCGCCACCACCGTCGATTTTAGCATACGCCACTGCTGGACCCTTCCATCCTGTGTCCAGTGGAGGCGGGGCACACTTGCCACGGTGACCGAACAGGGAATTGGCGCGAGGATCATCTGTGCCCTTGGAATTCTTCGCTGAAGCTGAGCGTCTCCGAGTTCCTGCGTCGCGTCGTGGCCAGCGTCGTAGAGTGCCTATCTGTCTGTATGTGGCTAACCACCCAGTTCATACAATCGTCCGCATTGTGTAGCACGTAGTCACGGTCGTTTTGGGGGCTCGGTGGGGCATCGGGACCTTGCGCTGGTGATAAACCACCGTGGCGCGCTGGCGGTGCCTCCCGGTTTGCACCAGTGAAGGAGATGGATGCGTGGGCCATTGAGTTCGTGGCGAACGACCATGATTAAATCGTAGATAATGATTTGTATAGACGAATCCGGTGCGTTGATCGGCCCCTGGACGTGTAGGATTGCATCAGGGAATTTTAAATCTGGGCCATTGGCCAGCCAATGGGTGGCGTGGATCAAAGCAAGTATAACCCTGCGCGTGATGTAATCATGGCCGCTCATTTCTGAGAGCACCTAGAGGGGGGTGAATAGGTGATCCTGTAAAATTCAACACTAAATTCCAACAAGCTTGATTAAAGAGATATTAGCGCAAGTTAATCAAGTCTATGAGGTGAGCTCTTGCGAACACAAACAATCACAGAGAGGAGCAACACAAGAGACACGCGATTTTTATCCCGTGGTTCGGCCAAGTAACACTTGCCTACTTCCTTGTTGTGGCATCCCAATGTACGAGGGTTGCACTCGACCCCTTTCAAGTGATCCGATGATCAACTTGAATACCACGGTCTTTTCCTTTCAAGTGTTTTCCCGTTTACGAGGAATCTCCATAATTTGGAGCCTCTCGCCCTTACAATAGATATCACAAAGAAAGCACAGCGTAAGGTTGGGAAGAGCAACACACACAAGACTCAAAATGCACAACACACCCACGCACACAGTGAAGACTCGAGCTCAAATGACCACACAGGGAGTTTGGACTCGAATGGAGCTCAAATCTCTAACACAACAAAGCAAATGCGCGGGAACAGAGTCTGGATGCCTTAGAATACTTAGTGAATGCTTTTTGTAACTCCTCCATGTGCCTAGGGGTCCCTTGTATAGCCCCAAGGCAGCTAGGAGCCGTTGGAGGCCAACTTGGAAGGCCAAACTTGCCTTCTGTCGGGTGGTGCACCGGACAGTCTGGTGCACCACCGGACAGTTACTGTAGCTGTCCGGTGCGCGATCTCCTTCCTTTTCTGGCGCATCCGACCGTTGGTCCTCGGGATCAGTTGGCGCACCGGACACTGTCCGGTGCACACCGGACAGTCCGATGTGCCCAACCGACCGTTGCTGCGGGCCACGCGTCGCCCGTGGATTGCGCGGCCGACCGTTGCGCTGGCGACCGTTGGCTCACCGGACAGTCCAGTGCACCACCAGACAGTCCAGTGAATTATAGCAACGTCGCTTTTTTTCGTTTCCCGAGAGCGACGAGTTCGCCGCGGACGACTCACTGGACAGTCCGGTGAACCACCGGATAGTCCGGTGAATTATAGCCATACGCCGTCATCGAGTCCCGAGAGCGGCCTTTTCACGCGGACCAGCCTGGCGCACCAGACACTGTCCGGTGCACCACCGGACTGTCTGGTGTGCCAAGCCGAGCTGAAGTTGGCTGCACAGAGCCAAGTCTTTTTCCAATTCTTTCTTCCCTGTTTCTAGCACTTAGACAAAATATGTTAGTACTAAAAACAATGTACTAAGTCTATAAACGTACCTTTTGCCTTGATTTGCACTTCTCACTTTGTTTAGCACATGGGCACTTAGTTAAACGTGTTGGGCACTTAATCACCAAAACATTATAGAAATTGCCCAAGGGCACATTTCCCTTTCAATCTCCCCCTTTTTGGTGATTTATGCCAACACATCAAAAAGCAATCAAAATAAGTGCAACATCAATGCAAATGAGGACCAAATCATTTTTGCACAAGATTTGACATATTTGGATCATTCTTTGCCACCATTTGGTTTGTTTTTGCAAATCAAATTCATTTTCCTATCTCTAAGTCAAACGCACTTATTTGGGCACATAAAGAGTTATTCCAAGAGTAATATTGATCAAGTGCCAAAAACTCCCCCTTTTTCCATAATCAAAATTCTCCCCCACAAGAGACCAAATTTTGCAATAAGAGTATTTTTTGACAAATCAAAAGTTCTAAGAGTATTTTTTGACAAATCAAAAGTTCTAACTCTATTGTTTTCAAAATTCACAAGTGGTAGCTGATCCATTTGCTTTGGCCTTAATTTCTCCCCCTTTAGCATTAAGCACCAAAACGGGATCATTCTTGGCCCTTTAACCCCACTGCCTCACCAAAAATGTCAATTAAGAGCAAAAAGGCAATAAGAGCATAAGTATGAACTTGGAAGTAAATACACCAATACCAAAGTGCAGTGGAAGTCTTTGCAACGTCTAAGTCCATTTTCCCTTTCAATGCACCTTTGAGACTACATCAAGAGTATTCAAACACATAGGTTAGTCTCAAAGGGTCAAGTTGTAGCACATCTCCCCCTTAATATATGCATCACTTGCAAATGGACTTGTGAGGTCCGGGGATCATGTGTACAACTTGAGCACCACAAATAAACAATAATGGATTTAAATGCATAAAGTAACATGATCAAAGGCATAGAACACATGTATGCTATAGATCAATCCAAGTTACGCGGATCTAAGACATTTAGCTCACTATGCAACATGCAAAAGGTTTTCTCATCCAATGGCTTGGTAAAGATATCGGCTAGCTGGTTCTCGGTGCTAATATGGTACACCTCGATAACTCCCTTTTGCTGGTGGTCTCTCAGAAAGTGATGTCAGATGTCTATGTGCTTAGTGCGGCTGTGTTCAACAGGATTATCCAAAGTAGTTGTGCGCAACACTGTCCTGCGGCAACATACTCGGCTTCAGCAGTGGATAGGGCAACGGATGTTTGTTTCTTTGAACTCCACGACACCAGGGACCTTCTTAGGAATTGGCACGTCTCTGATGTACTCTTCCTATCAACCTTGCATCCAGCATAATCGGAGTCTGAATATCCAATCAAGTCAAAGGTAGACCCCTTTGGATACTAGATCCTGAAGCAAGGCATAGCAACTAAATACCTAAGAACTCGCTTAACAGCCACAAGGTGACATTCCTTGGGGTCAGATTGATATCTAGCACACAGGCATACACTAAGTGTCAGTACCCTGGATCAAGGGTACCCCCTACTACTGTGTCAAGGTGCAGTTCCCGAATGGCTACCTCTTAGCCGCGTGGTAGTGGGGCTGCGTTTGTGACTAAGGCGTGCCTCAGCCCAACCAAGGGAGGTTGCTCAGGGCCCACAGCGGCACTTGGCCTCATCACCTGGGAGGGTCTAGGACCGCCGCGTGTCCATCGTGATGGAATACTCCTGGGTAGCTACAGTAAGTCCGGACCCCCATGGGAGTCCACCTAAGTTTGTGGACAGGACTCCCTAGGGGGAGGTCCGAGACCTCCACGTGTGCATGCTAGGCCCCCCAAGGTGGGAACCAGACCCCTTCGCAAGGGGTTCGGACCGCTCACGGTGGAGTCCTGGTGCACCAGGACGGAAAATGCTTAGGCCCTGGCCAAAGGCCAGGCAGGGGTCTGGCGCTAGCATGTGTCTGGACCCCACCATGTACGGCTCAGCTCCCCGCCCAGGCGGAGACCCGATGCTGCCACGTGGCCCTCTGCCCGTGACGTAAGCCAGCGGATGGAGCCTGATGTAAGGACTATGTGTCGCGGGCCACACCACGCATCGCATGCAATGCTATCTCAGTATTTAATGCGGAGGATGCCCGCCGCCTGACAAGCGATGTGCCATCTTAGCATTTAATGCGCCCCGTCCAATCCGCTGGCAGGCGAGGTGATGGCTCGGCATTTAATGCATCCTCTCTCTGCTCCTCTAGTAGGCGGCGACTGGGCCACCCTGCAGACGGTGTGCCTGACCAAATCAGTTGGCAGGTGGCGTACTGCCACAAGATCTGTACTCATGATGACTCACGCGTTACCGAGGAAGCAGCCGAGAGAAGCCAATGCTATGAGCACTACGGACATTACTACACTCAGAGAGGGCTCAGACGTTGTGGGCGTTGGTTATTTCCCTCCATTTTGTCCCTAGGCCCGCATGTCGAGGCTTAGTACCCTTATACGTGCCCCCCTTGAGCTATAAAAGGGGAGGCATGCAACGTTACAACACGGACCCAAGTCTTCCAAGACACAACTCAAGCTCACGAGCAATACAACACAAAGTGGAGTAGGGTATTACGCTCCGGCAGCCCGAACCACTCTAAACTCTTGCGTGTTCTTGTGTTCATACCCAAATCTCACAACAAGTAGAATGCTTAGGCCCCTCCTCATCTTAGGATTTAGGGCGAGTGCACTCCGCCACCCGGTCGGAGATTTCCTCTCCGACATTTGGCGCGCCAGGTAGGGGGACTAAGCTTTAGGTTTTAGCTTGTTTACTTGCTCAGCATAATGGTGCAAATCGTTGAGCACCGTACCGAGACTTCAGTGGATTTCCTAGTGGAGGAAGAAGCTGCTTCTTCCACGCCACTGGTTGCCAACCGCCCAGTGCCAGGCACTGCTGCTGTGCATGTTGCGCAACAGCATACAGCTGTGCAGACATCCCGGACTCTACCCAGGACAGCTCTGGGGGCATTGTCGGTAGCCAGGGAGTTGCTGCGCCACCCCCCGAGCTCCATGGCCTCGCCGGGGGCCATGAGGCAGTGGCGTGAAGACGTCGACCGACTGCTTGGTATGGCGCACTCTGGCTCGACCAGGTCGAGGTCGTGGTCATCTCAGCGCCAACATGAGGCATCGGTATCTGTACGCTCACCCTCAGTGAGGGCAGCACCGACTGAGGACCTAAGGGCAGAGCTCAGCCACCGGCGCACGGCGGAAGACGCTCCAGTCTCTCGGGAGAGGTCTAATGACCTGCGGATAGAACTCAACCACAGGCGAGCGGGTGAAGATGCCCGCGTCTCAATGGAGAGGACGCAAGAGCGCCGGCACAACATCGAGGGTCGTAACCTCAATAAAGACTTCGCTGCGGTAGCACCGCAAACCCCAGTGGGCGCCCAGTCCCAGGCAGGTGTTCCATTGGCTAGCGTGGGCTGCGCTGCTCTTGCAGATCATCTCCGTGCAGCGTCTTGGCCATCCAAGTTCCGACCGCACTTGCCGGAAAAGTATGACGGTACGTCAAACCCATCGGAATTCCTGTAGGTGTACGTCACGGCTATCACAGCAGCGGGTGGAAACACCGCTGTGATGCCGACATATTTTCATGTCGCCTTGTCTAGGCCCACCCGAACTTGGCTCATGAATCTTGCCCTAGGGTCAGTCTACTCCTAGGAAGAGCTCTGCGCACGGTTCACAACGAACTTTGCCAGCGCCTACCAACAACACAGCGTGGAGGCCCACCTCCACGTAGTAAGGTAGGAGGCCGGGGAAACCCTCTGGACATTTATCTCCCACTTCATTCCGTCAGGGAGTGCGTGATGAAAAGATGTTGGAGAAGTTGGTTACGCATGACGTCGAAACTGTCTCCACTCTCTTCGCTTTGGCCGACAAGTGCGCCAAGGCCGCTGAGGGTCGGGCGTGGCACTCGACACCACAAACCAGGGCCGCCTAGATGGGTGGCTCGGGTGCCATTGCTCAAGATGACAAAAAGAAGAAGAAAAAGAACCGTGGCCATGAGAAGCCGCATTCTGCCGCTCTGGTCGTTGTAGCTGCGACTGGGGGCCGGGGCGACCGCAACAAACGCCCATGGCCACAGATGGGTAACAGCGGCTCATGCCCTGTGCACCCCAACGGTCGCCATAGCGCCACGGAGTGTCGCGAGATCATCGACCTCGCGAAACGCGTCAGCGTGCGGCATGAGTAGTCTTCCGGTGATGGCTCCCCACCTCGTCGCTGACCTGGTAAGGAAAGGGTCGACGATGATGAGGTGGCCGTGGATGAACCGGACCTCGGGTATCAATCACCTGAAGGGGTCCTGAAGGATGTTTTCGCTGGAGGCTCCAACTCCGGTGATGACAGCTAGACGGGCCACCAGGGGGTCCCGTACTCCCTGGTCCGCGAGGCCAAAGCTTGCCTTCCCTCGGGAACCCTTCTGGACTCCTCATGGGTCCAACCTTTTGATGAGCCTATGCAGGGGCAATTATAGCACAAGGACGAGGACTCCGTCGGCGAGCTCAGGTGTCAAGCGGTAACCCGAAATGCACTTTGTAACCCGGCGCCCATACACTGCGGCCAACAGTTCGTGCATAGTAGGGAGCCCAGGGTCAGGACCTAGTCCTATGGCGAGTACCAAACCAAGAAGGGGTCCGCAAGCTCTGCCCCAGTTGGGAGGAACCCTTCAAGGTGACGGAAATATGCCAGCCCGGGGGGTGCCCGCCTTGCTATAACTAAAGGAGTATCTCTTCATAACCTCTGGAGCATCTATGTAAGTTCTGCCCATAGAAGCAAGTCCGAGGGGTTAAGTTTTTCTTCTTTTGTAGTCAGGCCTCGCATACGCGTACGCCAGCCCGGTAAGGTCCGCCCTCATAAACCCGACCTGTTGGTTTACACCCGTGCATGTCTAATTATAAAAAGGAGATTTACCCACTCAGATCTGCTTCTGTGATAACTTTATCTTCCTGCTCCACAGTTCCATCCTGCAGTTTCTGGGTATTATTTTTTACCTAACCCACCCGTACGGTTCCCGTCTGTCCTGACATGATGACACCCAGATTGAGCAGCCAGGCTTGCAGATTAGGACCCCCTTACAAAAGTTGGGAGGTCCGATAGCCTGGGGGCCGGTTCTAGAGATCGGAGGCTCATTCCATGGGGTAGTCCGGATCAGTGTAGCCGCTTAGCCTGGTCCCGTACCGTAAGCCTGCTGTGACAGAACCTCCCAAGTCATTAGGCCCACCTACAGTTGTCCTTGTCCAACGGACCTCAGACAACCCTGCAGGTGTTCCTGAATCACTTGACAAGCTCGGTATCTGCTTTCCTTACCTTCCCAAGAGCGTTTTACCCGTCACACAGACATTACAAATCATCGGAGATACGAAAAATGCGAAAGCGATTACATAAACTTACCTTTATTTAAAAGTAAGACAAAGTTATATATTACAGACTAGGATATAATTAACTAGGTGCAGAGTGTTATTATTACAGAACCAAGGGAGGCAAAAACCCCTCCCGATAAGTTTCAAACAAAAGTTCTATGGAGGATCCTTTCCTCCCGCAGCTTCATTCCTGGTGTTCTTCGTTTGGAACCACCTTAGAATAGAAACAACAAAAGTTTGTCGCTTCTTCACCTAAAAACAATAGGGAATAAAACCCTGAGTATGGAATTACTCAGCAAGTCTTACCCAACTAAAGAAAAGACTCTCAAGGGTATGCTGGTTATCAGGGAGTCAAGGTAAGGTTTCTCAATAATCAAAGACTCTTTTTGCATAAATGCTTACTAAAGTGGATCCTTAAAAATCCAATTTTACTTGTCAGGTTAAGTAAGATTACCTGTCTCTAGAGTTCTTTCTACCCTAGTTCAATCACTTGACCTGCACTAGCCAATTTCTTAACACCCTTAATCTTTACTGGAGTTCTACGTATAGTGCAGTGACCAAGTCTTCATAACCGCGAAGGTACGGCGATCCGAATCGATTATACTCAGCTGAGGATCTCCGATCACACGATATATGTAGCACTTAACCCTTACATATGTCAACCCGCCACCGGGGTTCTTAAGACCAGATCAGGTTCACGCCAACCGAGAGCACAGATACACCACCGTCCAGCCTCTTGCCACGGAGTGTACACGCTACTCTCGCCATCTCTCCACTCCCATTGCGTGGTATCTTATTCTGGCCTTAGTTTGCCCGAGGCAAAGCTTACCCATGACGAGGCATGTGACCAGTTAAAGGGTCCTCGGTCAGCAAGCCTACATCGACACAGTCCTTAATCGACTCAGACGGAGACACTACACTGAGACTCTCTTCTCGTGCAAGTCACCCGCCCGGTCTCAACTTAATCATTTCAACCCCAAAGTTTGGTACCTGGCAGAGGTACATGTTTTCCGATGTTGAACCCATCATGGCCATGATGGATCCATCATCAAGTTTTGTTTTCAAAAACATCCCTTCCACTTTGCCACATCATCTTTTGTAAAAACAAAACCTTTTTCATTGCTAGAGCAAGACTAAGCATAGTAAAAACATTTTATAAAATAGGGATTCAAAGGAAGGTAATAAAATTCAAGGAAGGTAATGCAGGAATTGTTTTAGCATTCAACCCCTATTACCTAATGCATCAAGCAAGTGAGAAAGATTTTAAAAGAATCAAGGAGGTGGCAAATGCACCGGGGCTTGCCTTGGTTTACAGGTGATTCAGGCTTAGTTCCACAGATGTCAAAATAAAAACAGCTGCCGGCCTGATGTTCCTGAGGTGGTGGTGGTGAAGTCTTCTCTCTTTCTACTTCAACTTCTTCTTCGTTTTCTAAAGATAACCATACATAATAATGAATGCCCATGTAATGTTCATGAGAATGCAAAGATAATAAAAGTTTATTATCTAAGGTTTTGAATACAATTTTCCTTCACGGTTCTCCGAGAAACTAGGGTTTCCGGAGTCAGTAAAGGAATTCAAAGGGCAGGGGTAGGGTTGTGGGCTCTAGGTATCAAACAAGGTCCAAATCAAACCAAACTCTACCCAAGGTTTCTAAATAATGTTTAGAGTGTATATAAAAAGTTTGGGGATTTTTGGAATTATCATCTATTTTCTAAAAATCTAGAAGCAATGCTTTAGGCTATTTTAAATGTTCCAAAATTCCTCATTTGATCTAAAAATCATGAAACTATTTTTATTAAATACTATGGAAAAATTAGGAATTTAGCAACATTGGTTTAGTATTTTTACCATTTTTCTATAATTTTCTAGGATTTATTTATCTCTGGTAGAAAAAGAAAAAGGAAATCTGTGAATAGTGTTGGGCCTAATTCAGTCCAGGACGGCCCAACTTCAACAGAAGCGCGCCCGCGCGCGCGTGCCCGTGGCAACTTTGCAAAAAGACCCACGGCATTCTGGATAACCTGAAGTGAGCACTAGCACTGTTTTCGAGAGTCGCTGACAGTTTGCAGAAACCTCCCCCAAGTTCTATTCCTTCATCGTCCGAGGTCCACGACGACGAACAGCGCGGGGACGAACTCCGGTGAGCCTGTGCCGGTGGATTCACGCAACGACCGGTGCTCCCGAGCAGCAGACACCAAATCAGACCCCTCCTATTCATTTCCCCCCACTTAATTTCACAAAGTAGACACTAGATCACCCTGGCCACGGAGACAGTGTGGACAGCCCAAGGAACCAACGTGTTCCCGGCGATTTAGGGTGGTCTAACTCAATTGAATGGGTTGAGTGGCTTCAGGAGGACCTAGGGACACTAGAACAATCGACCAGAATGCTTGAACGAACCTAGAATAAGCTGGCCGCGGTGAGGGTGTCTCTGTAGTAGCAGAAATCGAATTGGGGGAAGTTCAAAATTAGGGCTCACTGGCAATCGACTGAGGATGATTCTTGGTCACTGGGTTCGTGATGATCCAACGGAGCTCACGGTGGGGTCAATTTATACTAAGTGAGAGCGGTGGCCGGGAATTTGAGCGACGACACGCGGCGGCCGGAGGGACCAGGAGTTACTGACACGTGATTAATGTCCGGTTACCATGGCCATCTCCCCGGCGATGGACAGAAGGTTACATCGGGTCACGGCGACGCGATGGAGGTGCTAGGGCATGTGGCACAAGGCCAGAAGGCGGCAGTCACCGGTGAGCTTATCCAAAGCGAATGTGGCAACCTGTACGGTGGTCGGAGTTGTTTATTGGCCGGACTTATCAACGGCGACGACATTTACGTGACCTCGAGCGTTATCCAAGCACTGGTGAGCACGAATCACCTCACCAGCGGGAATCGTGGCGCGAGGGTCGTCGACGGCGAGGGGATGAACCTGAGATTCTTCTTCAGTTACTGTACCATGGCATTCCACTTCAGTCAACCTGACAGAGCAACTTCAGGGCAAATTCTCTCTAGATTTCGCATGACAACTTTATCATCCCTCTGCACCAAAGTTGTAGAGCTACAAACCAGCTAAAATTTTGCCATAGCAGCAATAGCCAAATTCCTATTGAATCAAGTTTGAAGTCATGCCCAAAGTCTTTGTGGTTGCACTGTCAGTCTGAAATTCAGACTTTAACAGCCTGACAGCCAGACTTTAGGCTTAATTATCTCCAATTTCTCCATAACAACCTTGCTTACACTCTTAAGCAAAATTGTTCCCCTTTCATAGAGCTACAAAGTTGATGTGGTGACCTAGGGTAAATTTTCACTATTTTGGAAGATATAGAGCTCCAAAGTGGAGTCAATATCATTGATTTTCAGACTTAGCATTAGAACACAAAGGGGGTCCTTTTTGTAAATAGGTCTAAAAGTCAGGGTTTGAATTGCAAATCTTCATAAATATGAACCATATGACTTTATATGCCTTAACATCATAGTTTTTACACTTTAGTCCAAAGGTGCACTGATTTTACACTTAACCCCCTAAGGTTTAGGTTTAGGGTTTTCTAGGGTCCTTTTTAGGGTTTTTGGTATCTCAAGGGTGTGAATGTAATGTAGGTCCATCCTTGGTAACATTTTATGATTATTTCACTTAATCTTTAGAGTTTTCTCTATTTGGGTCTTATTTTACCCTTCAGATCCCTGTTTAGGGTTAAGTACCCTATACCAGGGTTCTATTTGCAAAATGCCATAACAATACAACTTGTTTGAAATTTTTGCCTAGTGAATGCATTCTAGGTGTGCCAATACACATGAAATGCCAATGCTGATGATGTTATGCTCAAGTTTTAGTAACAGTAACACCAGGGGTGTTACATCCTTCTCCCCATAAAAGAATCTCGTCCCGAGATTAAAAGTCCTAGGGTAAGTAATGGAAAAGGAAATGCTTCATATTTTTATTTCCGAAGTTTTGGTACAAGCAGGGGTGGTTTGGGGTTCACTCCTTTATTACAGCAAGTATATACACTTTACAAATTACATGAGGCTAAAAAGCCTGGGAAATTCTTGTCTAGAAAGTCTTGAGTTTCCCAAGTAGCCTCATCTTCGGAATGTTGGTTCCATTGTATCTTGTAAAACTTGAGAGTTTTTCTCCGGGTAACCCTGTCCTTTTGATCCAAGACTCGAATAGGGTGCTCAGAATATGTCAAGTCCGGTTTTAGGACAACATCTGTCACTTCAATGGTTCGATCTGGAACCCGAAGACACTTCTTCAACTGAGACACGTGGAACACATTATGCACAGCAGACAAGGTTTCGGGTAGTTGAAGTCGATATGCCACTAGTCCACATTGTTCAAGTATAGGGAATGGACCAATGTACCAGGGTGCAAGCTTCCCTTTAACCCCAAAACGCGATACACCCTTCATTGGTGAAACTTTCAAGTAGACATAATCTCCTACGAGAAAGTACAAGGGTTGTCGTTGCTAGTTTGCATAACTCTTTTGACGAGCTTGAGCTTTCTTTAAATTATGAATGATTCTCTGAACCTTTTCTTCGGTATCTTTTACCATATCAGGCCTGAAGAAAGACCTTTCACCAGGTTCAGACCAATTTAGCGGAGTACGACATCGTCGTCCATATAAAGCTTCAAAGGGTGCCATCTTGATGCTTTCTTGATAGCTATTATTATATGAGAACTCTGCTAAAGGTAAACATTCATCCCATTTCTGGGGGAACTCCAAAGCACAAGCCCGTAACATGTCTTCAAGTATTTGGTTCACTCTCTCAGTCTGCCCATTGGTTTGAGGATGATAGGCCGAACTATGGAGTAACTTAGTATCCAAGGCCTTGTGAAGCTCTTCCCAAAATTTGGACACGAATTGCGATCCATGATCAGACACTATCGTCTTCGGAACACCATGCAAACTGAGAATACGGGCAATGTATAATACTGCATAAGTGGCCACTGTATACTTTACCCTGACAGGTAGGAAGTGGGCAATCTTTGTGAGTCGATCAACGATAACCCAGATAGAATCATACCCTTTGGCAGTCCTGGGCAGTCCCACAATAAAGTCCATACTAATATCCTCCCATTTCCATGTTGGGATTGGTAATGATTGCAATGGCCTAGCAGCCTTCATGTGTATGGCCTTGACACGTTTACAAGTGTCACATCTAGCCACATAGCGTGCAATTTCAATCTTCATTTTTGTCCACCAATAATGCGATTTCAGGTCTTGATACATCTTAGTGCTTCCGGGATGAATAGAATAGCGACTAAGATGTGCTTCATCTAGAATTTGTTGGCGGAGTTCTTCATTCTTCGGCACAACTATGCGGTTGTTGAACCATACAACACCTTGGTCGTCTTCTCTGAAACAGTTGGCTTTTCCAGCCCTTATCTTCTCACGTACATGTTTCATACCCTCATCATTTTTTTGTGCATCAATTATCCTTTGCAAGATGACTGACTCCAGCTTCAAATGATTTGAAGTTCCTTGCTGAATCATTCCCAGGTTCAGATTTTCCATCTCCTCGCACAATGTAATGTCAGAAGTAGAGATGTCAATGGGGACCCGATACCCGCCAACCCGTGGGGAAATCCCCTATTAGGGTACGGGTATGGGACGAAAATTGTCCCCATGGGTATGGATATGGGACAAAATCTTCACCCATTGGGTAAATAGGTATGGGTTTGGGAAGCAATAATTCGAACCCGATTACCCATGGGTATTTCATACGTGTACACCTGTCGTGTTTGTATGAATGAGTTGAGGCCGAGCCGGCCACCAAGCCCAGCACGACAGCGCACCAGGCCCCAGGTCCTAGCCCAACAAGACAACTAGTAGACTAGTAAAAAAACAAAACCCTAAAATAACCAGCCATATGTTATGCCCTGCCCAGACGACGGTGACGACCATGGATTCTCAGGCGCCAACAAACTTAGATGGTCACCAAGGAAGGTGAGAAAACTCCATTTCTTCTATCGGTCCCGAAGTACTTATGTATTTTCTGATGGATGGATGAATGGATCATGGTTCATGGATGAGTGCTTGTCGATGTAGTGATGTCTGAAATCTAGATTCTTTGTGCTACATGTTAGTACCTAGTTATCCCTTAATTGGGGATGGGAACCTATTGGGGACCCGAAACCCGAATGGGGATGGGTATGGGATGAGTTTTGTACCCATGATGGGTATGGGGATGGGTATGGGGATGGATCAAACATGATGGGTATGGGCATGGGATGCTATAACCCGGTGGGGAATTCCCCATTGACATCTCTAGTCAGAAGTCCTCATAGTTAAACAATGGCAGGAGGCCTTGCGACTGAGTGCATCTGCCACTACATTTGCTTTGCCTGCGTGATAATGGATCTCCAGTTCATAATCTTTAATAAGCTCGAGCCATCTCCTTTGTCTCATATTGAGCTCTAACTGTGTAAAGATGTATTTCAAACTTTTGTGGTCTGTATAAATATGACAGACATTCCCCAGCAGATAATGATGTCATATCTTTAGGGCATGGACTACTGCAGCTAGCTCCAGATCATGAGTGGGATAATGTTCCTCATGTCGGCGCAACTGCCTTGAAGCATACGCAATTACTCGGCCCTCTTGCATTAATACGCAGCCGAGACCACTGCCTGATGCGTCACAATACACATCAAAGGGCTTATTAATGTCCGGTTGTGCCAATACCAGAGCAGTGGTTAATAATATCTTCAATTTCTCAAAGGCTTCATTACACTTTGAAGACCAATTGAATTTAGTCTCATTCTTCAATAGACTTGTGATTGGCTTCACAAGCTTAGAAAAATCCGATATAAATCGGCGGTAATAGCCAGCTAGTCCAAGAGCTTCGGACTTGATGAACAGTGGTTGGGGGTTTCCACTCCAAAATATCCTTGACTTTGCTAGGATCTACCACAATCCCCTTGGCAGATAACACATGTCCCAAGAATTGGATTTCTTCCAGCCAGAACGCGCATTTACTGAACTTGGCATATAATTGATGTTCCCTTAAGCGCGTTAATACGATCCGTAAGTGTTGAGCATGCTCCTCTTCATTCTTGGAATATATCAAAATATCATCTATGAAGACCACCACAAATTTGTCCAACTCGGGCATGAATACCGAGTTCATCAGATAAGTGAAGTGGGCAGGAGCATTCGTCAGTCCGAAAGACATTACCAAGTATTCAAATAAACCATACCGCGTAGTGAATGCAGTTTTGGGTATATCCTCGGGCCTGATACGGATCTGATGATAGCCCGACCTGAGATCAATTTTAGAAAATACCCTCGCTCCAGTCAGTTGATCAAACAAAATATCAATCCGAGGAGAGGATACTTATTCTTGATAGTGACCTCATTAAGGGGTCGATAATCCACGCACATCCGCAATGTTTGATCCTTCTTCTTGACGAATATGGCTAGACAACCCCATGGTGACGAGCTTGGCCGGATGAATCCTTTTTCAAGTAGATCTTGCAATTGAATCTTGAGTTCTGCCAATTCATTTGGATGCATCCGGTACGATCTTCTAGAAATGGGAGCCGTACTGGGTTTCAATTCAATTACAAACTCTACATCTCTTTCTGGCGGCAATCCAGGCAAATCTTCTGGAAAGACATCTAGGAACTCACATACTACCGGAATATCCTTGATCTCCGGTATAATGGCTTCATTAATTCTGCCAATTGGCCTAGCTGGAATAGCTATGGGGATAGACAAAAGAATTTCTTCCTGGCCATAACTCAACCTGATTGTTCTCAGATCAGTGTTGAGAACTACCTTATGTTGGGCCAACCAATTCATGCCCAAGATTACATCTATGTCTTGGCCTTTCAGAACAATCATCTTAGTAGGAAAGTCCCGTCTAGCCAATGTTACGGGCACTTGATAAGCCACTTCTTTGGTAAAGATTTGTCCCCCAAGCGAATGTATTTTAAGCCCTTCCCTTGATTCAGTATATGGAATGCAGTGTCTCTCCACGAACTTTTTGCTTATGAAAGTATGTGATGCACCCGAATCAAAGAGAATAAGTGCAGGGTGATTGGCTACGAGGAACATACCCATCATCAACGGTTCGCCTTCCGATGTGGTAGCCACTTGAGTGTAATAAACTCGTCCTGTTTTCTTTGCATTCCGATCATTTAAACCCCTCATGAAACAGTTCTTCTTCTTTATGTCGGTATTGACTTGGTCAATTGCATACTGAGATAAGTGATTAAATTTATTGAGATACTGGGTGACAGTATCTCCGCCTTGCTTCAATTTCATGAATTCCTCCTGTTTCATGTGGAGGACTCCTTTAGGTATGTAATGTTCACGGAAGGCCAACTTGAATTCATCCCATGTAATCTGATGATTGGCCGGCTGAACGGCCACAAAGTTTCCCCACCACGTGCTGGCAGGGCCACGCAATTGCTGAGCTGCGAACAGGGGCTTCTGAGTTTCGGAACATTGAAGAAGTCCAAATTTTTGTTCAATGACGCGGATTCATTCATCCGCCTCTAGAGGGTCTTCTGCCTTGACGAACAACGAAGGGCGCATCTCGGAGAAATCCAGATAAGATGTCTCACAGGGGCCTTGTGGATAGGCCCGCCCGCCTTGTTGTTGAAGTTGTTGACCTGCCATCTCCCGTAGGAAGCGGGTATTATCTGCTGTGGCGTTTACCAAGGCAGCGATGGCCTCGGCAAGTGTCGAGGGTACTGGAGGTGGATTCGGGGTCGCCTCCCTCCCACGGGAGGTACCAGCCCCATCCTGAGCGCGAGTCCTGGAAGGCATCTGAGGCAAAGAACATTTGGAGCAATATGATATGCCATACAAACCATCCATTTCACATTACTTAAAAAGGTAATGTTACAGACTCGTACAATAGGATTACACCACCTATTACACAATAGTACTACTTCTATACTATATTATTCCTACTTTCTGTCACTTTTGGTAGCCTCACTGTCGGGCGTAGGAGACCACTCTTCGACCAACTTCATAGAGGGAGGGGGCCTGAAAAGGTCCAATTCGACACCAAAAGGTTCTCCCGCTACTTGAGAAGGTTCGGCTTCTGTCCCGACAGGATCCGCAGGTACACTAGGGTGTAGTTGTGAGTACAATACATGAACTTCTTCATGTAGAGTATTACAATAAGCCTGCAAGTTATCAATAGCTGAGCTAAGCTCTTCTACTCGGGCTCGAGCTTTCGCCTCCTTAGCCCAGGCAAGCGAACGAGAGTGAACCGCCCAGTCGAGCGCTAGATCTCGATCCGCGAGCTGATCTTGCAGGCGGCGGATGTCGCTTCTCAATTCATTGATCCTCTCGCCATCCGCAACCCATATGTTATTCCTGTGATGGAGTTCTATTTGAAGCCGATTAACTTGTACCTCCAGATCTCCAATCGGATCGTTGCTCCCACTACTGTTGTCGTCATGTCTCGGGGCAAGTTGGTGACGAGATACACCGATCAGCCTAGTCGACTTGCGTGCAGTCTTCCTTGTACGTGGCGGCATCTTTCTAAAGGGGGAATCTTATTAACATAATTCTTAGCATGATGCATGTGTAATTACAGAATCAACTTTAGTTGATTCAACCTTCTATACATTGCACTCTTCCTATCTGGTCTTTCATATAAACTCTTCAGAGATACTAGGTAAGAAGGGAAGAAATTTTCTAGGATAAGTCTTAGAAAAATTCTTTTGAAGATGCCTCATAATATCTGCAGAGATGGGCTTCGCTCTGATACCAGCTGTGACAGAACCTCCCATGTCATTAGGCCCACCTATAGTTGTCCTTGTCCAACGGACCTCAGACAACCCTGCAGGTGTTCCTGAATCACTTGACAAGCTCGGTATCTGCTTTCCTTACCTTCCAAAGAGCGTTTTACCCGTCACGCAGACATTACAAATCATCGGAGATACGAAAAATGCGGAACGATTACATAAACTTACCTTTATTTAAAAGTAAGACAAAGTTATATATTACAGACCAGGATATAATTAACTGAGTGCAGAGTGTTATTATTACAGAACCAAGGGAGGCAAAAACCCCTCCCGATAAGTTTCAAACAAAAGTTTTATGGAGGATCCTTTCCTCCTGCAGCTTCATTCATGGTGTTCTTCCTTTGGAACCACCTTAGAACAGAAACAACAAAAGTTTGTCGCTTCTTCACCTAAAAACAATAGGGAATAAAACTCTAAGTATAGAATTACTCAGCAAGTCTTACCCGAACTAAAGAAAAGACTCTCAAGGGTATGCTGGTTATCAGGGAGTCAAGGTAAGGTTTCTCAATAATCAAAGACTCTTTTTGCAGAAATGCTTACTAAAGTGGATCCTTAAAAATCCAATTTTACTTGTCAGGTTAAGTAAGATTACCTGTCTCTAGAGTTCTTTCTATCCCTAGTTCAATCACTTGACCTGCACTAGCCAATTTCTTAACACCCTTAATCTTTACTGGAGTTCTACGTATAGGGCAGTGACCAAGTCTTCATAACCGCAAAGGTACGGTGATCCGAATCGATTATACTTAGTTGAGGATCTCCAATCACATGACATATGTAGCACTTAAACCTTGCATATGTCAACCCACCATCGGGGTTCTTAAGACCATATCAGGTTCACGCCAACCGAGAGCACAGATACACCACCGTTTAGCCTCTTGCCACGGAGGGTACACGCTACTCTCGCCATCTCTCCACTCCCATTGTGTGGTATCTTATTCTGGCCTTAGTCTGCACGAGGCAAAGCTTACCCATGATGAGGCATGTGACCAGTTAAAGGGTCCTCGGTCAGCAAGCCTACATTGACACGGTCCTTAATCGACTCAGATGGAGACACTACACCGAGACTCTCTTCTCGTGCAAGTCACCCACCCGGTCTCAGCTTAATCATTTCAACCCCAAAGTTTGGTACCTGGCAGAGGTACATCTTTTCCGATGTTGAACCCATCATGGCCATGATGGATCCACCATCAAGTTTTGTTTTCAAAAACATCCCTTCCACTTTGCCACATCATCTTTTGTAAAAACAAAACCTTTTTCATTGCTAGAGCAAGACTAAGCATAGTAAAAACCTTTTATAAAACAGGGATTCAAAGGAAGGTAATCAAATTCAAGGAAGGTAATGCAGGAATTGTTTTAGCATTCAACCCCTATTACCTAATGCATCAAGCAAGTGAGAAAGATTTTAAAAGAATCAAGGAGGTGGCAAATGCACCAAGGCTTGCCTTGGTTTACAGGTGATTCAGGCTCAGTTCCACAGATGTCAAAATAAAAACAGTTGTCGGCCTGATGTTCCTGAGGTGGTGGTGAAGTCTTCTCTCTTTCTACTTCAACTTCTTCTTCGTTTTCTAAAGATAACCATACATAATAATGAATGCCCATGTAATGTTCATGAGAATGCAAAGATAATAAAAGTTTATTATGTAAGATTTTGAATACAATTTTCCTTCACAGTTCTCCGAGAAACTAGGGTTTCCGGAGTCAGTAAAGGAATTCAAAGGGCAGGGGGTAGGGTTGTGGGCTCTAGGTATCAAACAAGGTCCAAATCAAACCAAACTCTACCCAAGGTTTCTAAATAATGTTTAGAGTGTATATAAAAAGTTTGGGGTTTTTTGGAATTATCATCTATTTTCTAAAAATCCAGAAGCAATGCTTTAGGCTATTTTAAATGTTCCAAAATTCCTCATTTGATCTAAAAATCATGAAACTATTTTTATTAAATACTATGGAAAAATTAGGAATTTAGCAAAATTGGTTTGGTATTTTTACCATTTTTCTATAATTTTCTAGGATTTATTTATCTCTGGTAGAAAAAGAAAAAGGAAATCTGAGAATAGCGTTGGGCTTAATTCAGTCCAGGACGGCCCAACTTCAGCAGAAACGCGCCCACGCGCGCGCGCCCATGGCGACTTTGCAAAAAGACCCACGGCATTCTGGATAACCTGAAGTGAGCACTAGCACTATTTTCGAGAGTCGCTGACAGTTTGCAGAAACCTCCCCCAAGTTCTATTCCTTCACCGTCCGAGGTCCACGACGACGAACAGCAAGGGGACGAACTCCGGTGAGCCTGTGTCAGTGGATTCACGCAACGACCGGTGCTCCCGAGCGGCAGACACCAAATCAGACCCCTCCTATTCATTTCCCCCCACTTAATTTCACAAAGTAGACACTAGATCACCCTGACCACGGAGACAGTGCGGAGAGCCCAAGGAACCAACGTGTTCCCGGCGATTCAGGGTGGTCTAACTCAATTGAATGGGTTGAGTGGCTTCAGGAGGACCTAGGGACACTAGAACAATCGACCAGAACGCTTGAACGAACCTGGAATAAGCTGGTCGCGGTGAGGGTGTCTCTGCGGTGGCAGAAACCAAATTGGGGGAAGTTCAAAATTGGGGCTCACTGGTGATCGACTGAGGACGATTCTTGGTGGCTGGGTTCGTGATGATCCAACGGAGCTCACGGCGGGGTCAATTTATACTAAGTGAGAGCGGTGGCCGAGAATTTGAGCGACGACACGCGGTGGCCGGAGGGACCAGGAGTTACTAGCGCGTGATTAGTGTCCGGTTACCGTGGCCATCTCCCCGGCGATGGACAGAAGGTTACAGCGGGTCACGGCGACGTGATGGAGGTGCCAGGGCACGTGGCACAAGGCCGGAAGGTGGCAGTCACCGGCGAGCTTATCCAAAGCGACCATGGCAACATGTACGGTGGTCGAAGTTATTTATTGGCCGGACTTATCAACGGCGGCGATATTTACATGACCCCGAGCGTTATCCAAGCACTGGTGAGCACGAATCACCTCACCGGCGGGAATCGTGGCACGAGGGTCGTCGACAGCGAGGGGATGAACCTGAGATTCTTCTTCAGTTACTGTACCATGGCATTCCACTTCAGTCAACCTGACAGAGCAACTTTAGGGCAAATTCTCTCTAGATTTCGCATGACAACTTTATCATCCCTCTTCACCAAAGTTGTAGAGCTACAAACCAGCTATAATTTTGCCATAGCAGCAGTAGCCAAATTCCTATTGAATCAAGCTTGAATTCATGCCCAAAGTCTTTGTGGTTGCACTGTCAGTCTAAAATTCAGACTTTAACAGCCTGACAGCCAGACTTTAGGCTTAATTATCTCCAATTTCTCCATAACAACCTTGCTTACACTCTTAAGCAAAATTGTTCCCCTTTCATAGAGCTACAAAGTTGATGTGGTGACCTATTGTAAATTTTCACTATTTTGGAAGATATAGAGCTCCAAAGTGGAGTCAATATCATTGATTTTCAGACTTGGCATTAGAACACAAAGGGGGTCCTTTTTGTAAATAGGTCTAAAAGTCAGGGTTTGAATTGCAAATCTTCATAAATATGAACCATATGACTTTATATGCCTTAACATCATAGTTTTTACACTTTAGTCCAAAGGTGCACTGATTTTACACTTAACCCCCTAGGGTAGGTTTTCCAGGGTCCTTTTTAGGGTTTTTGGTATCTCAAGGGTGTGAATGTAATGTAGGTCCATCCTTGGTAACATTTTATGATTATTTCACTTAATCTTTAGAGTTTTCTCTATTTGGGTCTTGTTTTACCCTTTAGATCCCTGTTTAGGGTTAAGTACCCTATACCAGGGTTCTATTTGCAAAATGCCATAACAATACAACTTGTTTGAAATTTTTGCCTAGTGAATGCATTCTAGGTGTGTCAATACACATGAAATGCCAATGCTGATGATGTTATGCTCAAGTTTTAGTAACAGTAACACCAGGGGTGTTACACCTGAACATAGAGATGGCAATGGGTACCCGCGACCCGATACCCGATGGGTATTTACTCTATTAGGGTATGTATGTGGGCTAAATGTTCTACCTGTGGGTCTGTTATTGGGCAAAAATCTTCACCCAATGGGTAAATGGGTATTAGAACGTTCCGCCTTCACCCATACCTGTTAACCCGTGGGTATAAAATACCTAATATAAACTTAGCCCAAGCGTGAACTTGGACTTTAGTCATCCATTCTTTTTACTATTTAACAACCTTTTAGGCCATAATGTAATAGAAGGCTTAACGACAATTTAATGACCATGTAATGGAACATATAATGTGTTATATAGTATCCAATTATCTTTGGTGTGTGGAATGGATGGTTAAATGATGCTAGAAATTTTATAATGGTATTTAGATGGATATAATTGACATTTGTATAATATAATATTTTGATAGATATTTAATTTTTGTGGGTACGGGTGACCCGATGGGTAACCCATACCCGCATGGGTATGGGTATGGGGGTAAATTCATACCCGCCAATGTATATGGGTGACCCGATGGGGTTATTTTTGTGTCATGGGTATGGGTATGGGGTAGTAATACCCGGTGGGTATTTACCCATTGCCATCTCTACCTGAACTGCACAGTCCACCACTCCGTGACGAGTACCCTAGTATTTGGAGCTATAGTTC
The DNA here is from genome assembly GCA_029449295.1 of Zea luxurians. Taxonomy (NCBI): domain Eukaryota; kingdom Viridiplantae; phylum Streptophyta; class Magnoliopsida; order Poales; family Poaceae; genus Zea; species Zea luxurians. Next base: position 74,124,972 of record JAOPSE010000014.1, read on the forward strand.
TGTGGGTCCGACAACCTGGGGTCCGGCTCTAGAGAATGGACACTCGTCTCCTGGGATGGTCTGGAGCTGAGTAGCCGCTTAGCCTGGTCCCGTACCATAAGCCTGCACGCTCCACCACTCTGCGGCGAGGGCCCTAGTATCTAGAGCCAGCGATCCAGGGGGTCCGGACACGCAACTTGGCCTCTCGGACTAAATACTGCAGGTCCCGAGCATGTATCAAAGGATGGCTAATGTCAGACGGGGAATCCTATGGGTGTGCTACTAACGCTCCCTAGCTGAAGCTGTGTACAGGCCTAAGTCCTAGTCAGGGCTGCCTCCTGGGGTTGTTGCCAACTCTTTAAGGTACGCTGGTATCCAACCTCGACACATTGAGCCTGCATCCCAGGGGGGCCAAGTACCAGGGAGGAGTCGACAACATCACACACAACAGGGACAGGTGGTACACAGATAAGTGCTAATACTACTTGATAAATAGTACTCAAAAAGTACATTACAAAAGTAAAAATTAATACATCCGCCTTCAAGCGGAGTCCTAACTCCATTTCTATAGGTGTAAACTACTCAACGCCAGTAGGATCGCGCTGGAAGCTCGCGGACGCTGTCCTCGCGGAATTCTCCCGAGCGACTTGCCAACAACGGTGGCCACCTCAACGTGTGTGCCATAGCAGAGAGGCCCTTGCCCCCGTTTTCCTACGGGGGGTGACAACAAGGCCATTAAAGCCAAAGAGTTGGTTGCACGGCGGCTGGCGGCGCTGGTGGTCTGGCCAGCGGCGGCGACCACCTCTGCACCAGCGGCTCACCAGTGGCTTGCCAGCAGCGGCGACCGCCTCAACGCGCGCGCCATGGCGAAGAGGCCCTCGCTCTCGCCCTCCTACGGGAGTGAGGACAATACCATCCAAGCCAAGGGGCTAGAAGCTCGGCGGCTGGTGGCACTTGTGGGCCGGCCGGCACCACGTAGCCGAAGTTCGCCTCCTTCGCAAGGCTGGTGAACATCCTTTTCCTCCAAATGCTAGAGGAAGAAGCGGACCACCAGCCCATGCGGAAGGCAGGACCCCAACTCGGCTCGCCCTCCACCCCAGCAAGGCTGATGAACATCCTTGAAGCTGAGGGCAGGGGGAGGCCGCAGCCCGGCTCGCTTCTCTCCACCACAAGGCTGGTGGTCATCCTTGTAGATGACCACTGGTGGGAGACCGCAGCCCGATTGCATGATGAAAATCCTTGAAGCTGAGCGATGGCGGAAGGGCGCCAGCCCCCATGAGATCATGCTCCTCCAGCAACAGCAAGAAGAAGGCGAGTTTGGCAGCGCCATCGCGTAGGAAACGAGGAGCGCGAGATCCCCGGCGGCGAAATCGCCGAGGGGGAAGACACTGGCGTGAATCCTTCCACCTAACATCGGCGCGCCCCATCCAGACAAGCGACGCACCAGGACAAGCGTCCACTCGGTCTAAAAGCGCTCGGGGTGAACCAACAAGGCCATGGCAACTGCGGTGGCGCAGAGCAAAACCTCAAAGGCGAAGGGGCGCAGCAAGAGGAAGAGAAACAAGGCATGGCTGTTACCTAAGGGGTGACCCCCTTTTTAAAGGCAGATTCCTCTGATCGCGCCCCAAAAGGCCACGAGAAGTCTCCCCTCGACACACACCGGAGCACCCAGCCTATGATACGGGGGCCCGACCCCACAAGTCATACGGCTGGCGCAACGGCCTCCTGGTGCGCAGAAGGCGAACCGTCGTGCGGGGAGCCATTCGCCGTGCCTCTTCATCTCCGCCAAGGGCAGCGGTCCAGCTTCTGGCACGGGGGCCCGGGTCCAGGAGTCATACTCCTCGGACGTCGGCCAACGTGTGAGGAGAATGCAAATTGCCGTGTGAGGAGCACGCCACCAGCTGTGGTAGTGTGCCCCTTCATCTCCGCCGAAACCAACAGCCCAAGCTCTGTCGCGAGGGCCCGGGCCCACGGGTCACCCTCTATGGGTGTTGGTTCCTAGGTGCAGAGAAGTCGAACCGCCACTCGCACCAGTACCGTGCCTTCTCAGGGCCACCACGGAAGACAGAGAAGGTGAATTTTCACAACCATATGTAGCGGTATCGAGGCGCCCCATGCATGGCCTAGTAAAAGCCATCGAGCGTGAAGATCACGGGTCCGTCAGCCGCAGGAACAGGCGCGCCAGTTGATATGACCAATGGAAGGCTGGTAGCGCAAGCACGCTGAGTCAATGCGGCGCGCGCAGATGAGGAGGCGCCCCAGTCGCTGGTCATGCCAAGTTGACGCAAGATACAAGCTTTGGCCCCACCTGCAGGCTTGTATCCTCCCCTGAGGCGGGCCCGAGGGCCACTGTCGGTACCCTGGATCAAGGGTACCCCCTACTACTGTGTCAAGGCGCAGTTCCCGAACGGCTACCTCTTAGCCACGTGGTAGTGGGGCTGTGTCTGTGACTAAGGCGTGCCTCAGCCCAACCAAGGGCGGTTGCTCAGGGCCCACAGCGGCACCTGGCCTCACCACCTGGGAGGGTCCGGGACTGCCGCGTGTCCATCGTGATGGAATACTCCTAGGCAGCTACAGTAAGTCCGGACCCCCATGGGAGTCCGCCTAAGTTTGCGGACTAGGACTCCACAGTGGAGGTCCGAGACCTCCACGTGTGCATGCTGGGCCCCCCAAGGTGGGAACCAGACCCCTTCACAAGGGGTCCGGACCGCTCACGGCGGAGTCCGGGTGCACTAGGACGGAAAATGCTTAGGCCCTGGCCAAAGGCCAGGCAGGGGTCCGGCGCTGGCACGTGTCTGGACCCCACCATGTACGGCTCAGCTCCCCACCCAGGCGGAGACCCGATGCTGCCACGTGGCCCTCTGCCCGTGATGTAAGCCAGCGGGCGGAGCCTGACGTAAGGACTACGTGTCGCGGGCCGTGCCGTGCATCACATGCAACGCTATCTCAGTATTTAATGCAGAGGATGCTCGCTGCTTGACAGGCGATGTGCCATCTCAGCATTTAATGCGCCCCGTCCACTCTGCTAGCAGGCGAGGTGACGGCTAGGCATTTAATGCATCCTCTCTCTGCTCCTCTAGTAGGCGGCGACTGGGCCACCCTGCAGACGGCGTGCCTGACCAAATCAGTTGGCAGGTGGCATACTGCCACAAGATCTGTACTCATGATGACTCACGCGTTACCGAGGAAGCAGCTGAGAGAAGCCAATGCTATGAGCACTACGGACTTTACTACACTCGGAGAGGGCCCGGACGTTGTGGGCATTGGTTATTTCCCTCCATTTTGTCCCTGGGCCCGCATGTCGGGGCTCAGTACCCTTGTACGTGCCCCCTTGAGCTATAAAAGGGGAGGCATGCAACGTTACAACACGGATCCAAGTCTTCCAAGACATAACTCAAGCTCACGAGCAATACAACACACAGTGGAGTAGGGTATTATGCTCCGGCGGCCCAAACCACTCTAAACTCTTGTGTGTTCTTGTGTTCATCCCCAAATCTCACAACAAGCAGAACACTTAGGCCCCTCCTCATCTTAGGATTTAGGGCGGGTGCACTCCGCCACCCAACCGGAGATTTCCTCTCCGACACTAAGCATAATGTCCGGTCTACTAGCACATAAATAAAGTAATGACCCTATCATAGACCGGTATGCCTTTTGATCAACGGACTTACCTCCTTTGTTGAGGTCGACATGTCCGTCGGTTCCCATTGGTGTCTTCGCGGGCTTGGCATCCTTCATCCCAAACCTCTTGAGAAGATCTTGAGTGTACTTTGTTTGGGAGAGGAAGGTGTCGTCCTTGAGTTGCTTCACTTGGAATATAAGGAAGTAGGTCAATTCGCCCATCATCGACATCTCAAACTTTTGTGTCATCACCCTGCTAAACTCCTCACAAGACTTTTGATTAGTAGAACCAAATATTATTTTATCGACATAAATTTGGCACACAAAAAAATCACCATCACAAGTCTTAGTGAAAAGAGTGGGATCGGCTTTCCCAACCTTGAAAGCATTAGCAATTAAGAAATCTCTAAGGCATTCATACCATGCTCTTGGGGATTGCTTAAGTCCATAGAGCGGCTTAGAGAGCTTAAATACATGGTCGGGGTACCTGTCATCCTCAAAGCCAGGGGGTTGTTCCACGTATACCTCCTCCTTTATTGGCCCGTTGAGGAAAGCGCTCTTCACATCCATTTGAAACAACTTGAAAGAGTGGTGAGCGGCATAGGCTAATAAAATTTGAATAGACTCTAGCCTAGCCACAGGAGCAAAAGTCTCCTCGAAATCCAAACCTGTGACTTGGGCATAACCTTTTGCCACAAGTCGAGCCTTGTTTCTTGTCACCACCCCGTGCTCGTCTTGCTTGTTGCGGAACACCCACTTGGTTCCCACAACATTTTGCTTTGAACGTGGCACCAGGCTCCAAACTTCATTTCTCTTGAAGTTGTTGAGCTCTTCCTGTATGGCCAACACCCAATCCGGATCCCACAAGGCCTCTTGTACCCTGAAAGGCTCAATAGAAAAGACAAACGAGTAATGCTCACAGAAGTTAGCTAATCTTGAGCGAGTAGTTACTCCCTTGCTTATGTCACCCAGAATCTGGTCAACAGGGTGATGTCGTTGGATTGTTGCTCGGACTTGAATTGGAGGGATCCGTGGTGCTTCTTCCTCCATAACTTGTTCTTCTTGTGCTCCCCCTTGATCACGCGCCTCTTCTTGTGGAACCTGTCCATCATCTTGAGTTGGGGGATGCACCGTTGTAGAGGAAGATGGCTGATCTTGCTCTTGTTGTTCCTGTGGTCGCACATCACTTATCGCCATCGTACGCATTGCGGCCGTCGGAACATCATCTTCATCTATGTCATCAAGATCAACTTGCTCTCTTGGAGAGCCATTAGTCTCATCAAATACAACGTCGCTAGAGACTTCAAACAAACCCGAAGATTTGTTGAAGACTCTATACACCTTTGTATTTGAGTCATACCCTAATAAAACCCTTCTACTGCTTTGGGAGCAAATTTAGAATTTCTACCTTTTTCACCAGAATGTAACATTTGCTCCCAAATACACGAAAGTAAGAAACGTTAGGTTTGTTACCGGTAACTAGTTCATACGAGGTCTTCTTGAGAAGGCGATGAATGGCGTGGCAAGCTGTGTTCACAGATTCCGACCAAAACCGCTTGGGCGTCTTGAATTCTTCAAGCATTGTTCTCACCATATCGATAAGCGTCCTGTTCTTCCTCTCTACCACACCGTTTTGCTGTGGTGTGTAGGGAGCGGAGAACTCGTGCTTGACGCCTTCTTCCTCAAGATACTCCTCCACTTGCAGATTCTTGAACTCGGACCTGTTGTCGCTTCTTATCTTTTTCACCTTGAGCTCAAACTTGTTTTGAGCCCTCTTTAGAAAGCGCTTTAGGGTCACTTCGGTTTCTGATTTATCCTGCAAAAAGAACACCCATGTGAAGCGGGAAAAATCATCAACAATTACAAGACCATACTTACTTCCCCCGATGCTAAGGTAGGCAATGGGTCCGAAGAGGTCCATGTGAAGAAGCTCCAGTGGTCTTGATGTTGTCATCACATTCTTGTTGTGATGAGTGCTTCCCACCTGTTTCCCTGCCTGGCAAGCTGCACAAGGTCTATCTTTCTCGAAACAAACATTGGTTAGTCCTAACACATGTTCTCCCTTTAGAAGTTTATGAAGGTTCTTCATCCCAACATGTGCTAGACGGCGATGCCACAGCCAGCCCATACTAGTCTTAGCTATTAAGCATGCATCTAGATTGGCCTCCTCTTTCGAAAAATCAACTAAGTAGAGTTTGCCGTCTAATACACCCTTAAATGCTAATGAACCATCACTCCTTCTAAAGACCGATACATCAACATTGGTAAACAAACAATTGTAGCCCATGTGGCACAATTGACTTACAGACAGGAGGTTGTACCCTAATGACTCTACTAAAAATACATTTGAAATAGAGTGCTCGCTTGAGATGGCTATTTTTCCCAAACCTTTGACCTTGCCTTGATTCCCATCTCCAAAGATAATCGTATCCTAGGAATCCTTGTTCTTGACGTAGGAGGTTATCATTTTCTTCTCCCCTGTCATGTGGTTTGTGCATCCGCTGTCGATAATCCAGCTTGAGCCCCCGGATGCATAAACCTGCAAGGAATTTAAGCTTGAGTTTTAGGTACCCAACTCTTGTTGGGTCCTACAAGGTTAGTCACAATTGTTTTTGGAACCCATATGCAAGTTTTGTCTCCCTTGCATTTGGATCCCAATTTCCTAGCCACTACTTTTGCCTTCTTACATGAAAGAACAAAAGAAGTGTTGCAACCATGGAAAATAGTAGTAGATTCATTACACACTTTCCTAGGCACATGATGCACAACATGACTTCTCCTAGGCCTTCTTCTACCATGAACAAAAGTATAACTAGAGGCAAACATAGCTTGTGAATCAAAAGCATCATGATCATAACTCCTATTATAATTGGAATGACTAGCAATTTTCCTATTATAAATGAAAGCATGATTCCTTTGAGTACTACTAGCCATAGGGGCCTTCCCTTTCTCCTTGGTGAGAATGGAAGCCTTTTGACTTGTTAAGTTCTTGGTTTTCTTTTGAAAACCAAGTCCATCCTTAATTGAGGGGTGTCTACCAACAGTGTAGGCATCCCTAGCAAACTTTAATTTATCAAACTCATTTTTGCAAGTCTTAAGTTGAGCATTAAAACTTGCCACTTCATCATTCAATTTAGTAATAGCAATAAGATGTTCATTACAAGCATTAACATCAAAGTTTTTGCATCTATTGCAAATAACTACATGTTCTACACAAGATCTAGTTGCATTTGCCTCCTCTAGCTTAGCATTTAATTCATCATTTAAATTCTTTAAACTAGAGACACATTCATGGCATGCGGACAACTCAGATGATAACATTTCATTTCTTTTAATTTCTAGAGCAAGAGATTTTTGAACACTAACAAATTTATCATGTTCTTCATACAAAATATCCTCTTGCTTTTATAAAAGTCTATCCTTCTCATTTAGAGCATCAATTAATTCATTAATTTTTTCTACTTTGGCTCTATCTAAACCTTTAAATAAACTAGAGTAATCTACTTCATCATCAGAAGAATCATCATTGCTAGAAGTAGTGTACTTAGGGGTATCTCGAACATGTACCTTCTTTTCCTTGGCCATAATACATGTATGGCGTTCGTTTGGGAAGAGAGAAGACTTGTTGAAGGCCGAGGCCGCCAGTCCCTCAACGTCGGAGTAGGATGAGGAGCAGTCAGAATCCCATTCTTTTCCAAGGTGAGCCTCGCCTTTCGCCTTCCTATAGCTTTTATTCTTCTCCTTCTTCCCATGTCTTTCTTATTCCTGGTCATTTTCATTATCGGGAAATTGAGCAATAAAATGACCAGTCTTACAGCATTTGAAGCAGGAGCGCTTTTACTTTGTTTTGTTTTTGTTGGGGTACTCCTTGCGTCCTTTAAGTGTGGTCTTGAAGCGCTAGATGATAAGCGCCATCTCATCTTCGTTGAGGCCGACAGCCTCCACTTGAGCTACCTTGCTTGGTAGTCCCTCCTTGCTGCTAGTTGCCTTGAGCGCAACGGGTTGCGGCTCATAGACGGGTAATGGACCGTTCAAGGCGTCATCCACATATCGTGCCTCCTTTACCATCATGCGCCCGCTCACAAATTTTCCGAGTATCTCCTCGGGCATCATCTTTGTGTACCTGGGATTTTCACGGATAAGATTCACAAGATGGGGGTCAATAACGGTAAAGGACCTGAGCAGTAGTCGGACGACGTCGTGGTCCATCCATCTTGTGCTTCTATAGCTTCTAATCTTGTTGACCAGGGTCTTGAGCCTGTTGTAGGTTTATGTTGGCTCTTCTCCCCTGATCATTGCAAATCTTTCCAACTCGCCTTCCACCAACTCCATTTTGGTGATCATTGTAGCATCATTTCCCTCATGTCAGATCTTGAGGGTGTCCCAAATTTACTTGGCGTTGTCCAAGCCACTTACTTTATTGTATTCATCCCTGCAAAGCGAAGCTAACAAGACAGTAGTAGCTTGGGCATTCTTATGAATTTGTTCATTAATGAATACAGGGTTATCAGTGCTATCAAAATGCATCCCATTTTCCACAATTTCCCAAATGCTGGGATGGAGAGAAAATAGATGACTACGCATTTTATGACTCCAAAATGAGTAGTCCTATCCATCAAAGTGTGGAGGTTTTCCTAGTGGAATAGAAAGTAAATGTGCATTCGAATTGTACGGCATGCGAGAATAGTCAAAAAGAGTAATTTTGATTAACCGTCTTTTTCTTTGACGAAGAATCATCATTGTCGTCGTCTCTTGGTGAAGAAGAAGATGCATCGCTGTCGTAGTAGATGATCTTCTTGATGCGCCTCTTCTTCTTCCCATCCTTCTTCTTGTGACTCAAGCTAGAGTCGGTTGGCTTGTCGTCTCTAGGCTCATAGAGGAAGGACTCCTTTTCCTTGTCGTTGACCACCATCCCCTTTCCCTTAGGATCCATCTCTTCGGGCGGTTAGTCCCTTAGATGAAGAGAACGACTCCGATACCAATTGAGAGCACCTAGAGGGGGTGAATAGGTGATCCTGTAAAATTCAACACTAAATTCCAACAAGCTTGATTAAAGAGATATTAGTGCAAGTTAATCAAGTCTATGAGGCGAGCTCTTGCGAACACAAACAATCACAGAGAGGAGCAACACAAGAGACACGCGATGTGGCGTCCCAATGGACGAGGGTTGCACTCAACCCCTTTCAAGTGATCCGATGATCAACTTGAATACCACGGTCTTTTCCTTTCAAGTGTTTTCCCGTTTGCGAGGAATCTCCACAATTTGGAGCCTCTCGCCCTTACAATAGATATCACAAAGAAAGCACAGAGTAAGGTTGGGAAGAGCAACACACACAAGACTCAAAATGCACAGCACACCCACGCACACAAGTGAAGACTCGAGCTCAAATGACCACACAGGGAGTTCGTGACTCGAATGGAGCTCAAATCTCTAACACAACAAAGTGAATACGCGGGAACAGAGTCTGGATGCCTTAGAATACTTAGTGAATGCTTTTTGTAACTCCTCCATGCGCCTAGGGGTCCCTTTTATAACCCCAAGGCAGCTAGGAGCCGTTGGAGGCCAACTTGGAAGGCCAAACTTGCCTTCTGTCGGGTGGTGCACCGGACAGTCTGGTGCACCACTGGACAGTCACTGTAGCTGTCCGTTGTGCGATCTCATTCCTTTTCTAGCGCATCCGACCGTTGGTCCTCAGGATCGGTTGGCGCACCGGACAGTCCGATGTGCCCAACCGACCGTTGCTACGGGCCACGCGTCGTCTGCAGAATTGCGCGGCCGACCGTTGCGCTGGCGACCGTTGGCTCACCGGACAGTCCGGTGAATTATAGCCATGTCGCTTTTTCTGTTTCCCGAGAGCGACGAGTTTGCCGCGAACGACTCATCGGACAGTCCGGTGAATTATAGCCATACGCCGCCGTCGAGTCCCGAGAGCGGCCTTTTCACGCGGACCAGCCTGACGCACCGGACAGTCCGGTGTGCCAAGCCGATCTGAAGTTGGCTGCACAGAGCCAAGTCTTTTTCCATTTCTTTCTTCCATGTTTCTAGAACTTAGACAAAATATGTTAGTACTAAAAACAATGTACTAAGTCTAGAAACGTACCTTTTGCCTTGATTTGCACTTCTCATTTTGTTTAGCACATGGGCACTTAGTTAAACGTGTTGGGCACTTAATCACCAAAACATTATAGAAATTGCTAAGGGCACATTTTCCTTTCAATTTCGATCCGACGGTCTGAGATCTCGCATACCGCTTCGACCTGCACCTTTTGCAAAGGGGCCCTTATACATTTTAGAAAATAACCCGCAGTCCACTCTGGTGGAAACCTGAGTCTGTGGGGTTTTAGCGGGGAAGCCCCTGCGCTTTCTAGAATTCGAGGCCCAATCCCGAGATCAGAAAAACCAGGGAAATTAATTTAAAAATAGATTTTTAGTATTAAATTAATTGCAAAAACTTGTTTAATTTGTAGAAAATCCATATGAACTTCAAATTGGTCCATTCCAGTTCCTAAATTTTTGTAATATTATTGTCTAACCATTATTGCCACTGTTTTGGCATGAAAGACATATTAAAATTTATCTTTTACTTAAGTTTGTATTAAATACATAAAACATTGG